>WEDG01002550.1:0-342436 GCA_017591395.1 Schistocephalus solidus
AATTTTCGATGCTTACTTATCCTGGATGGCCGTCAATGCTATCGAAAACGGTGACATTGTCATATAACAACACACTGCAGCCGATCAACCGTCAAAGCATGTCTGTGATGGTAAATTCAATGCCAAGTGCAAATAATAAGGCATTTGCAGGATTGGAAATTGAAGGTAGTGGACATAGAGGCGTCGTTTGGAAGAGCAAATGGGTAGCCTACATCCAGTGGTCCGATATTAAAACAAATATTGACCCTTGACGAAGGAGAAGCCCTGACCAAAGACGTCGCAGAGAGGGCATATGGGGAGCAACTGGTAGGTTGCATGCACATTACCTACGGTCTAACTAGGTTACATATTTGGCCTCCCTCGGCGGCGATAGCGTCAGTAATTTGGCTGATTGCCACAGCCCTCTTAGCCGATGAGGTGACCAAATGGTTAACTTTCTACGGTCAGCACTACGACAAGAAGGCATTCTTCCCTTCCCACTATTCGCAGTTATTTTGGGTAAGAAGTGTCTCATTAATTACTTAATCCTGCGTTTCACAGAGGTATTCAATCAGTGGAATAATCCACTGAAAGCTGATAAACTGCAGCTTGAACGATCCTTCAAAAGTGCCTTTAAGAAGGTCTGTGATCGACTGCACCAAAGGGGTGTAAAGGCATCCCATGAGAATGGTGTTAAATGTTTGTCGATTTACATATCAACATTGTCTACAAAAATTCCCTACATAAAATCACCGAATTTTGATGCTTTCATAGCTTGCATTTCAATGTTCATTGTTTACTCACCAACACTTATTTTATTCCGTTTTCATTTCAGAGTGGAGACCCGATGAAACGACTGATTAAATGCCGGGTTCGTCAACACCGGACTGAAGATTTGAAGATAGAAAAAACATTTATATTTGTACAATTACGTTTTTCGCCTTTTTTTACGTGCATACCCATTCTTTCAAGAGTCACCTTATCATTGTTAAAAATTGTAGAAGAATGTGATGGGGCTCGCTTTTCAACCGCTAACTTACTAGTGGGTCTACTAAAGGGGTATGGGGTTCTGCTGTGCGGTTGAAAATGAGATACGAATTTTAGATCCGATTCGAGTTCGAATAAGGTGGTCAAGTTCGGATCGGATTCGCGTCCGATACGAGTTCTAATTGTTATCAGGGTGATTATGGTGCGTTTAGGAATTTATTGTGTTTATGTGATATGCAAAAAATGTGTATGTTTCTACCATGATGTTGACCTGGTAATTGGTAGCGGGAAATATTTATCGGTTTATTGAGGTTATGTTTATAACTGTTGCTGAGAATTCTTTTTTGTCGGGTGGGTCAAATCATGGCTAAAGCCATATTTTATTTGAAAAGAAAAGCGGCGATTTTCAATTCAATTCAATTCAATTTATTGAGGGAAATAGGCATGGGCCTTTGAGTACCCTATCTGTAACGTAAAATTAAGTGCGGTATACAGAGAAACCGTGTGGGTTGCAAAGGTACAAAAGGCGGTCATAAAATATGACAAGTAGTGCACGACTCTCGAGGGTTAAGATAAATTCCTCACCGCTCAGGCTCGTTTTGGAACAAAAAACTGCCAAGGTTCCTTTTAAAGCTTTCCAGCGATGGTGACATCACAACGTCTTCAGGGAGGGCATTCCATGGTTTAACCACTCTGACAAAGAAGGAGAACTTGCGCACATCCAGTCTCGCCTGCTGGACACACAGTTTCAATGGGTGACCTCGGAGATGGGTTGTGGCGGCAAATTCAAAGAAGTCCAAGAATTCCAGGCAACAATCCAATCCCTTCACAAATGCGGAATGTCTGCAGGAGATCACCACGCATTTGCCTATAACTCAAAGGGAACAGATTAAGATTCGTTAGTTGGGTTGGATATGGCAAGGAGCTTTGACTTCTAACCAATTTTGGTGGCTTTCCTCTGTATTCTTTCGAAGCAGTTCTGAGCTTGAACTGTCCAGGGTTTACAGGCTTGCATAGCATATTCCAAATGCGGGCTTATGAATGTTCCAAAAGTCTTAGCGAAGAGATCTTCATCGAAATCCAAAAAAGCTCGTCTGATGGCATGCGGCACCTCAATTGCGCTCTTAGCCCCTTTCGAGTAGTGAGACGATGGTTTTAAGGTGGTGGTCGTCAGCCCACCAAGGTCCTTTTGGGTTTCCACGTCTTTTAAGGCTTCACCATTGAGAAAGTAACTTCTACTTTCGGCAGTTCCAGATGGGTTGCCTAAGCGAAGTATTGTACACTTATCGACTTTGAACCGCAAATGCAAATGACTCAACCACTCCTCCAACAGAATTAGGTTGATCTGCAGTTTTATCTTCGTCAGCAGGGCTCTGGATTACATTACAGATTTTAGAATTTTTTGAGAATTCATATTTGGTTAGCACAGGCAAGGCACTGTCTAAGCAAACATTAGTAACGAAATAATGTTATGACAATGTGTGCAGATAAAATGTACAAATACATAACTTGTCCTGCTATGTCAACAGTTAGCGGTTTTAAAATTAATGGTGAACTAGAAAAAAATAGGCAGTGAAAAAAAACTCCTACCATAAAAATGGAGGCAGAGTTCAATAAGCCTTCATTTTTTAAAAGAAGGTAGGAGAAAAAACTGCCTAGGAAAAATGGTCAGGTGGTAAGGGTAGGGTAATAAAGTATAAGCATTTCAGAATGAGAGTGAAACGTCGAGGTGATTCGTTCTTGAGCACTTAGGCGTATGAAACAATATCTCACGAAAATGCGTCAATGAACTTAAGTCCTCAGCATCTTAGGTTTCAGAATTGAATTCTGATGATGGTTAGTATACAAAGAAACAGTAGCATTTAATACTGTGGACCACCGAATGTGTACGTCCGAATGACGTCATCATTTGGATGAATGGTCATATAAGGAGACATCATAGTTCATGGGCGACTCGAGGTAGCGAAAACATAGTTTCAAGAGGGTCACTTAAATTCCCGATGGTCCTTTCTCCGAGTCATGGGGAAAGCTACTGGGAAAAGATGAGGAAAATAAAAGATTAATAGAATCAGTTTTAAGATAAATGTGCAGTCTTCACTTGAATGCAGATAGACTAGTTAACGACCTTATTTCAATTGGCAAGTTATTCAAAAGAAAACTTTAGCTATACGCAAAGAAGAGAGAGCGTTTACATGTGGAGGACAACAATTGAAAGGGCTGCCCATTGAGAATGTATTGGTAGGAATCATCCTCCTCACTGGTCCTTCTGGTACGCAGTCTTAGGATCACACACTTCCCAACGTTAAAATTTAAGAGCCAACGAGCAGACCAGCTGCTAAGACGGTTGAGATCCTCTTGAAGTGCGTGCCTATCGAAATCAGATCTGATGACCCTCCACAATTTAACATCATCTGCAAACATGATGGCGCTGCAATCAAGGTCATCGACACATTCGTTGATATACACTAAGAAGAGTAACGGCCCTAATACCAAGCCTTGGGGGGACACCACTTAGAACCGGAGTAGATGTTGACTTCCAGGTATCGACGCACACAGTTTGCAATCTATAAGTCACTTTAAGTCTTTTTATTGAGGGAAGTAGGCTTTTGCCCTTAAGCTCCCTATTCATATGCAAAAATGTCAATAGTATAAATGTTTACAGTGATATATCTGACAAATGAAAATGTAGGGTCATCGATATGTGTGGGCCAGGCGCAACCAGCCACTGTTTACACAATCTTCATTTTATTGACAATAGTTTCCCAGAAAATGACAATCTAGTTTGAATTTAAATGCATCAACAGTTTCTGAAAGGACAACATCCTCGGGGAGTTCGTTCCATGCTCCGACGACCCTCTGCGAAAAGGCGTTCCGGCGGACTTCCGTGTGGACAAACGTCCTCTGCAGTTTAAAGGGATGACCCCGCAGATGTTCCGTCCCAGCCAATTCGAAGAATTCAGCAAATTCTAGGGCACAATTGCGGCCTCTGACAATCCGGTAGGTTTGGATGAGGTCACCGCGTAGTTGCCTGTAATTTAGAGGAAACAAATCAAGTTCAACCAGTCTGGCAGATTGAAATCGCTTACGATTATTTTGACAGCAAATTGAGTGTCTGCAACTTTTTCAAATAGTTCACAGAGCTCGCTTTCATTGCCAGAATAACACGGAGGATTATAGACACAGCCAATTAACGTTTTTTTATTGTGGTGGAGAATAACTGAAGCAAAGCATACATTTCCAGAACAGGACGAAATGCTCAGCTGACAAGGGAAATGTACAAAGGATGACTTTATATAAAGAAGGCAACCACCGCCACGTTTTTCAGCGCGGTCTTGTTGGTACAAATTGAAAGTATCTATAGCAAGCTTTGAGTCAGAAATAAGAGAGTGAGCCCAGGATTCTGTGATGCACAGCACATCTGGATCAAGCTCAAAGGTTACTGTTCTAAGCTCAGCCATCTTATTTACAACTGATCTCGCATTGAGTGAAACTAAGCTGAGCGTATTCCTGAGCTGCAGGTTTACGCTCATCAGTATTTATTAAAAAGGATAATTTAGTGGCGGAGAAGAAAACTGGAAAGAAGAAATGAAAGGTGGGAAACAAAATTGCTCTGGTCTACAATTTTTCTAAATGTTACTGTTATGAGAACTGAGCTTATTGTACAGCGGCATATTTGGATAAAAACCTTGGAAAGGAAAGGCTATATTGTGGCGTTTGAAAAGATAGGGGGTGGCATAGAAATGAGATTGTGAGGGAGGTTAGCATAAATTGACGAAAAACGTGCATTTGAAAAAGGAATAAATGATTTTGAAAAACTGATAACATAATTAGAAGCGTTGATTATTTGGGGATTTCGGCCACCGTTTGGGTTGGGAGGGGTGCTATCATTATAAATAAATAAATAAATTGTATATTTAAGGCCCAGAGGGCCCATCATTACAAACTTAGTACCGTGGTTTAAATAAATACAAAATGGATAATTGTTGCACTATGTGAGCATCCATATAAACAGCAGAAATGAGTAGTATGGTAAACATATCCGATTCAAACGATTTGCCATTTTTAAAACAAAAGTCAACAATCTTTGGCATGTACGGTGAACTGAAAAAGAAGCAGTAAAAAAACTCCTAGGGTTAAATCGGAGACGGAGTTCGGCGAGCCGCCAATTTTAAAAAAATAGGAGAAAAAAACTGCTTCACTAAAAAATTAATAGCCAAATGCAATTGGATAGTATTTTGATGTTGCTGACAACGTATGAGGGTTCGGAATGCTCCTTGTCGGGTGAGAGATAATATAGCAGTCAGAGCTACTGATGATAAACACCAGTGGAGGTGAGAGAGGACGAACTCATCGTAGACAACATGGTCGAAACGAAGAGGGGACAGTAGAGGTCACGAGATCATCATCCAGATGCGACCTTGCTGACTGCATAGTCCATCACCAAAGAGGCGAAACCATCAGAACCCGCCTCGATCATCAACAGAACCTGGAGACTATAGTCAGGGTTGCAAATTCGGAGGAAAGTATCAAGGTTGTCAAGAGTTGGTAATGCTAGTTTAAAAGGAGGGGAAGAAAAATGGAATGCAAAGATTGACTGCAAAGGATGATGGAAATATAATAAGAGACCAATATAATATAAAGGGAGCTGCCTCAGATACCAGGAGGGCCCTTTTCAAAATCCAAAAGTTGCGAGTTTGGGAAGGAAACAGGCAATAAGGACTTTATATCTTCCGAAGTTAAATGTTTGCGTACTTTGGTTTTGAAAATAGCTAATGTAGACGAGATTATTCCATATAAAAGCATATTTAGAGGCAAAAAACTGAGACCGGTTAGTTGTGGAGCTACGGGGTAGTGAAATGATCATGGAAGAATTACGAGTGGCATAGGGTCGATCTACCGGAGTGAGAACGTTAATGCGTGGGAGATTTGGACTAGAGTTAACCCGAAACAGGAAGCAGAGACCGGCTTCGAGTCTTCTAACCCACAGAAATTTAATGTTTGCTAACTGGCATCTATCCGTATCGGAGATACTGGATCCAGGAAGAGAAAATAGTCTTCGAGTAAAAACCCTCTGAACTTTTTCAATCTTACTGCGGTCAGAGGCGTTCATCAGCCCAAAGAGGGGACAGCAGTATTCTAGGATAGGAAGAACAAACATGCGGTATAGATTTAACTTTTTTTCCGGAAGGAAGAAATTATGTGATATAAAACCACATATCTGTGCAGCCTTTGCAGAAATTCAATCTGCATGAGGCGATAATGCTAGCTTATTCGTGTAACTTAGACCTAAGTCTTTTATGGTTGATCGTTCTAAAAGTGTAATTTTTTGAAATACTAGGGGTCCAGGAAGCTTGGCGGGGCCAAAAACATGAAACTGCTCTTGGATGGAGAAAATTTCATCTGCCAAGTACAGCTCCAATGTGGGAGAGCATAAATAGATCAGTGTTGATTTTATCAACGCAACTATTGGCAGTGTCCTTAGAAAATGAATAAATGCACTTGAGATCGTCAGCGTAAACGAAATTTTGTGAATTTGTGAGTAAAGTGAAATTACTTTAATGTACAGAATGAAGAGAAAGGGACCTAGAACGGTGCCTGGAAAAACGCCACTCGTGATCGGCTGAGGCCTCGAATAGCTTTTACCTACTAAGACCTTCTGGCTGCGGTTAGAAAAGTAGGAACCAATGAAGTCAAGGAGAGGTGGCCGGATGCCGAGGGCTTCCAGTTTCACCAGAAGACGTCTGTGCGGTACCTTGTCAACGGCTTTGCTCAGGTCAACGTAGATCACAACCACTGACTGCTGCTCATTACGAAGGGAAGTGACGAGGTTACGAAAAGCTTAGTGACACACTTCGCATGATCTCCCAGGTAGAAAACCATATTGCGAGTCGTTTAAGAGCTTATTTTCTAGGCAAAAGTCAAGAATTTGATTAAAAATAATTCTTTCAAGAAGTTTTTCGAGAGCCGGGGTTTTGTGAACGCCTCGATAATTATTTACGTCCGAACGAGATCCCGACTTGAAGACAGGAAGAATAATAGATGTCTTCCATGAGTCAGGAAAGAATCCGTTTAGAAGATAAACTGAGAATATATGGCTAAGCGATCGGGCGAAGCTCGGCACCCTCTTAATAACTGAGTTTGGAATACCGTCAGTCCCCGAAGAGTGCGAGTTTTTTAGACGAATTATTTGCTTACGAATTAGTTCTATGGAGAAATCAATAGTGCTGATAACATTCAATGAGGATGCCTGAAACGCCGGAACCGGTTCAAATTCCATCGTAAGATGATTTGCAAAGAACGCACTAAGCAATTCTGCCTTGTCAGAGTCTTCGAGAACAAAGTGCTTGTCTTCGTTTAGTAATGGAGGAATTTCATAACCTCGTTTAGAGGAGCATCGACGGCGGAACAGTTGAGCAACAGATTTTGCTGAGTTTGACTTGCTGAGTGCGCAGATTTCCTCTGTCTGTCACGTGCAAGACGAATCTAAGAGGCTAATTCAAAAGTCTGTGCAATCCCTCGATATACAGATAACGAACTAGTATATTGATCTTTTAATTGCTTCCTCAATTTCTTTAGTTTTGGCAAAAGAAAGTGAGGAACGGTGGATTCCGAGACCTAGGGCTTGACTATTTTGGTTGGCACAAGCTCCAGGATGTTATTTGAAACGACTGAGATGAAGTCACAAAGACTTGCTGCGTCGTTCATGGAGGAGAGATGCTGCCAGTCCAATGAGTCCAAAAAGTTACTAATTAAGCTCATATCTGTGAGGTCAAAAGCATGATAGGTACGAACGGCACTAGCCTTTTTCGATGAAACAATCGGAAGGCAACAGTGAATTAGTGTATGGTCACTTTGGAAGAGGCCCTGCTTAAAATCAACGAAGAGGGGAGCAATGTCGTTTGTGAAAATCAGGTCTAAAATATGCTTGTCTCTCGTTGAAGAACGGACAAGCTGGGACAAATTAGAAAAAATTAATGGTATCGAGGAAAGGCTGAAATTTGGGTGGACAAAAGTTTGAAATCCAGTCAATTTCAGGAAAATTAAAATCCCCAGCGATTATTTTAATGTTAAAATTGGACTCCGAAACCAATTTAAAAATTTCAAAAAGTTTTGCATCATCATCGGATGATGAATTAGGCGGGTTGTAAATACATCCGAGGATCACCTTTTGCTGGCGCGACAGGATAATGGATGCGAAGCAGTAATTACCAGAGAATGACGTAACATCTAGATCAAATGGGAAGTGCTTTAATATAGAGAAGAAAACCACCACCACGCTTGCTAATGCGGTCTTGACGGTAGAGATCATACTGGTCTATGACAAGCAAGGAGTCGGAAATTAAGGGATGGGTCCAAGATTCAGTTACACATAAAACATCGGGCATTAACTCGAAAGCAATGGCTCTCAGTTGGGCCATCTTATTTAAAACAGATCTAGCATTAAGAAATATGACATCTAGCGTAGTTCGAGTATCAAAACAAGGGTTATCGTTACTTATAAAAAGGAAGAATTGGTGGCGGGGAAGTAAACTGTAGAGGGAAAGGTGAGTTCGCAGCTGTTGTAGATGCTGAGGGGTTAGCAGGTTTCCCATCGGTAATGACATTACTGATTTTTAATGCCTGGATTAGCCAATGATTCAGATTTACTAGGAGTTTTTCTTAGGTTTAGTAGATTTGGCAGCTATAGCAGGCATGGTTTTGCTTGGGATGAGATAGAAGTGGCTTTGACACAATTTCACTCAAACCAGGAACAAGGTTAACGGGCGAAGATTCAGCTGGAATCGAAATTCCTGTCGATCCGGAGGGCCGTGGGCTTGTATTAGCTACAGGACAAACCTCTGAGATAACTTTTAGATATTGCAGGTGTAGACGAAGGCTTCTTGTTTGCTAATGACGTGAAACCCGACGTTCCATTGGGGTTTTATCGCTACAGATAAACAAATTTTTTTTCTTTAAATATTGAGCTGAGTGCTCATGCTTAGAGAAAATAAGGTCAACTTCAATCGCTGAAAAACGTTTGACCAGAACTGGCGGGTTTTTGCTACGGGAAGACAACCTTTTAGCTTTAGCGACTTTAAAGTTAAAGCCGCATGAGTAAAGGAAATGAAATGCAACGTAGGGGGATTTTACTCTTGGGGACGTTTTTAAAAGAAAATTGAAACTTCTCTTATGTCGGTCTATTGACTCGGTACTGACCATGTTTATAAAAGGCTCTAGTTTCACGCATTGTTAAGAAGTGAGTGAAGACAACTTTCCCTCAAAAATGGTACCAAGGATCGTGAAGAGAGAACCATATTTAGACATGAAGGTATTAAAGTTTTCCAGGGCGTCAAGGTCTAATTTCTTCCTGCTTTAGGTGAGTTGCTCTAGTGGAAGTTTTACGCGAAGAGGATGTTTGCGTCTAAGCACTGACTGGGGTTTCATATTGATTTTAAAATATAAGCATTTTTCAAATCGATAATACGAAATGAAAATTGTCACTAGTGACGTTTTGCGGAATAAAAGATGTAATATTTGAAATATGTGTTTTAAGCAAGGCACTGCAAGCAAATATCTGCTAGGTAACGAGTTTAAACTGAAAATAGAATTAGCGAAGAGGCTATGCAGGATGAAAAATTATATCAACTGGCATACCAGTTACTGCAAATTATTCTTCGCTGGAAATAAGGTAAACTTACAAAATTTCAACTTTATTTCTAGAACTAACCTTTATATTCCGTCCTTTTGACGTAAATCTGCGAGAACTTTAATGAGGCTATGTAGGGTGAATAAGTTTACAAACTTTATATTTTACCCTTTTGCAATTGCAATAACTGCAAGTGTGTGCAGCTGATAATGAGGTAGAAATACAATAAATTGTCAATAATTAAGCTAATATATTCAACAGGAAACGAAGAAATCGGTTTAAAATTCGAGAATTCACTTATCTTCAAATTTGAACCAACTGCCTTCGACCTTGACCTTGACCTTGACCTCGTTGCTGATTGCTCGGGCCACCAACACACGAGCCTGAAACGATCGTCACCAGTCCGTGTAGGGTCGACACCGCAACACTGCTCCGCGAAGGCATATGAAGCAGCATGGTACGTTGCTTCTAAGTCACTTTAAGTCACTTTATTGAGGGAAGTAGGCTTTCGCCCTTGAGCTCCCTATTCATATGCAAAAATGTCAATAGTATAAATGTTTACAGTGATATATCTGACAAATGAAAATGTAGGGTCATCGATATGTGTGGGCCAGGCGCAACCAGCCACTGTTTACACAATCTTCATTATATTGACAATAGTTTCTCAGAAAATGAGTATCTAGTTTGACTTTAAATGCATCAACAGTTTCTGAAAGGACAACATCCTCAGGGAGGCCGTTCAATGCTCCAACGACCCTCTGCGAAAAGGCGTTCCGACGGACTTCCGTGTGGACAAACTTCCTCTGCAGTTTAAAGGGATGACCCCGCAGATGTTCCGTCCCAGCCAATTCAAAGAATTCAGCAAATTCTAGGGCACAATTGCGGCCTCTGACAATCCGGTAGGTTTGGATGAGGTCACCGCGTAGTTGCCTGTAATTTAGAGGAAACAAATCAAGTTCAACCAGTCTGGCTTCGTAAGGCAGATTACTAAGATTTTTGACCATCTTCGTAGCCCTCGCCTGCACTCTTTCCAGCCGTAGATAATCCTTCTTAAACCACGGACGCCAGGCCTGGATAGCATATTCCAAGTGAGATCAAACAAATACCCCGTAGGTTTTTCGGAAGAGTTCCTTATAAATCTGCACAAATCTACGTCTGAGCGCAAATAAGACCTGTGAAGCGCGTTTAGCTGCCTTTAAACACTGTGAAGATGGTTAAAGTGAGGAGTTTATTAGATCACCGAGGTCCTTCTGTTCCTCAACAATTGAAAGGGGCTGCCCATTGAGAATGTATTGGTAGGAATCATCCTCCTCACTGGTCCTTCTGGTACGCAGTCTTAGGACCACACACTTCCCAACGTTAAAATTTAAGAGCCAACGAGCAGACCAGCTGCTAAGACGGTTGAGATCCTCTTGAAGTGCGTGCCTATCGAAATCAGATCTGATGACCCTCCACAATTTAACATCATCTGCAAACATGATGGCGCCGCAATCCAGGTCGTCGACACAGTCGTTGATGTACACTAAGAAGAGTAACGGCCCTAATACCGAGCCTTGGGGGGACACCACTTAGAACCGGAGTAGGTGTTGAATTCGAGGTATCGATGCACACAGTTTCTGAGCGTAGTACGAAAGGATAATGGGATATCCGGTAATTGAATAAGAATAAATCAACATAATGCGCTCAGGGGTGCTAGTTGGATGAGAATCGATGATGAATCTAAGGCCTGCACAGCTCAGTATTCAGATTGTATTTCTGTTGATGGTTATTGGCATTCAAAACGGAGGTGTTTTAAAACGAGCGCACAATATGACATAAATGTTTGGTGATCAGTTGATGGAGGCATTGGTTATAAAGACATCATTGTTCGTAGGGAAACGATGCATGGAAAATATAATTTGGAGATTGCCTTCTAAATTCCCGACGGTTCTTTCTCTGGGTCATGGAGAAAGCTGCTCGGGAAGGAAGAGGAAAATAAGAGGTAATTTGAATCAATGTTAAGAAAAATGTGCAGTCTTCACTTAAATATAGAGAGGTTATTTTATAACCTTATATCGATTGGCAGGTTATCCCAAAGTAAGCAATACCTGGAAGCAAAGAACAGAGAGCGTTTAGATATGGAGGATATAGGAGGCAGTATAATCAGTGAAGAGTTACGTAGGTTGTACAGACGACTTACGGGGGTTAGGGCTGGAATTCGGGGAATATTTGAAGTAAAATTAAGACAATAAAGGAGGCCGAAGCCAGTTTCCAGTCTTCGAACTCATAGAAATTGTAGGTTAATTAGCTGGCACCTATTCAAGTATGATGTAGTTGAATGGCTCGGAAGTAAGAGTTTCTGACTAAAATGTCTTTGAACCTTTTCAATTTTGGAACGGCTACACTCGGTCATTAAACCGAACAATGGACAGCAATATTTAAGAATAGGAAGGACAAACATTTGATAAGTCTTAATTCAATTTCAGCAATTATGAAAGATAAAGCCACAAATCTGGGCAGGTTTGGCCGTCATTCTATCGGCATGAGGCGACAGATCTAAATTATTATTGTAGCTTAAACCGAAGTCCTTGATGCTGGAACATTAAGTCATAGGGGTGCCTTGAAAAATAACTAGTAGTGGTAGTCTGGCAAGTTCACAGCACATGCAAAAATACAAACAGCAATGGGGTGCCTATAAGCGTTGGGCAAAATGACTCCAAAGTATCTATGAGCTAACCATACTACAGAACCCTTTGGAGTATCCCAAGATCGTATTTGGTTTCATACAGAATAACCAAAGCAATCGTGACCCGATTCCAGCACGGCGGTCCCAAAATGAAGTAATGGAGACAGACGAACGAACGAAAGCCTCAGTCCTCTCTAGCTTCTTTCTGTCGGTTTTCACTCATGAAACAAATCCTCCTCTGTTCCCTTACCCAGGGTTACTACAAAATTCCGAAACGTTTGCACTATAAAATAATTATTACCTCTTACCCACATTGGTAAGGATGGAATTACTTCACCTGAAGCCTACCAACTAATATGGTCCAGATATAATCCATCCGCATGCCCTTCGAGAATTGGCCGATGTACTGCGTGATCCGGTGTCGATGATGTAACAAGAGTCCATGGAAGAAGGTGAACTACCACAAGAATGGAAAACTGTCCTTATACCAGGATCCGGAAAAGATGGTTCAGTCTGGTGTCGGAAAATTACCGTCCCATTAGTTTACCCTGCATTTTGTGCAAGATCATGAAACAACTTTTAAAGAGACATTTAAGCAATTATCTGGATCAGAATAACATATAATGTGTTGTCCAGCATGGCTTTCGAAATGGTAACTCTTGTCTTATGTGTGGTCTTTACTTTCAGGAAAAATTGCGCAAAAGCCATAGACCATGGCCATCTAGTTGATGTGGTTTTCTTCGACTTCAAGAACACGTTTCATAGCGTACCATTACGGTGACTTTTACATAAGTTTTGGCAATGTGGCATCCTGGTAACGTTTTTAAATGGATCAAAAGTTTTCGGTCATGCAGACGGCCAAATGTTATTGTTGTCACCGCTGAATTAGAGTGAATACTAGTAAAATGTGGTGTTCAATAGGGCTCAGTTTTAGTTCCTCTTTTGTTCTTCATTTATTTAAGCTATTGCACTGATAATCTTGACTGTGATGCCATCATGATTGCAGATGATAAAAAAATCTGGAAATCCATTAGCTCTATTGACGGCGCACATAAATTAGAAGAAAACCTTGAAAAATTGGTTGTCTGGTCCAGCAAGTGGCTTTTGATCTTTAATGTACCCAGATATGAAGTCTTACGCTTGGAGTCTGGGAGAAGACGTTTCCACAAACACCAGTCCTGCCTGAACGGAATTCTACTAAAAGAAGTGGATACGCACAAAGATGCTGGTATCCGGACAGCTGCAAACTCAATGCCCTACGAACACTCTAAAAGAGCTATGCAAAAGACGACGAACATCATGCACTGGACCAGGCGTGCTTTCATAGTCTTTCCTCCCATAATTATTTCGCGGATCTTCTGTTCATTGTTGGACCGAATTTGGAAGTTTGAATGCCAACATGGAAGCCCTGGATGAAGAAAGATAGTGATGCCATTGGGCAGTTCCGAAGATGGACAAAAAAATGGTGGATGGTCTTAGGACAGTGTCATATCCACAAAGACTAATCACACTTAATTTGCTTCCATTATACTATAGATAACTGAAATATGACTTGCTATGGAAATTTCGGCTTCATCCCCAGATATACCTGTTTGCTGAAATCCGAAAAATGTGTTTGAGTTTACAAACATGACTTACCTGCGCGTTAATTCCTATAAGGTCAAACGCGAATGTATGTAACTTGATCAACGAAAGTTTTCTTTCATTCTGAGTGGGGTCCGACAATGGAACTCAGTTGAAAGCGAATTTATGACGTCGGATACCGTGAATATGTTCAAAAGGCAGTTGGACTGCATAATTTTGATAACCATCGACTCTCATTCCAGGACTACCTTCAGCCAGCCATGAACTTTACTTCATGATTTTAATCTATATGTATCTTACCACTACACATTTGCTGTAAAATGGTTCCGTAAACCTTATATCTGACTGCAGTTTACATTGTCTTATAAAATTGCATTTATAATTCCGAAGATACATAAATAGATTCATCAAGTGCTTCACACACAACTCTCAAAGTAAACAAAATATACAGAACCGAACGAGCATTAATTGGTTCAATGGGTTGAGGCATGGAGGGAAATAAAAACCCCAGCGCCACACCCATCAGGTACAACATTTTCCTTTGAATTATTGTCCACATGAATTCAAGTTCCAAAAGTTCACATCGGGACTCCACATTCTCAGAAATATCCCCGCCCAAAGAACTGGTAAGTGAACGTATACAACCACAGACCATTAAAACCATGGTAGTTTCCTTAAGTATTTATATGTTACTAGAATAGGTATTTACTACTATGCATTATTAACTTCTTCTGTTTTCCTCGCATTACACACATGTTAACAATTGAAAATAGCTTCAGGTCCTCAATTCCTCTGCTTTCAAATTCAAATTCGCATCTAAGAAACATTAATTTCACGCCTTCAAGTATTCAAAAAGAAATAAATAACCTAAGAAATAACATTCAGTTGTAACTGATAACATTCCAAACTCACTTATTAAACATTTAAGAGATTGTAAACCTTTACTAAGCCAATTATTCGCAGTATTTATCGAAAACGGTTTCTTCCACGATTATTGGAAAAATTATATTATAATTAAAGTTTTTAAATCTTGTTCCCGCTCTGCCATTCATTACTATCGTGGTGTTCATAAAACGCCCTCTCTTACTAAACTCTTACGAAAATTAATTGCAAAACAAATTACGGATTTTTGCATAAGTAATCAAATGCTCATCTCCTCCCAACCTGACTTTTTACCGGACCGATTTTGTGAAACCTGCCACATGTCTTTTCGAAATCTACTAACATCTCTTCGTAATCATCATCTATCTGTATAAGTTATCGATTTTGATCTTAGTAAGGCATTCGATAAAGTGCCTCATAGACGACTCCGAGCTAAACTAGAAGCTATAGGATTTCGTAGTCCCCTGACTGACTTTATTAGATCATATATATATGATCAAAAACAAAGAATTTTAGTCGGGTCCTCATACACAAGTGCTACCACGATTGAGAGTGATGACACTCAAGGTACCGTGTTAAGTCCTTTGTTGCTCTAACTCTACACAAATGATATTTAATCGATAGTTAAACATTCTCAATCTTATATTTATGCGGATAACCTCAAAAAGTGCAATTATTCTCTAAGTCTATGGCCGAACGATGCCTAGAACAAATTCCTGCGGCCTAAGACACTCATTCGGCGTGGAGCTCCAGATGGCTAATGGAGTTCTCATCTTCCAAGTGTCACTTCATGTGCTTTGGGCCTGTAAGTATACCACAACCTTTTGTTTTTAAAGAGTGCCCTATGACTGAATGTTCATCCATCAAGATTTACCATTTTCGACCAGTGCACGAGTCCACTGCTCTGTCGAGAGTAATAAACTAGAAAGACAGGAGCGATTCTGTCTGAAGCCATGCTGGTGATCTGAGAGTAATTGGTTTTCCACAAGGAACTTCATGGTTGCCTTCTTAATTATCGATTCCATTATTTTACAGCAAATGGAGGTTAGGCTGAAAGACCGATAATTGTTGACATTAGATCGAGCCCCACTCCTGTATTTGGGGTATATATTTACTGCCTTCCATTTGGATGGCAGTTTACCAGTTTCAAAGGACGAATTGAATATATGCGCTAGTGGTTTGGAGAGTTCTCTGGCCAGTTCTTTAAAGAACTTTGCCGTTAAATCTTCCGGACCAGATCACTTCGCTTCTTTGATATTTCGCAGTTCTCGATCCACGAGAGGTTCCGGGAAGAGTATATATTCAAGCACTAGACCTGCATCTATAACACCACTGTTGTCGTGGTAAAGCTGAAGTTCCGGTTCTCTAGTGAATACCGAGGCAAAAAACCGACCTAAGTACTCGGCTTTGTCGCAATTTTCAACGACTTCAACACCATTCCCATCCATGAATACTGCTACCGGGTCCTTGTTTTTTAATCGACTATTGATATAATGGAATAAATTTTTGGTTTATATTCAGCCTGTTGAATAATTCTTGATTCATAGTTCTTCCTTGCCTGACGAATCATTTTTTTACAGCGTTTCTTTGATGACAAAATTCTTTGAGATGCTCTGCTGACCTTGTTTCCCTGAATACCTTCCATTTTTTATTCTTCTTTAACTGCCTGTAAAGTTCTCTTGTTAACCAGGCGGGGCAACTTTTCTTTTTTTGCACCTTCACTGGACAAAAGCGTTCAATCAGATCGAGCGAGACTGTCTTAAATGATCGCCAGTCATCCTCTGGATTCCCTTTACGCAAACAATCCCATCTCATAGACACCACTTCTTTCCTCATCGCGTTTAAATCAGCCTTCCATATATTTCGCTTGCATTCCGTTCCATTCTGGCGCTGAGAATAAAGTGAGTAATTCCTTATCAGCGTAATATGGTCACTCGTACCGAGGGGTGCAAATAGAATACACTTCATCAATGCTAGAGAAGTCCTTCGTAAATACTAGGTCCAGGCAATCTGCTCTCTGGTTCTCTCTAAATCTCATTGGTATGTTAACCTTCTGTACCAGAGGTTGGTCAAGAGTGAGATCCATTAGCTTGTGGCCGAAGGAAGTTGGTGCACCATCAACTGTCAGATTTACCCAGTCTATAAATAAAATAAAATGAGCTACACCAATAAAGTAGATCTTTCGCCTCATACCGATAGAATAACGGCCAAAGCTGCTCAGAATTGCGGCTTTATTTTGTATAAATTCTACCTTCCTGGAATAAAATTATGACCTAATTGTATGCTTGTGCTTCCTATTCTTGCATGTTACTGTCCTTTCTACGGTTTAATGAACGAATCTAGCCGTTAAAAAATTGAAAATGTCCAAAGACATTTTACAAAAAAATCATGTTTCCGACTCTTTCAACTTCTTTCTTCTCAACAACGAAACTTAAATTTATTTGCGTCATGAGACTGGAAGCAGGCTTTTGTCTCCTC
Organism: Schistocephalus solidus; assembly: GCA_017591395.1. Taxonomy (NCBI): domain Eukaryota; kingdom Metazoa; phylum Platyhelminthes; class Cestoda; order Diphyllobothriidea; family Diphyllobothriidae; genus Schistocephalus; species Schistocephalus solidus. The sequence goes on from WEDG01002550.1 coordinate 17,202, forward strand.
TTTAGACTTAATAATAGCTTAAATCTCCCCAAACCTTTTGTCATTACCTCCTTTGGTCTTCCTTATAACCTAAGAAATTATGCACTAATAATACCTCCTCCTGAATCCTCCACATATAAACGCTCTCTCTTCTTTGCTTCTAGGTATAGTTTTCTTTGGAATAACTTGCCAATTCAAATTAGGTCGTTAACTAGTCTATCTGCATTCAAGCGAAGACTGCACATTTATCTTAACACTGATTCTATTAACCTTTAATTTTCCTCATCTTTTCCCAGTAGCTTTCCCCATGACTCGGAGAAAGGACCATCGGGACTTTAAGTGACCTTCTTACAACTATTTTTTCTTAGCCTCGAGTCCCCCAGGAACCTTGCTGTCTCCTTATACCACTAGTCGTTCAAAACAGAAAGTCATTTGGACGTACACATTCGGTGGTCCGCAATCTAAAATGCTTCCGTTTTGTTGGACACTTACCATCATCAGAATTCAATGCTGGATCCTAAGATGCTGTGGCCTCAAGTTCACTAACGTCTTTTCGCGAGATTTCGTTTCATGCGCCTTAGAGATCAAGAAGGAACCCTATCGACGCTTCATTATCTCGTTCTGAAAAGCTTTTTCAGTATTAGCGTTATCTACCAAAGCAGTTTTTTTCTCCTACCGTCCATTCGAAAATGGAGGCCTATTAAACTCTGCCTCCATTTTCAAGGTAGGAGTTTTTTCACTGCCTATTTTATAGTTCACAATTAATTTCAAAACATCGCTAACTATTGCCCCAATAGGACAATTTCTGCTAAATTATTAAATACTTGTAGATTTTTTCTGCACACATTTTCATAATTTTATTTCGTTACTAATTTTTGCTGTGACAGTACCTTCCTGTTTTAACCAAATATAAATGATTAATTCTAAATCGCCACTGGACAAAAAGTTTTTGAAGTTTTGGGTACATCGCTCCGTTAAAGGGCGATCATTCTTCCTGAACCTTTCTAATGCAGCGGAAATCCGGAGCAAGATGTCAAGCAAAAAAGAATAGATGGGGTCACATCTCGTAGAAATCGAAGGATCACTCCAGCAACACCCTTGCTGCACTATAAGTGTCGTTCAAAATGGCATTTCCCGTAGCCTAGGAATGTTTTGATTTCATCTGCAGGGTTATATTGGTCCACTTGCATCCTTTTATGTCCCATTAACAGCAATTTTGTTCCTCCTTACAGGCATTAGTAGTCCAGTAGGTAACTATAGTTCAGTAAAGTTAGGAAAATAGGCAGTGCCTTTTATGACCCTATTTAAAACTACGATCCTATTAATCGCACTCATTTTTGAAGTTTTCAGAGAATATTTTATAAATACTTTGACATTTTTCCTTATAAGGAGTTTCGTCCTAGCCCTATCATCATGAAAACACACTCTACGTTAATTTGACGAAAACTCAGTTTTAGTTCGATTTCCCAGATGTATCAGGGTACATCTGTTCGAGTTGAAGAACAGGAGCCATCTGCGGGACCACGCGTCCAGTCAACAAAAATTTTATTTGAAGTCAGCTTCGTCGTCACCATTGTGGATGACTTTCCATATTTTTATAACATTCATAAAAATGACACACTCACACTCCAAAGTCTGTAAACAATCATTAACGACAAGTGTCAGTCCCAAAACGGAACCTTGTGGGACTCCAGTTTCTATGACCGTGTGCCTTTATTGCTCTTCCCTTTCACAAATAACTTGGGAGCCACACATGACAAAATTATCAAGACACGTCAGAAATTCACCTTCCATACCCATCTCTCTCTAATTGTACAGGAGGTGCTGGTGCAAAACACTATAATAGGCCTTCCGGAAATCAATATAGGCCCCATAAACTGTGTCTTTTCCGTTGAGTGCTTCGGTCAAGCTTTGCGTCATATAGAGCGAGTTTGTGACGCACGAGTTTCCCTTCGAAAGCTGTATTGTGCATTAGGAAATAGGTTGTGAGTTTCCAAATAAATCATAAACTCCTTTTGGATGATCTTCTCCATGATCTTGCCGCAGATAGAAGTCAGACTGATGGACTTATAGTCGGGCACAATCGCACGACAACCACTTTTGTGGAGTGTTATTATGTGGGCTGTTTTCCAATCTGTGAGTATAGTTCCAGTATCAAATGATTTATGGAACAGCAGGGTTAGTGGTTTGGCCAGCTCTTGAGGATTTTCAAAAAGCAGCTTTGCTGGAATTTCATCCAAGCCAGGAGATTAACATTCCTTCAAATATTTTTAGTTCTTCAACAACCCCGAATACTTGGTGCTCCCATGGTGTCGGAACTACGTGGAATAAAACCGCTTCTTTGGTGAAAACTGACTGAAAGAACTGGAAAAAATAATCAGCTTTGCATTTAATTTCCAATACATCGAAACATTCAACGTTCCTCATAAAAGGAATTGGGTTCCAGTTACGCGTTCTCTTTCTTAAGTAAATGTAGAGCAATTTAGGATTTTTTATTGCTCGGTGGAGCAAATCATGCTCGAAATCCGTCCGTATTTTAAAATAAAGACTTTTACCTTGTTCCTTGGAAATTTGTATACTGGAAAGACTGCAGTGTAGTTTGTTACACAATGCTTCTTTCAAAGCTTTCGATTCTTGTTATTCTCTGTTTTAAGTTCTCTTGCTAGCCAATATGGTCAATTTGATATCATAGGCTTCGATAACGTATAATGTCCTTATTTCTTTCGTCACTAGGGCGTCGACTCTCACCTTCGATATTAGACACCGATCAAGAGGACGACGCTTCAGAGTCCATTATTGAAGGTGCTGTAAGGGATTCATCCATCTGTGATTTGTCTTGTTGTTGTTATTCATTCATATCAAGACTCATTGAAGTAGATAACGTAGAGGGCAGATGGTTAGTTATTCACGAGAATATATCGTTGATGAAATAAAGAAAATTAATAACGATCGATGATATCTGAGAAGGAGTTCAATAGCGATAGGTAATACAAAAGTTTGACTTCACTGGATCAGAAGACTTTACAGAGAGAAGGGGATATTGTTGGAGATTGATCCTTCGAAGGATGTAGGTTGTTGAACTGTGGGGACTCGACAACCGTCACGGCCGCTGGGATAGTGGATCGAAAATGAAAACGAAAGTCAGTCACTTTAAGTCACTTTATTGAGGGAAGTAGGCTTTCTCCCTTGAGCTCCCTATTCACATTCAAAAATGAAAAAAGAATAAACGTTTACAGCAATAACTCTGTCAAATGGAAACGTCAGATCATCGATATGTGTGGGCCAGGCATAAGCTGCCGCTACTGACACAAGCTTCATTTAATGTACAATAGTTTCTCAGCAAATGAGTATCCAGTTTGCATTTAAATGTGACAACAGTTTCTGAAAGGACCACCTCATCAGGGAGTCCGTTTCAAACACCAATGACCCTCTGCGAAAAGGCGTTCAAACGGACGTCCGTGTGGACCAATTTCCTCTGCAGTTTAAAAAGGACGACCCAGCAGAATTTCTGTCTCAGCCAATTCAAAGAAGTCAGCAAATTCTAGGGCACATTCGCGGCCTCTGATAATCCGGTAGTTTTGGATGACGTCACCGCGTAGTTGCCTGTAAATTAGAGGAAACAAGTCAAGTTCAACCAGTCTGGTTTTGTAAGACAGATGAATAAGATTCTTGACCATCTTCGTAGCCCTCGCCTGTACTCTTTCGAACTGTAGATAATCCTTCGTAAACCACGGACGCCAGGCCTGGACAGCATATTCCAAGTGAGATCGAACAAATGCTCTGTAGGTTCTTCGGAATAGTTGCTTGTCAATCTGCACAAATCCACGTCTGAGCGCAAATAAAACGTGTTGCGCGTTTAGCTGCCTTTACACACTGTGAAGATGGTTTGAGTGAGGAGTTTATTCAAACACCGAGGTCCTTTTGTTACTCAACAATCGAAAGGGGCTGCCCATTGAGAAGGTTTTGGTAGGAATCATCCTTCTAACTGGTATTTCTGGTACGGAGTCTTAGGACCACACACTTCCCAACGTTAAAATTTAAGAGCCAACGAGCGCACCAGCTGCTAAGATGGTTGAGACTCTCTTGAAGTGCGTGCCTATTGGCATCAGATCTGATGACCCCGCACAATTTAACATCGTCTGCAAACATGACGGCGCTACAACCCAGGTCTTCAACGCAGTCGTTGATATAGACTAAGAAGAGAAATGGTTCTAAGACGGAGCCTTGGGGGACACCACTTAGAACCGGAGTAGGTGTTGAATTCGAGGTATCGATGCACACAGTTAGAAAATCTTGCTGTAAGAAAATCTGAAATCCATGTCAGCAGCATTCCTCTTATTCCAATTTCAGATAATTTGTAGATGAGACGTTTGTGTGGGACACTGTCAAACGCCTTCTTTAAATCAGTGTAGATGATGTCAACCTTACCAACTGCATCTAATGCGCGAGTCCACTGCTCTGTCGAGAGAAATAAACTGGAAAGACAAGAGTGATTCTGTCTGATGCCATGCTGGAGCTCTGAAAGCAATCGGTTTTTCTCAAGGAAATTCATGGTTGCCTTCTTAATTATCGATTCCATTATTTTACAGCAAATGGAGGTTAGGCTGAAAGACCGATAATTGTTGACATTAGATCGAGCCCCACTCCTGTATTTGGGGTATATATTTACTGCCTTCCATTTGGATGGCAGTTTACCAGTTTCAAAGGACGAATTGAATATATGCGCTAGTGGTTTGGAGAGTTCTCTGGCCAGTTCTTTAAAGAACTTTGCCGTTAAATCTTCCGGACCAGATCACTTCGCTTCTTTGATATTTCGCAGTTCTCGATCCACGAGAGGTTCCGGGAAGAGTATATATTCAAGCACTAGACCTGCATCTATAACACCACTGTTGTCGTGGTAAAGCTGAAGTTCCGGTTCTTTAGTGAATACCGAGGCAAAGAACCGACCCAAGTGCTCGGCTTTCTCGCAATTTTCAACGACTGCAGCACAATTCGCATCCATAAGATCTGCGACTGGGTCCTTATTTTTTAATCGACTATTGCTATAATGGAATAAAATTTAAGGCTTATTTTCAGCCTGCTGGATAATTCTTTATTCATAGTTCTTACTTGCCTGAAGGATCATTTTTGTGACAGTATTTCGTTGTTGACGAACTTCCTCGAGATGTGCTGCTGACCCTGTTTCCCTCAATACCTTCCATTTTTTTATTTTTTTCAACTGCCTGTTAAGTTCTCTTGTTAACCAGGCATGTCAACTAGTCTTGTTTAACACCTTAACTGGACAAAAATCATTCAATCAGATCGAGTGAAATCATCTTAACTGATCGCCAGTCATCCTCCGGATTCCATTTGCACAAACAATCCCATTTCATTGACATCAGTTCTTTCTTCATCGCGTTAAAATCGGCCTTCCATATATTTTAATTGCCTTGCGTTCTTTTCTGGCGCTGATTACTTATTCAAAAATCCGGGAAGCTCGGCACTCTCTTTATAAATGAGTTTGGAATACGTCAGTCCCCAAAGAGTGCGAGATTTGTGGATGAATTGTTTGCTTACGAATTAGTTCTAAGGAGAAATCAATGGTGCTGATAACATTGAATGAGGATGCCTGAAAAGTCGGAACCGGTTCAGCTTCCCACGTAAGATGATTTGCAAAGAACGCCCTTAAGAATTCTGCCTTGTCAGAGTCTTTAAGAACTAAGTTCTTGGCCTCATTTAGTAATGGACTATTTCACAACCTCGTTTAGAGGAGGATCGACGGCGGAACAGTTGAACAACAGATTTTGCAGAGTTTGGCTCACTGAGTGCGCAAGATTCCCTTTGTCTGTCACGTGCAAGATGAATCTTAGAGGCCAATTCAAAAATCTATGCAATCCTTAGATGTACAGATAACGAACTAGTAAATTGATCATTTAACTGTTTCATAAATTTCTTTTGTCTTGGCATAAGAAAGTGAGGAACGGGGGATTCCGAAGCGTAGGGCTTGAAAATTGTGGACTGACATGAAGTTACAAAGACTTGCTTCGTCGTTCACGGAGAAGAGATGCTGCCAGTCCAATGAGTCCAAAAAGTTATTAAATTAATTAAAAAAGAAATTCATATTCAAGGAAGATGGCGTGCGCTCATTCGACGGCTGATATAACTGTCCTAACGTATACGGCCACTCCAACTCCCTGTCTATTTTCTCGGTTTCTTCGAAATAGTTGGTATCCATTTATCAAAACCTCGCTATCCACGATTTCGGCTTTGAGCCATGTTTCCGTGATGGCAACGGATCAGCCATTTCTTGTTTCAAGTTATTTATCTCTTCTCCAACAATAGGAATTTCTGTAGGAGACTTAAACACCCCATGCCCTTTTCGTCCTCATAGGTGACATTCCTTAGTTTTATCAAGCTTTTTGCCCGCTTGGCAGGAGGAGAAGTAGTAACTGAATATATGTCTTTGCCATCTTTTCCTGTTTGTATACAATTTGTTTTGTCAATTTTCCGTGTGAATGTGGCGAAGCCGAAAGGTGGGTCGCCAAATGTTTTTTCGGCGAGGGTTGGACCCCCGACCACGGCACCAATTTTGTTTTCTCCGTGCAGATAAATCCTGAGCGTCTATGTTTCCATACCACTTTCAATTCTTTGCGAATGCACTAAATTTATAAATCTTCTTAAATAAATGTGCTAGGGTTCAATAATATTCAGTAGTCAGACTTCAAGAAGCATGCAAAGACTCAGCCTTTGTTGAAACGTTTCCTTTCCCTATTGAGAGCAGATTACAGCAACACACCGCTGACGTGAATTCTGGAGGCATGTGAACCTTGAAGCTTGTATTTCTCGTATTGATAACGTCCAGGACGTGTTATAATACTCAGTGAAGAAATATTTGGATATCCGCAGAATCGTCAATCCAAGCAAATAACTCCCAAATTAAGAAACTGAACAATCCACTCAAGAGTTATTACAAATAAACGTGTCTTCTACACTATGGTAGAGACTAAAACGTCGTTAACTCTTAGGAGCTGAAATTCGAAAGCAATTTCAAACTTGGCTCGATTTCCGCTAAGGTTATTTATGTGAAAGTGATTTTTTAACACCGCGCGAAGGCTATTTATGTGAAAGTGATTTTTAAACAGCCCACTTATTTTAGTGAAAGGGATTTTTAAACACCCCGCTTGTTTCCGCCTGTCCTGTACGTTTCATTGTCCCCCTCGTAAGTTTGGACACGGGTCTCAGTGATAACGTCGACAGTAGGTGCTGGGATAACTACTTAAACAGCTACAGGGAGGACTTGATCGCTGGGTAATATGGGTTGTGTGTCTGGTAAACATGGGGGAGGTCAACCGTGGTATGGTTTGAGTTTAGAAAAGTGGGCTGTAAATAGGGTCACCTGGGGTTGTAACGCATCCCTAATCAGGAAGTTGACAGGGGAAAAGTGTCTGAAATGACGAAGGGGCCTCGCCAAGGGTGGTGGGACTTAGAGGCTGTGCCACGGGGTGGTACTGTGTTGAAGTGTAAGACTAAGTCGCCAGTTTGGAAGGGTTGTCCCAAACATGTACGGTCGTAGTTCGTCTTTTGATGTGTCACAGCGGCTTGTATCGAGGACCGGGCTGCATTACGTGCTTGTCGAATAACTTGACGTAGGCGTGTGCCGTATTCAGTGGTAAACATTGGGCCTGCAGTTTGTAGAGGATGGGTTAAATCACTTGGAAGGCGTAAGTTGCGACCTGTGTTCAAGAAATGTGTGCAAAGCCGGTAGTGGAGTGTATTGAACTGCGGTAAGCTAGTAAGCAGAACGGAAGGTGGATGTCCCAATCGTGTTCATGATCTTCTTGTAGAAAAGCTATTTGTGTGTTTTTAAGTGTACGGTTGGTTCTCTAGTAGTTGACAAACTTCTCGAAATAGCTGGGAATCGAAATGAGAACCGCAATCGGAATTGAATGCCAGGGGTGAGCCCCAACGGCTAACCCATTCGCGGGTTATGGCGTTTGCCAAGGATTGGGCGTCTTGATGCAACAAGGGTATAGCTTCGACACATTTAGTGAAATAGTCTATCATGACTAATATGTACTCGTTACCCCGTACATATATTGGCAGAGGTCCGATAATGGCTTGGCCGACGCGTTCGCCCGTGAACCCAGTTATCATCGGTTGCATGGGTACCCTCGGGGATGGGATAGGGGATTTAAATGTAGCGCACATGTTGCAAGATTCAAAAACTGTGAAACAGACGACCGATGTTGTGGCCACCAGAACCGCGTTCAAGCTGCCAGCTCTGTTTGTTTCTGTCCTCTGTGTCCTAACTCCTTTTGGAGGTTTTTCAGTACACTTTCGACAAACGAGCCAGGTACTACGGGACGTAACCGTGTTGTATGTTGTTCTCGGTGAAAAAAATATGTCGTTTTCTAGTGTGAGGTTTGGCCAATGATTGAGGAGTCTCGCGCCTTGGCTGGAACCGAGCATCTCTTGCAAATTCGGCTTATTCCTACCCTGTAGAATGTGTCGGTATATAACGGACGTGTCTGGGTCTGTCTGTTGGTTTGAAGACCAGAAATCTCGTGTCTGTTCGTCTACATTGATTGCTTTCATTATGGGTTCTGGAGTTTCATCGTTAGGTGTTGCAGTGTGACCTAGGTGAAACAAAGTGTCTGCATTCGTATGCTTTGAACCTGGGCGGCATTGGCATTCAAAGTCAAAGTCTTGTAGGATTTCTTGCCAACGGGCAAACTGGTCCAGTGGATCTTTGAATGACTGTTGCCATTTGAGTGCTTTGTGGTCGGTGCGTAGCAGGAAGTGCTTGCCTCTGAGGAAGTGTTGAAATTGTTGAACGAACGTAACTATAGCCAGTTATTCCCGTCGGAACGTGCAGTGGTTTCGTTGTGTCTTCGGTAGAGTGTTGCTGGCGAAGCAGATGGGGTGTTCTAACCCATGGTTATCGGTCTGGGAGAGGTCGGCTCCCATTGCGAAACCACTAGCGTCAGTGTCTAGTATGAAAGGTGGAGCGTTGGTTTGTGTATTTGGTAACGGGCACTGAACAGAGTACTGATTTCAGTGTATGGAAAGCCTCGTCGCATTCAGAGGTCCACTTAAAAGACTGCCTTTCTCTGTCAGTTCATGGAGAGGTGAGGCTTAACATGTGAAACTGCGGATGAATCGGCGGTAGTAGGACGCTAGACCGACGAAACTCCTCGCTTGAGTCTGGTTCAGCGGTGTCGGCCAGTTTTGAATTTGGTTTATCTTTTCTGGGATTTAAGCAATCTGTCCTGATGATACCCGATAGCCCAGAAAGCATACTTCTGGTCTTACAAACACGCATTTGCTAGGGTTCAGTGTCAGACCCACGTCTCTGAGGGCTGTGAGGACTAGGTTTAGGTTGGCGTTTTGTTCGCTTATAGTGCAGCCGAAAATGATATTATCGTCTAAGTAGATGAAACAAGTGTGGGGGAATAGATGCCAGAGGGCCTGCTGCACGAGGTGTTGGAACGCTGCGGCAGCATTACATAATCCGAAAGGGAGTGTCTGGAACTCAAAAAGGCCTTGGGGTACCGTGAACGCGGTTTTGTGTCGATCCTTAGGGTCTTTTTTAACCTGCCAGTATCTGGACTTGAGATCCAAGGTTGAAAACCATCTTGCGCCGCCTAGGGTGCCTAGTGTATCATCAATACGGGGTAACGGAAAAGAGTCACATACGATAACCGCGTTTAGCCGTCGGTAGTCGACGCAAAACCGTAGTTTATCGTCTTTCTTGGAGACGAGGGCCATGGGTGATGCCCATAGCGGAGATGAGGGGCGGATAATGTCTGCGTTCAATTGTTTGTCTAACAGCTTCTTGACTTCGGCTTTTTAATGATGTGGCGGGGTGGTTGCCACAGTGGCTGGCGGAACCTGTATCGATCAAATGACGCGTTAAATTTGTGCGTCCGATTTCTGAAGGTGCCCAGGCAAACGATTCGGGGAATGCTTGCAGAAGAGACTTGAGTTCTGTCAGATGGTGGGGGTCTACATCGGAAATTTGGGATAACAGTTTGTCAATATTTGTTGGTTGGAACGTTACTGCTGCAATCACCACTTCATATATCTGATCGGGGTTCGTCTCTGTCGATATTCTTTTACTGGTCAGTGTATTTCTTAAGGCTTAACTTTCGGTCTTTGACGTGTATAATACCGTCTGCTTGGAGAGGAAATCGCCCCTAGTATGAAATCCGAATAAAGGTTGGGGGTGACTAAGAAGCCATGTTGGATCGTTGTAGAGCCGAGCCACACCGACAACTGTATCTTACCCGTGATTGTCATCGGGGTATTATTGGCAGTCTTAGGGTTCGGTCTAGTTCAAGGTCTGATTGCCATCGTGTATATGGATGGAGGGATCGTCGAGGCCTTTACGACAGAAAAATTAGCTCCCATATCGATAAGTGCTCGTTTTTTATATCCCGCGTGGTCAATATCTACGGTCGTGATGGAAATATTGAGGTTATCTGGGCGCAAGCAGGGATAACATATCAAAACTTACAGTTGGAGTTGTGTCCGCATCGAAGGGCTCGGGATCCGAAAGTGGCACAATATTGACAACCCGGGTGGTAGTTCAGGAACCGGACTGGCAGTTGACGAGTCTATCGAGCTGGTACGTCAGGTAGAGTGTTGCTGACACGGCTATGTATGTTCTGTCCGTCTGCGTGTGTCTGAAAATCGTCGTACCTCTTGCATTGACGAATTGCTGCCACCAGACTTGGTGGTGGGTGTAAGATGGAAATGTTTGTGGCAGTACGATTGGGAAGGCCTGTCACAAATTGGTGGAGTATGAGTTATTATCGATCGACCTGTGGTAGGTTGGGGGTAAGCAAGGGATGCTAAGTGTCCGAGTTCTCGGGCAAATTCTTCTACAGATTGGTAGCGAGTCTGGCAAAGGATCGCGAAACGTTGATTGGCAGTCCCCGGAGTTGACTGGTTGTCGAGGAGGGTGGAAAGCAGAGCGGTGGCCGTAGAAAACGGGGTGTTAATATTAACTCCTGCAGTAAGGGCAAGTTTGCGGGTTGGAGGAGAGAGGAATCTTAACATATAACGGGTGTGGTTGGTTGGGGGAACGTCGGAGAGGAATAATGAGAGTTCGATCAGCCATTCCTGAAGGTTTTGGCCCGGTTGGTAAGCATCAGGGGCTAGAAGGGGGCGGGGCGGCTGCCTGTCTTATGCGTAGGACGTTTCTGAGTGTGGGATGTTTGGGGCTGTACAAGAGGTGAGTAGGTGTTGACACCAGCTGCCACCAATATAGCGTTCTTCTTCCTTTCGTCGCTAGGTTTTTGACTCTCACCTTCGATATAAGACACCGATCCAGAGGACGACGCTTCACAGTCCAATAGTGCAGGCTCTGTAAGAGATCTACCATATCCGATTACTTTATTTGACCCACTTGTGGAAAAACTCGGCGGCCTCGGTGGGATTTGATCCCATGCCAGCAAGGGGAAGGCTTTAGTACAGCCAACGCTCTAGCCAACTGAGCTACGAGGCCCCATCGGGAGCCGTGAGTTTAATCACACTTTGGTCAAGTTACCCGCCCAGCCTACTGCAACGTATGGAATCCACCAATCCTGATACAGCAAGCTGACTGCCCAAGCAGGATTTCCTAAGCAATCATTCTAGAATCCATCAGATGACTACCAGGCACAATTAATAAGTAGAGGATTTCGGCAGATTTGAATAATTCATTTGACCCACTTATGAAAAAAGCGGCGGCCTCGGTGGGATTCGAACCCACGCCAGCAAGAGGAAGGCTTTAGTAAGTCTCGAAGGTTCGGGATATCTTCCGATCTTGCACAACTTTGGGGTCTTGTTTCCCTAAGCTGTTATTCCCACATGAAGCAGTTCTGTAGTCGGCTAGAATTCGTTGTAAAGCAAAAGCTACTTGAATTCCTATTTCTGAAATATTTCCAAGCGAGAAAAAAATCATAGAGACGCGCAAAATAATTTTACACGTATAATTCCAGTGGAAACTTCAGAGGCAGTGACTGGAAAGTAGTATCGAGGTCCAACTAGTCCCTGTTAGAGCGCAGATATTTTTCGTTGTCATGACTTTGATTGCGACTCACAAGAAGCTCCTGGCGAAAAAAGTGAAGAAGCTACCGCGTTCACTGGAGACAAAGCTTGATTCACATATGTAGACACGTATGTTCATAAGCGATGTAGTTATAGTGTCCTTTGTTACTCAGCATTTGCCTCCAAAGGCGAGGTTTAAATATTTAAATATGCCGCGACATAGTAATCGCATCAGATAGTTTGTCCCATGAAGAGACAACGTGATTCATGGATATCTCAAAAGCGAATATCTACGAAGACATTTATTTCAACATTCAGCGAAACACAAAAATTTAACTGTAGTAGCACGGCCAGGCTTGCTATATCGTTAGAACAATATGCGCAACGGGCAATCCATAAGTATAATATCGATTATTTTTGTAGTGAACCCTCGGGTATTAGCACTTTCGAAATGACAGGCAATCAATATGTGAGGAAATTGAGCAAGCAGTGGAAAAGGCTCCTTTTGCAGAAGTCCAGGTGTGCCTCAGTAAAGCTGAAATCAAATAGTCTACCCATGTTCGACCGTCGTAGTCCGACGATGGCCACCGTATGCTCCATGGAAGGGTGGAGGAGGAACGGTGACTTGCGCGTGAATTAGTTTTCAGTGATAATAGCCTTGCACTGCATCTACCGCACTCTCTCCTTCTCCCCCACCTGAACCCGGTGTCAAGACAGAGTCAAGAAGACCAGAGGCGGGAGAGGACGCAGGTGGCTGGCGCGGCCGGGTTCCCCTAAGTCCTAGCCACCCCTAGGCGTGCCACCACACCTCAAATGTTCGGCATTTGTTAGCGGAGCGGAAACTGAATAACACATGCCATGCCCTGATGTGGCCCCCGTGTTGGTCCAACACATTTACCACGTGGCCCGTTTAGGGGCACTCTACCCAGGTATAAGATGCTGGTATGTAGCGAGTTTCAATTGATATCTCCAACCTTCTTATTAAATAGTCAGCAATTTTCTTGAGCTAATAAGATAATTCTACTCCGTCTTCCTCGCAAATTACAGCAGCTAAACGAAACTCCAGCGTCCTGTTGATATGTTCGACAAGAAGACAGTCCCTGACAAACCATAGTAACTCTTTAACCAGGGACCTACAGAAAATTTGTACATCTGACGGCTTTCCGCGGCCATAATAAATTCGAACAAAAAATATTTCACTTACAAAGGGCTCCATTATTCTACCAAGAATCCGCCAAAACTCGCGCTTAGTTTTCTTATCAGTCGGGAGTCCATCAATAGCTAAATAAGTTATAACCTTAGTGCCTATTAGACGCATGGAAGGGTTTTGAAACTTCTGAGTTAAATGCTTCCCAAGTCCTAAATGAACTTAATCACCAGTGCTCATTGCCGTTACCGTCGAAACATATCTTGCCCAACACCCGTATGGACGACCTCCTAACCTCCATGGCAGGGAATAAATTCTTCACTACCCTTGACCTGTCCTCAAGGTGTTGGCAGATTACAGAAGGGACGTTTTTTACTGTCTAAACTTTTAACCAGTTGTACCCTTAACCACTTAAGTACTCTGAGGCAGCTTGAACACTCTCGGTGCAGCAGTCATCGAGATGTCTTTTTATTTCTTCCTCTGGCACGCACAGTTTTTTTCAGTCAACGCCATAGCAAGCTGGAATAAGCTACCCAGGAGTATCAAAATTCAGCAAAGCTATCTTTTGTTTAAGAGAACTGTCACGGGTTTGATACGTTCAGGACAGCACTCACGAATTTTTGCTGTCAACTTGGTGAAATCTCTCTTCCACTCTGATGGCGTTAGCTGATTCTCAATCCTTTGCCAGACTTCATGTTGAAAACAATATTGCTGGCTATGCAGTCCATAATCGGCTAATTCCTCAGTCAGCAGCGAGTAACCGTTCGCTGACACACCTTTATCTGGTGCAGAAAACCGGATCTATAATACTAAAAGGAGAACGAATACACCGTGCACCTGTGTCAACCCTTCCCCGTCCCAAACTTTAATCATTCAATGAGCTGCAGTTTTTTCTCCTGAAACACCCTTGACAGAACGGTCAGGAGTTTTTTCACTGTCAGCTTGATCTTCTACTCTATATGTCTTTTGACCCTGCCTGCAAACGGGCCATAAATAAACAGTTTAATTAGGGTCTTTAATTTCAGATGAAAGCTCATTTATAAGCCCTCATATCGTATTAGGTCCTCATTTGCTTTTGCTGTTTATTAAGGCTGGATATTTAAAAAAATTAAACGTGCTCAATCGTTTAATTATTGCTGATGATATCAAATGCCTAGATTCATTCTTTAAAATGGCACACAAGCGTTGCTCTGAAAAAATTAACTCCGATCTAGATCAGAGTTACTTACCCTTTCGGAGTGGGGTCCAACATGGCTAATATCCCAATGTGTTTTGAATATGATAGGCTATCCAAGCCGCTGATTTTTAACGAAGCAATGCAAATAAATGTTCCAATATGAAGGACTCAGATTGGCATTACTCCAATAACCTAGAATTATTGCTGCGTGCAGACAGAATTACGACGAAATTCGTTTCAATTTGTGGTTTTCTTTCTAATTATTTTTACCTTTCTGAAATTAGATAAGACTTCACCGTCTGTTTGTTTTTTTTTAATCCTTACACATCATGGTTAGTTCTTAGGTTCAATGAACGAATTTGGCCTTGATTCGATTTAAAATTTCACAATTCGTTTAACTAGAGAACTCTTATCCAGACACATCCCAATGCTACATATTCGAATATATGCTAGTTAACTAATCCGAAATTGCTATGGGTTCGGATACTTAAAGGTTACTTCTGTTTCCTTTTTCGCATTAATACCGGTTCAAAGTTTCCTCAGGTTTGAACCATTAACCCTTAATACAGTATTCCTCCTAAACGGGCCACGTGGTAGATGCGTTCGATCAATACGGGGGCCACATTAGGACACGGCACGCGTTATTCGGGTTGCACTCCCATAACAAATTCCGAACATGGTGGGGGGTGTGGTGGCACACTAGGGCCCAGGGGCCTCGGCCGCGCCAGCCACCCGCATCCTCTCCCATATCCGGTCGTTTTGACTCTGCCTTGACATCGGGCATAGGTGGGGGAGTAGGAGAGAGTGCGGTAGATGCAGCGCAAGTCTACTATCACTTTAAACTAAATCAAGCGCAAGTCACCATACCTGCACCACCCTGCCGTGGATGATCGAACTATCGTATTTCTCCATCGTCTCCTACATCCATAAAGGCTCACTTTTTTTGCTTCCACGTATGTCTTGTTTGGAATAACTCACCAATGGCTAGCAGAAAGTAATCTGTCTGTTTTCAAGAGGAGATTGCGCCACGTAGCGACTTAATACATTTTTTTTTCTCATTTTTTCCGAAAGGTTTTCTTAATAACTTCTAGAAACTTGGAAACCGTCTCCAAATTGGCATATCCGCCCACTTGTTTTAATTTCGCATTTGGTTTCACGCGTCGCAGTGTGTAATTAGAAATCATGTCTTTCAGGTAAAAAATGTCTTTCCCAACCCAACTCTATGATAAGTAGTCCATGTCTTGACACGTAAACGTGCTATGCCACCATTGGGATATCGAGTCCCTACCCCGTTGTCGGTCTCACTCCAGGTCTGTCTGCACACATTCCGATTCTTCTGGCTCGTCCGCTCTTCCGCCTATATAACTACACCCTAGCACCTAGGTGAACTGCTAAGCCAAATCTGGTTGCAGGTTTTCTCCTGAAAGCAAGTGTTTTCTGAACTCCCCCAGGGCTTTCAATTCAGGTGTATTTAATTGCTTCTCTCAATGCCCGCCCTTTTAACTTGAAACACCAAGTTTCAGAATCTGTATGTATTATCCTCTTATGCGGAAGGACAACATTTATCCTTAGTTGTATGATGCATTGTACAAAAGAAATTTGTACATCCTATTGCTCAAGGAGAAATTTAGGTAAACACTACTGATGAAATTTTACTATTTAATTCAGTGCAAACTTTGCACTGATAATGCCTCCCGGGCGCTTAGCAATAAAATTATTATAATTATTATTTTGATTATGGATTTTCGAATTATACACATCCACAAGGGCCATCGGTCAGTACGGGAAAAAAGGGCATGCCGATCCAGTGATCTAAGGAAGCTGTGGATTGTGACATCACTATGAGCTGGATATCAAACGAGATTTGGCTTAAGCTGTCTTTTTTCAACAGGCAAGCGTAAGGCAGCAGCTGTGACAGAAGTGCGATATTACTAACGTTAACGATATCACTAAAACCTAAAGGGTGATTGTTATGTGCTCGAGAGTGGACCAAATAAGACCAAGTGGAAAAATTGAAAATAATAGAAACTAATATTTCCTACCAACTTGTTAAACCATACACACACCAAATCGAGGCGAGATATAGACTAAATGGTTCTAAGTAACACATAAGCATGTGTTGTTTTGCATTAGCAGTTACATTTGGAAAATGTAAGTATTTTTGCATCAAAGGCAGTCATTGATAGCTAAAGATAGAGAGACCTATTTAAGTAGAAGTTCATTGAAGTCTCCTATGATTGTAGGCCCCTGCCTTTTCCATTGACAACTTTAATGAGTTTTATAGAAAAAAATAAAGAACAGGATTAAACCATCGGTTGAAAATCCTAAACTTTCTCATATGTAGGAGTGAGAAAATGTTTTAAAGATACAGGACGGGGGTGGGATTTAGGCAGAGATAAAGTAAACACTCCCTAAAATAATTAACTTTACGGTCTTTTTTGAAAATGGAAATACTGTCGGAAGTTAACGCTTGTCCAAATGTATGAGAGGTTATCCAGGTTGCAATGACCCCCCACATTATCTGCTAATCGCACTAAATGTTGCTTAACTGCGTGAGTCCGATTATAAATAGTAGGCCGTGATATCTCTGTGGCAAAGTTTTTTCTCAGTTAGATGTGTCAGTTGGGTATTATTATTCTTTATTTTTTTAATGTTTATTTGAAATAAAATCATTAAGATTTTGCTTTTCATTTTTGCACGTGATTTTCCTAGATTTGCGGGAACTGATGACTGTTTCATGTGGTTTGTATACCTAGAATGTTGAATAACCCGTAGAATATTAGCTTTGTTTCAACACTCCATGTACACCCATACAAATGCACGCACCAAGTATTCCATAAAGGCGAAAAGACTACTGCTGCGGCGTAACGTCTTCGGATAGTGACATGATTTTGACCAAGTTCAGATTTACAACCGGTGTAGCAGACCTGTGTAGACCACGGGGTCGGAAATTTGGTCTTTTTGTTACAATAAGGCTTTCATGAAAAAAATTAAACTTGCTGTATTTTAATCCCTGCTATGAAGTAACAGGAAGCAGTTGATAAGCTGTCGCGCAATCTTTTGTTACCATTAAATCATATTGCTTGTGTTTGTTTTCGAACCGAACGCGTCTTTATTAGTCCAGGTTGCCATGATAGGCACTGTACCTCATTTTTCCTAGTAAAAATGGCGGCAGCTCAGCAGTCCTATTCTCGGGACTAGGTCGTGCTCACTAGAATAATCAGTTTCTAGTTGTTAGCAAAAAATGAATAGGCATTTTATGAGAAGGGTATTTGCAGGCAAGTTTTGAGTAAGGAGATAAATACTGGAGGCTTATGAGGGGTACACATGTCATCTGAAGGTTGATTTCTGGTGATGTCTTATTATGAATATTCATTCACTAACCTGCCCTAATTTTAATTTGGCCATACCGCTTGTGGATATCAACTGCCGGAGATTTCTTGCGGAATTTCATACAGTGCTGTCACGGACGCATGTGTTAAGCGAAATCAGGCAGGAGGATATCGCACTTATGAACAAGTAAGGCTAAGATAGGGAGCTGCAGAAAGGAATAATACGGATCGGGATGCAAAATGACTTGTTCACTGAATGTTTTGAAAGGTGCTCCAATAATGGAGGATAGTTTGACCGTGGCCAATGACACCGTCTGCCACCTCACTCGTATAGCGGACGTGAATTAGATTAGACTAAGGTAGTCTTGCAAAGCATCTACTGCATTCTCTCCTCATTCACCCACCTGGCTCCGGTCACCATGAAGGTCGGGGCTGGGCGCTGGCGCAGTGACTTACAAAGATAAACAACAGACCTATGTGCGACACACACGCAAATTGATCATCACAAAAATAGCGCAAAAGAAAACCAAACAGGGCAACGTCCTAGTGAATAAGACAACGGGTCGCTTGGCAGGAACGAGGAACGGAAATGCAAAATAGGCGATTGGATCTGAGGAAACAAACGTGTGTGTGTGTCACTGCCGAGATTTGTGTCCGGTGAGGGAGGGATACAACTAATGCAAGCTTCATTGTTAGCGATAAAACGCCGGCAACAGCTAGTAGCATAGCTGCAGAAATCGCGACCGGCGTTGCTTTGTCTCTTGTCACCGTTCGACTGTATCATTGGCTGGAAGTTTGCATTACGGTTTTCATGTGCAATACAAAGCTATAGCGATTTTTCAAATCAAAAATTATGGACACGGAAGCGAACGGATAGAATTTATTCAGTACGAGCGTAAAAGCTGTCAGAAAAAAGCACAGACAAGAAATGTCCGCGCTAACGACAATCGCCGCAACCAGGGCCCTTTCAACGATCAAAAGTGAGCTAAAACGCTCATACTTCCAGTAACTGCAAGATCACGTGCGTTTTCCGGGCGTTTGGTACGTATTGTGGTTTTTCTTCAACTGTTTGTTTTCAGCATGGGGCCGTAAAACGGACCACGATGGAGGTCCGCTAGATGAACACAGGGGTTAGATAAGGGTTTGGCATGCATTATATGCGTAGCGCAACTCAAAAGTGGAGGGTATGGCGGCTCAGGCCGAACCAGCCATCGGAACTCAATCCCTCACCAGAGGCCTGACTAGCTGGGTGAAGGACGCTAGAGTGCGGCCGACTCTGGGGGCTACATTCTCAGGGTACTAAGCGCATATTCCTCACCATGAACAATCGGACGCGCTCGAATCGATAAAAGTGCACTAAAAGCAGCCCTTGGTTTAGAAGGCTCGAGATAACTCGGTCGCCTCAGCACGGATAGTCAGGCTGCAATGGCTCCTTCTAATGTGGCCTCTAGGGCACTCCCTCTCAGTTTGAACCCGACCTGCGCCTTTCTTGTTGGTGTGAAGGCCTGGTCTATCATGAGCGGATAAGGCGGGTATGACACACGTCGGCGGACTACTTCCGATTCCGCTTTCAGTTGTCTTGCCTTCGTTATGGCAATGGCTCAGGTGGATGAAGGAGCATGGGACGTGGTGGATGCTTCGCATGTCTGCTATTGACATAAAATAGTTCACACGCAAGTCATCGTCCCTGCATCTACCATACTGTGACGCACACGGTGGACGTCACCAATAACGGTGGTTGAACTGCTGCATTTTCTAGCAGGGGGTCTTGACTACCAACTACCTTGGCTTAGATGAAATATTGGAAATAGACCTGCGAAAGCCACCAAAAAGTGGCCTTGCACCCAGCATTATACAAAGCAACCAATCTAACGATTACGTTGAAAAAACCCACAAAGGACTGCCATGAATGGACTAATGCATTTGGAGAATAAGAAATACAGGGAATCGAATTATTCTACCTTTTTTGTATTCAGGGCCCTTCGTCTTGCGAAATTTCAGTCAACATAACACTTTTGCTGGAAATTTTTTGTTTGAAGTGAAGCCCGTTTTTCCTACCGATGTGTCACTATTTACGGGTTGATCTACCCCATGCTGTTTCCCACCGAGCTTCGTACAAAATGGATTGTACTGCGATAGTGAATTCCTATGACATCTTGGCAGGTGCAACGTCCTCGCAGATCCAGATAGACTCCTGCCCACGTGCACCGGCCGTTGTGCACGTTGATCTCTTTCAGCTAATGACTCATCATTCGGTCCTTAAGTAGAACGCTTCAAACGCCCTCATGGTCCTGAAGTCTAGCCCACGTGGATTCCACAAAGACTGGCGCGGCAACCTTCAATGAATTTCGATCAGGGAATATTTGAATTCAGTGGGTAGCGTTTAAACACTGGATGTGACGAAGCATAGATCAACAGCAAACGAATTTCCAGTGAAATGGAATTGCTAGCAAATGCAAACTTTGGCAAGAATGCCTTGTATGACCGCCTAAACAGGACACGGGGAAAAGGAGATACCTACAATACGCTAAATTCCAAGGAACTTAGGTTAAGGATTTAGTTAAGGGTTAGGCTGAAGATTAAGGCCAGAGCTGGGGTTGGGGTCAAGGGCATTATTGTGTTAACTGTTGTATTTAGGTTGAGGACAGGTCTAGGGTTAAGACCAAGGTGACAGTTTAATTTTAGAGAAGGGGTTGGTGTTCAAGTGGAGACCCAGGTATATTTATCCTTCCTGAAATTTACGGTAAGGGCACATATCTTAAACGGGAGGGGTGGCTCCTCTTCCTGGGTCCTGATTGGGCGACAATAAAATGCATCCCTGCCCAAACCTTTTGCGTGTAAAATTTCCCGCGAAGTACACTATTTCTTTAGTCACTTATTCCGTCAATTTTTCGGCTGCAATGTTCCCTGTTTCTGAATCTATCAGATGGTACCTGGTGCAAAAGCAGAGGGGTATCCGGCCACATCTTGCACACAACAGTGATAGAGATTTTCAAAAAGTTAGCGTTTGCAAAGCTTCAGGGACCCTAATGAATATGAGCGGACCGAGGAAAACCGTCTACGTACTGTTTGCTGTGAGAACTGTTTCCTCGGCAACCTGATGGTTTGCATTGTCTGACAAATAATCTGCCGATCTGGGCAATACTACCTCACCCTAAAAATGCCAGAAATTTCGCCGATGGCCCTTAGCTTCTAGCAATCTGTTTTCAGCCTTGCACGCAGTCTGCAAGGGAGCAGGTTAAGATTGAATGCCTGGGGGGAGGGCATTAAGTTGGCACTGTTGTTGAGAAATCTTCTTTATGTACAGACCCAGGATTCTTATCTTAGCGGTAAATACGCTACTGAGACTGCAAAAGCTTTTCTCGAGTAACAGTTACCACAGAACACGGAAGATTGCTCACAGTCGAATATTGATTAATCGTTCTTGATATCACTGAGCAGTAACAGTTTCGGATGGCTCCAACTACTCGTAATACACCCCTTTCCTTTGTGGAATATTTGGATCTGGGTCTTATGTTGATGGTTGACCAGGCGTCGTCCAGGGCTTTTTAGTTTTACGACCATCCATAGCAGTTAAATTTTCATCGTCACCATTCTAAGCAAACATTAAGCGCATTGAAGACAATATTTCACACGGTTTTACGGTTTTCTTTTTATCTTTCAGTCATTTCATGCGGTATGCAAATTTATTGTTTATCTACCATTCAAAATTCGTGTAAACCTTTTTGAAAATTCAATCTATCAAGTCCTAATATTTGAAGTTTCTTTAAGCTTTTGATATTGATCGTGATCGATTAACTTCTCCAGTTCTTCAAAAGTTTACGGCTATTCTATGTCAAAATGCCCACTCTCAAAAGTCTCCAAACATTTCTTATACGTTCTTTCATCGCAAGCTTCCTCAACTTGAAGTCTTAAGTCCCATCCGAATGATTACCATGAATTTACCTAATTGCCTCCCTCGTTCCAGCACTGAGATATTCCCTTGTTTTTAACACTACGTGATATGTTATGTGGTTCATCCTACTGGCAACACAGGCGCGAACTTCCGACTGGTACCTGCGTTACTCGTACGGTTGATCATCCAACATTGGTTGAATACTGCCTGCCTATTGAGTGTTGTGGAATATTTTACGATTATCTCCCTGAAGCGGATATATGTCAGCTCAAATATTCACAGCGAATTTCGTACCGGGCAAAAAAGCTACACAGGTAGGGGTGCAAGAGATCATTTCTCAACTGCGATAGGGAATCATGGAAACTACAGTTTTTATCCGGTTTAGGCGTCTTCGACCCTCAGAACGAAGGCAGTAACGATACAGGCATGCCAAATGCTGCACGACCGTAGTGGTCAAGGCACTCAGTCAGTATTTCCTCTCTTATCTACCGCCATTCTCCGAATCTTGCATAACTGAGCCTACAAAAGCTTTAGTCCAAAGAATTTCCTCCAAGTTAGCACATTAATATTTGGGAGACTAAACGGTTAACACGTAAGTTCTCAATTACTCAGAGTTCGTCAGTACCTGGCTGGATCCTACACTGGAGCTTGAAGACAGAACAGCATAGGCTATGTGCCCTTCTCTAACTGAGACGTGCTGTTGAACAGCAGAAAGATGTGTCAGCCGACAGGATGCGAGACTTGGTTCAAATGGTAAATTGTTTGCCTCGAATTCTCAATGGCCAAAATATTTTGACTCAGAAGGAGAAGATTCGATCGCTGGAACAAGAAGTGTATTGGCTTGCCTTTCCGGATTCCCACTCGAACCCCGCATCAGAGACAAACAGTAAAGTGTTTATAGAACGTAGTGGTCATGCGACCAGGGGCGCACTAAGATTAGCAGCTCGCGCGATCACCGCTGGGGGTCGTAATGGAGGCTATGATGTCTTAGCCGTCCGCGTCCGAGTAACTAATGGCCGCGATTTCACCATCCGTGTTGGATGTTGGCATGATATTCACCTGGCCGTTTGGCTCACTGTCATTGGAGGTGTTGGGTGCCCACGCCCTCCGCACGTGACCGATTACACTGCTCAGACGATGCCTCAGATCAGAATATGGGACCGGGAGGTCAGTACGCCTGTTGATGGACTGAGGACATGAGCATCATGACTCGAGCAGCTCACGGCTTACGTGGTTGTCGGTAGGGATGCCTTGTATGGCCGCCTAAACAGGACACGAGAATAGGAACCACCTCGCCCACTTAAAAGTGGTGAGCTTACGGTAAATTTCAGGAGATATACTCTTGTCTTAACGCTCACAAGAACCCTAACATAAAACTAAACTGTCTCCTTTCTCTTAACCCTAGCCCAACCCCAAACACGATAATAACCTTAACCCTTAGCCTAATAATGCCCCTAAACACAATTCTGTCCTAAACATCAAAATGAAACCTAATCCTAAATTTAAACTTAGCCCTAATCTAAATCATAAACAAACATTCCTTGGAAATTGACGCAAAGTCCCATATATTGTGGATGGTTACTATTCTGGTGTCCTGTTAAGGTGGCCATATAAGCCATCCTTACGCGATTGTCATCTCTTGCAAGGATTTCGGTTTCGAAAAACTTGAAGATATGACCGGATCCCGCCGAATGAGGCACAATGACCGTGAGTCCAATGAGAGCGAGTCAAATGGCCGAGTAGGTATCACGCCCATATCCATCACGGATGGTAAAATTGCGGCAATTAACGACTCGTACATGGACGGCAAAGTAAGTATCGCCTCAAGTGCGTTGATCATGAGAGTTAATGAAAGTATACATGCGGTCGCGCGGCAACTACGTACTATAAATACTGTACGGCTTGTGACTCCACTGCGTTTAACTGCGACTGTCCCTGATAGAGTGAGAGTCGAAACGGCAGGCCGCTAAGTTCTTGGTACAGAGATTGCATCCTCGTCTTCTGAATTTCTTCCTGAAAATCAGTGATTCGCTTTTAGTTCGGCTCTGTTCTCAGGTTACAAAGGATCAAACTTTAAACTATGATTGACTGGCAATCTAAAGAGGTCAGAAATAGCCCTCCCCAACTTTTTACTCTTTGTTGGTATGACGTTGCGAGAACGTTGACACTTAAGTTCTGCCTGAAATAGCCAGTTACCAAGACCTAGCTAAAAATCTAAAAGGGAAATGATGGGAACCACTGATAATTACGAATGCATTTTCTCCATTGAACTTCATCTGAAGTCAACCAAACAGTTACTAGGCCTCACATGAAATATCGCCATCAGAGAACTTTTATATAATTACTGCCTACAACTACTTGTATTCGATCACTGCATCAACATGTTTGTATAGATTTACAACCACAGTCCTCCAATGATGGCGAAAAAGTCTTTAAATATGGCGCCAAAATTTTCAGCCAGGGCGCGTAAAATAAGACTCTTAGTATACACACATAGAGAATCAATGCCTTTAAAACCAGGAAACCTCTCTAGCTGCATCTACAAACAAACTGCCCCGTGCCTTGGGCTACTGCTGTTAAACAATACCGTAGCACTCGCAACGCGTGAGGCAGATAACAGGACATGGCTTTTTCGAAGTACGTCCCCGCTCCCATACTGAAGACCCAGAAGATAGGTTGTATTCAGGAAAATTTGCTATCATCTTTAGTACTGAAGGAACGGGGAGATTGGTTGAACGGTTAGAAGGCAGTTACTCAATCATCACGGGTTAACGTGCATTCCTCCGGATGCTCCTCACAGACATCAAGATTTGTGCAGAGGCAGAAGAAGTTGCAGTTGCTCTCAGCTCTGTGGCCGTCTAGGAAGTCATGAGCACTGACTTCGTATTCTCTACCAAAGAAACCACTGAAAATACAAAAAGAGCACGCTTCTTATAAATCACAGTATATTGTGTGATGCGAGTTTGTAGTTAAAGACACGAACCCGTATGACATGGGACAGCTGTTGAGCAATGAGCTTTTTCAGCTGTTTATAATTATCTGGGCACGTGGGTTTCACTAGCTTTGTTACATAACAGATTAATGGAAGGTCACATGACCCTAAGAAGCTCATTTCACAGATCCCTAACTTTTAAATTAAATGGCACTGGCGCCACAGAAATAACAGAATAAGATGCCACAATTCCCTTTGTCTATTTGCAAAATGGCTTTACGGCATGTAGTTTTTGAACTTTGGACACATACTTGTTTCTGTAAAAATTATGTACCCAAATCGTCCTCCAGAAGGGTCAAACTCTGTTTACTTTTCATTCTTAACACTCTCAATTTGCATGAACTCGGTACTGCCGTTGTGACAAAGTAGTAGCACAGCTTGTAAATTCCTGTCATTATCTTGGCACTTTGGCAAGGTCTTTTAAGTCAAAGCATTTTTCAGATGCATCTGCTAAACGCAAGCGTCTGCCCAAAACAAATGTCCTTATTATTGCAAGATGATTTAATCGGCAGACTTAAAGGATGCCAAACAAAGCAGTCACGATTTCAACTGAGTTTATGTGTACCGATTTGGTTAGCATTTTTAAAGCCAGATAATGAAGCAATAATTGATTTCCATGGATTGAGGGCGATGTAGGAGTATTCCGTTTAACGTTGGAGCTCCCTTCTTGAACCCTCGCAGGCGGTCACATAGGTACGATCTGCACTAGTGAAGAGGTTTTATCGACAGATAAAGGGAAGAATTAAGAGACTGTTTGAGGGTGACCAAGAGTTCCATTCTCGCCTTACTGCCCTTTTCTTAAAAATTTTCCAATTGAGGAAACACATCTTTATAAAATACCGCATGAACGCTCACTACTCTTATAGTAGCCCACTGCTAACTATAATTCTAAAAATGAATTTACCAAAGACACAAGCAATTCCAAATCCCTTATGGCGTCGCTGCAATCCTTATTTATATTCCATAAATCTCATTGGATAATGACAAAACCAGTCTGATAATGCGCTAGCTCATTTCATGACAAATGATACTAAGGCTTCTTACCTGAATTTCTGTGAGATATTTCGCCATTTTGTAGTTCAGAAATGGCTTGCAAGCAGGACAGTTTGCCTACTTTTTACATCACCGTAGCAGAAAATATTAATCATGAATTAAAGATCACTAAGAACGTAGTTATCGTTTACTGTATCAGTCTTCCATGCAGATTGATAGTAAAATAAATTGTAGGGGACGAATTCCTAAAAAAATGAAGGCTCATATTACTAATGAGTCGGGGTTCTACGGGCTCCGGTGCTGGCATTGTGAGGAAACGTAACCAAAAAGGCAATAGGCATCCACGTCACCCGAGTATAAGTCACTTAGGTGGTTACTTGAACGCCATTTGAGCATCCCATTTCTCCACTGGAATTCTCTCTTGCGTTCTTATAGACATTAGCATGGTAGATTTTTCCGTTTTATTGGGAACCCCCGACAGTTGCTACGGCGGAAAGCTGAGAGCAACTACAGATGTGTTCCCGACCAGCGACAATTCGGGCAACCAGGGGAATAATAAGCTTAAGATTTTGCCCAATTTGAATGCGGCTACGGCAAAGATAATTACCTCCAAGACAATGCTAACTTGTGCTCACTTCGCTATCCATGATCATTCTGTTTTTTTTGTTCCCTTAACTTCGTACACATCTCCTCCGATAAAGGTTACCAATCTCGGGTAAATGAAATGGTACTAGTTAGATCAACAGTTTGAGCATTTTAAGATGCAAGCTACCCCATGGTAGCTAAGTGTCGTTGGGACTAATTTTTTGTTGGGAAATTGATTAAAACGTGAAAAACAATGTGACTAAAAGTGGTAGATAGGCGAGGAAATGCTTACGTTGAGTGTCTTCCTAAATATATTTTGGGTTTTATCCAAACTCTTCAGCCAACCTGCACAGAACCGTAAGAAAGAAATCCATGCAACACCGCGTTTTGATCAATTACTCAAGTTTTTAATTTAGACCTTCGTCAAAGTACAGTGATTGTAAATTCAGCGTCATAAGGCTCCCTCATATACAACTTAAATTGTCCTGTTTATGCAGTCTTGGCACAGTTAATGCATGCTATTTCTATGTACACTTTATAGCCCAAACAATACTCAAATCAGAATGAAAACGTTAATATGCAGTATTAAAGGGTATAAATATATAGAAAGTTACTTTTGCGTGAATGGCTCGATCGCGAGCGCAGAGTTTGTTTTGCAGTGACGAACAATGAGGGGACGATCAACCTGCAGTAAAGACAACACAGTAGAGAGCAAACTGAGAGATTTGGCCACAGGACAACAACTAAAAAGTCACAACGTTTTAGAGAAGATTATTCAGGAGGGAAAAGAGGTGTTTTTTAGACAATTTTTAGACGTCGAATTTACAAAGGAATTCAAAAAGCTTACAACCGGCAGGGTTCTACGACCAAGTCATTGAAAATCTCAAAAATCTATAAACAGCTGACATAATATAGATTAACGGGTATTTTTTGTTTCCTGTCTATTTCAACACTGAGCCATTTTATTTGGTTGTTTGAGAAAAACTTGGAGGTTTTATTACAAACCTGAGGACCTTTCCGAAGAGCTGTTTGGCAACACCTTTGTCGTAAAAGTGTTCTAGTGGATCTGCTGGCTCTGTGGGACGCACATCATCTTTTGAAAACTGGTAATGGCAAAGCATCGCCTAGTATGGTGTACTGAAACCTGTGTGCATCCCTGGCGAAGCTTTAATTTAATCTGCTTTTCAAAAGTGCCCTCATAAAAGCGGCTCACGACAAATGATGCCTAAATCGGCGTTGGACGCTGGTCTCATTCCTGAACCTCCGCCATCAGAGTGGCCGATCAAGGGTTTACGTGGTTACAAATTGCCTGGTTGTGTAATCCTCCCAAGTCCGCGGACGAAGAAACTATTAAGATGGAGGGATGTAATCGTTTTAATGTGCCACATAGCATACTGCGTGTAAAATATGTAAAAAATGACTACCAGAGTTGTGGGAAGTGAACCTATTGTACTAAATTTAAGCAGGATCAACCTGTCTTCAAGTGTTACATGCGATTGCATTTGATACGCTTTTCTACTAAAAGTGCAGACGGTCAACATCATCTTGAAAGGTTTCACGCAAAATTGCATTATGTGCGTTCACTGTTGGATTGGAGGGCGCCACTGAAGCATAAAATCAAATCAGACTTATCTGTTAGAACCAAATAAGTCGGCCTCCCCATTATCTTAAAGGTTAAGGGAAATTAAATAATTTACCTGTCGGTTGCTGCAAAAGTCCTCATGACGTGCTATATTTTGCACAACCAGCAGTAATAAATCTGCGAGCAGCGTGTATAAGCCAACGAGTGTTAACAGATAAATAATCCAAAAACTTCCTGGAGCCAAAATAGTCCTTTGCAGTCAAAAACAGCCTTACCATACCATATAACTACATTATATTTTCGTATTCTGATGATTTGATAGACGTTATCGCTGTCATATATAAGCCCCGATTGTTACTTACGTTTAAAGGCATTATATGTGTTAGCATTTATATTCCCCTTCTACCTGTGAAGGTGCCCAAACCCAATTTTTTGATTTTCACAAAAACTTGCTTTATTGTATTGCAAGCATCTTATTCTTTTTTGTGGCAACTTTAATCATGGGAATCTATGTCTGCTTACACTGTTAGGCTTTGATGATCTTGGCTCCTTCAATACTCGCACTGATGCCCCTCTTGATCACGTTTTGACCAAACAACTCAAGCTTTTCTTGTTGAAAACTGATCTCAACTGTCCGGTTCCGAAATTCTGTGCTATTGGGCCTTCCAAAAATATATCCCACTTATACGCATGCACTGCTAATAAAACCCGCAGGGAAAATTAAGGTTCATGATACGTGCCCACAAAACATTTGTCTTCTCCAGACTTGTATATCGGACGCTATTCTCACTTTTCTCAGACAATCCAATACCGAATAGTGCTCCAGCTACCTTACAACATTTTTAAAAGAAATTTTTAATATTTGTTGTCCTCTTGATGCCGTTTTAGTCCAACTTGACAGAATTTCTTCTCCCTATATAAAATCTTTAAGACGTAAAAAAGAACTTATCTACATGGCAGTCTAAAGGACTGTAATGTCTTAATAAAAAGTGAGATTTCCAGACTAAATGATTTGTTTGTTAGTCAGCTTTTTGCCTCTCCGTTCACACCTTCTTTTAGCTTTCGTCTACTGAACTCTGGAGGAATCTAAAGCCTCTCACGAGCCAAGGCAGCAAACTGACCCATGATGCTGATTAAGACTCTTTAAATGAACATTTTATCCATACTTACCCTGATTCCAATCCCCATCAAATAACTGTTGCTTCTACCACGCGCTTTTTCTCCTGTGTCAGTGGCAACAGTGAAGAAACACCTGAAAATCCCGTGGTTCAACTGCTGCTCAGCCGGTTGATGCCTCACCATTTATTCTAAAATATTGCTGCTCTCAGATTTCCCCTGTTTCGACACACCTTAGCAACATGTCCTTCATAGAGTCTAAGATTCCTGACGTTTAGTTTACAGTAAGAATCAACCCTTTCCCTAAAAAATCCGCCAACATTGGTCCTAAGTATTTTCGTTCAATCACCTGAGCTTCCGCTTTACTGAAGCTTGCTGAGCGAGTCACCTTAGATATAAATATACATTTTCCTCCAAGTTCTCCAACCCATTACAATTTGCATATAAGGCCAGGCGAAGTACCCTAGATGCCGTTGTCCTTGTGGTAAATTGGGCTCTAAGGGATTTAGACCACGTGGCCAATCTACAACTGCTCTGATAATTTTCACGCCCAGATTTCTTCGGGCTGTGTGTTGTGTTAACTCCTTACCCCACCTTTCCTTTCCTCGAAGCTAACGCGTTGACCTGGTTTTTCGTTACGTTGACCTCTGACCCTTGCTCCTTTATATTGATTTTCTGTAAATTCACAATGCTGTCTACTTCTGTGTTATACAAAGATAGGTTACAGTTGATAAGTCGTCACAAAATTTGCTGGTACCAATAAATCCCGCTGTTTACGCCTGTTTAAGACGACATGGTTGTTGGCTATCCACTTAAAATCAGACATCTCCAGTCTCTGAAAGATGGCCTGGCCCATGTCTCAGCATGTTCGTTAGGTAATAATCTTCAACTCAATCATGAGAAATCTGTCCCGTGTGTTTTCACCTGTGACCCTTTCCTTGTTCTGAATCCTCAGCATTCCTTCCCCATGAGGTATCCTCTTTCCGGTACCTCGGCATTACTCTGACATCCCATCTTTCATTATCCCCATATAATGATACTCTTTTTACTAAAGCTTGCAAACTTCTTTTTTATATGCGTCGTTTACGATCCTATCACGCACCTAATCCTGTATCTGGTGATTTATAAATGCGTGTTTTCTTCCCCCCACCCTTTATTGTTCTCCCGTAATTTTCCAGCTTTACTTAATTAGGATTTGCTGATTGTAAAACGTATCCTCTGAATGCTCTCTTCCGCTACCGCGTTTTCTTATACTGTTTTAGTGAAAACGATAACAAAATTACACTTCGCAAAAGTCAAGCAATTTTCTGAGCGAATTCTTGACGGTGTTACCCTCCACTCCGAGCTCATTGCCATGAAGTGTTCTCGTCTCATGCACCGAGGCTTTCATCATATCGCTTGTCGTACATAGGCGTAACAACGCCCTGGTTTGCCATTTCTAGCACGCTACCTTATGTGTGAAGAGACTGAAATATAGAAACTAAGATTGGAACTGTCTTCCCCACTAGATGTCCATTTTTAAATGTTTGATTCTTGCATAATCTGTTAACTTATCTTATTCCATCAGTGAATGGAGCCATTTTTAGAAAACAATTTGAATGATACTTTAAAAATAAAGCTTATTCCTCTCAAACATACCATACGGGGATGTTCATTGGTCGGGTTGAGGGACTTGCTTGTCCCGTCATTCCTTGGGGCTCAGTGTAGAGTCCACGCAGGTATTCACATCGCGCAAAAGGAATATACGCAGAAGAGTGTTCCGAGAACGACAAAGGAAACTGGAGTGGCCATTGCCGGTGTACTAGCCATCATCAGCTGGCAATAACCTATCCCATGTTTGGAGCACGTGAGAATCGAACCCTGGATATTTGTTTATTGAGTCCGCTTCGGCATATATTATTGGTCGCTAGCTGACTGCCTGCGAGGGCTCTACGCTGAACCCCAAAGTACAATGCCTCGAGCAAGTCCCGTAATCCAATCGCTGAATGCCCCCTTCTTAGGATAATTTATATACCTAATGGAAACCGCTAGGACAACAAGTCCGTAGTTAAACGAAACAAGCTGAAGTCAATGAACGAACACCGCTGGTGCGAATACCCGGTGCTCAAAATTCAGGGTTTCGTATGGCTGGCTGCTGCTAGCTAAAAAGGCAGATCTGAAAATTCTAGTCTTCGTTATATTGGACAAAAGTCCCTCATACCGCATACAAAATCCATCGTTGTTATCATTGGAAACTCTAATAGGTAGTTTTTCCCATCGAACGCCTATTGAAAATGCCACTTACCTTTTAGTGAGTTCTGACACATCACATATAACTGATGCATCATGGTTGAAAACTGCTGTTATGTCTTTTGATGTAGTTTCAGACAGGCTAAGATTTAACTGTGCAGTTTGAAAAAAGAGGTATGGATGCCTGAGGCAATGTCCTGTTGGAAAGGAAGATATCCCCCTGGTGCATCTAAAATATGACCACAAGCGTACATGTGGAAGATCCAGTGCTTAGTAGGGCCATTTCGGGTGTTGTTGGACGTTTTCTTTCTGACACATAAGTTACCACAATATAAATTTGGGTATCTCCTTATAGATTCTCATTTAACGCATGGTTTATCTGTGAAAATTGCAGGTTAATTTAATGTAAGTAAGTAGTCCGCGAGCTATCCTAATAGGTTGGTAGGTAAATCCCACCAATTAAAGTCAAATGTGAGACACGAAAAATGTCTGAAATTAGACACCGAGGTGAATTTTGGTTGGGTTTGTCCTAATACCATCGATAATACTCTATTTTTGACCGTTATAAAACTTAAAAAGGGATACGCTAAGAATACTGACGTAAATCGGTCGGCCTTCCATCTCCATGCGAAGTTGAGGGTACATGTGCTCCAGTTTCCAGTGCGTGTTGTAGGCGCAACGGTTTGCACTGAGAAAGACCTGGCGGTGACCAGAGAGTCGGTTGCTACCGCCCGCAGTATTTATGAAGTCGCTAGCCATGTACATGGGCTCATCTGATACCGCTTCACTTGCCAACTTGAACTGCACAGGTGAGCCGTAGGTCACCTTGCATTCAGAGGGGCAATCCTGAGGGCTAGAAGATAAAAAGCACGAAAACAGGCAGCGAGTGATGTGGTACTCCTCCCCTTCCTCCTCCTCCTCCTACTACTAATACTACTACTACGACTTATAATAATACTACTACTTTTACTACTGCCAATAGTACTGCTTCTAATATTCCTAATACTACCAATTATAATATAACTTATACTTATACTAAAATTACTACTCCTACTACTACAACTAATAATACCATTACTACAACTACTAATAATACTGCTAGTGTTAATGTTCCAAGTACTACTAGTGCTAATACTACTACAACTACTATTATTAATATTACTTCTTTAAATACATTAAAAAAATATTCACAGAAAAGTATTGGTTGGCTTTTTAGGGCCTAGTGCTGAAAAAGAACGATTCTGTAACGTTGAGGACATTTTTCTCCAAATTGGGTTTGAATAAGCCAGCCCCGATGAAGAGGATATAAAATCCTCCTCTACACATTAATCAACTTTCCAAAGGCTTTCCTAAGGACGCGATGAACTAGGACGCTGGATCAAGGTCAGAGGTATGGGGACATTAATCTCTGTGCACAGTGAAATGAAATTTTATAATTGCTTTATTACAAGTCATCTTTGGTTCGATGTGTATTATTGCAGGTGGGCATCAAAAGCTATTTGAAAGTATCGTGTTAAATATTACTTTAGTGTAGTTTGGTAAACTTGAAAGGAAAACTAATGCAGCCGTGGGTTGTTCTTACTGCTAAAAATTGGGGGATGGTGAAAAACCTTTAAGACCCCGAGCACATTTCAGCTTGTTAGAAGGAAGCCGAAGGAATTATGAACTTAGTTTGGGCTATACGGGCACGGCTCCAGGGGTGTTCATTCAGTGGAGGTAGGCTTAAGGAACTCGTCAGGCATGGCTGCGCGAAGTTGACGCACATCGCTCAGGACATAAACTTTCATGTTAAGAACAGATTTGCGGACAAACGCATAATGTGTGCAGTTATAATCGGTTGACCAAGCAAGCATTATAACATTTTCCTGGGTGGTGACATCAGGTGCATGAACTTGTGACCGTCCAATTGTTGACCATCTCAGCAGGTGCAACAGGTTTCGTATGCACGACAGGTCAACCGTTGATAACGAATAGGTCCACCGTATGCTCCACGGAAGGGTGGTGCAGGGATGGTGACTTGCGCGTGATTTAGTTTAAAGTGATAGTAGACTTGCGCTGCATCTACCGCACTCTCTCCTCCTCCCCGACCTGAGCCCGGTGTCATGAAAAAGTCAAGAAGACCGGAGATAAAAGAGGGCGCAGGTGGCTGGCGCGGCCGGGGCCGCCCTTCGGCGTACCACCACACCTGGCTCGGATCCCACGGAGTGGGAGTGCCATATAGGCAACATTAAGAAGGAGCCATTGCAGCCTGACTCCCAGTCCACCAGTCAGCCACTGCACACAAAACACACATTGGGCTGACCACGTGGTCCGAGTTATCCCGTCAGTTGGCAACCGTCCCAGCTACGGCTTTTAGCGCACCGTGATAGTTTCAAGCGCGTCAGATTGTTTATAGTGAGGAAAATACGCTGAGCTCTCGACCTCACTCTCTCTCCCACCCCCACAATCAGACCACTGTCCGAGCCGGTTACCTGTCTGATGTCGTTTGCACACAGGTATACACAAAATATTGCCACTTGAATAATATTTGAAGGAAGTGGCGTAAAATCAATTTGCACTATTTCGTAGGGCTTGATCTGTTTATGAAGTTATGAAGTGATGCATACCAATGACATGTTTGCTGCATTGCATCACGTCGTCCTGAGAGGATTTTTGCTAGCAAGCTCCACAAAATTATTAACATCACGCAAAGAACAGGCTACTTCAAGGATGTTGGGTATCCTTTTCTACTGAAACTTAGGACGTTTAAGTTTTTGCTAGATGCAAAGATCTATTGAAAATACAATTGACCTCGACGAAACTCAGCCTCTATCAGAGCACAGATACACGCGGAAATATCAAGACGCAGAGTTGAGGTGCAAACGTGAGTACTATGATGCCACCAAGCTGACTGCGTCTGTTACAATACGTGGGAGACTGAGGAGGAAAACGACATGGACAAAACTTTCCTTGTTTTATTCTGTCTAGCTTGACAAAAACAAAAGAAGACTGGAATGGCGATTTCCGGCTTTCAGCTGAGAGCCATACCCCAACCCAACCCAACACGAGGATCGAACCCGCGACCTGTTAGTTAGAAAACAAATACCCTAACCATTGAACCATGGACTCGTTGTCTCCACGATAAGGATCGAGTGTTATAACAGCTGGGGTTGGGTATGGCTGACTGACGACGGCTAATAAGCCAGAAATGGCCATTCTACGCTCCCTTGTCTCCATATTTAATGCTATGCCGTCCATAATATAGTAGCCGCTGTGTGAATGCCGGCATGGCTCGAGTTAGCTAAGGCCCAACAGGACTAGCATGTTCCATAACCTGATCGGGGAGTGCCACACGACCTCTGTCAATTTATTCAGAGCTGAGAACAACGTAGTCTGTGCCAACATTATAAAATGACAATTTAATGACAGGAATTTCGATAGTTTTCTTAACGTTGATGCGGTCATTTGCCAGAGAGGTATAAAGTTTTAACGCAGCCATCCAGCAGTTATGATGCTACCTAACATGCCAGCGTTTTTATCATTTAGACTGGGATTGTGAAAAAAATGTTCATGTTAATTTGCGCTCAAGTTGAGGCATTAAGCCCATCCAATGAGTGACAAACCTCAATTATTAGCACTCCCCAATCCGTTTGTTTCCAAAGTAAAAGAATTGAAGTAATTTTTCGCTTTCCACGAATACCTAGAGATATGCAACATATGGGTTCTGTGGGATTAAAAAAATTTTAGCGAATGAGCGCATACAAGTTTTTGAAAAGTAAGAAGTCATGAACCTGCAGATAGAATGAGTCTTACTGCTTGAGGTGCTAGCAAGAACCAGTACCTTAGGCCCTCAAAGGATATCCCGCGCTGGATTTTTCAAAGTTTACGTTCCGTATAACCATAATCAGTTCGTCGTTGTTCACCTATCTGAAATTTTGAGGACGAAGGCACAACGAATGCCTTGAGCTTAGCATCACCATACCTTGGCGGATTATCGGCCAAAAAAATTAATCTGGGCAGTCCAGATGGTTGAAAATATTTCTAGCATAAAAAATGAATTTTCCAGTCAACAAAGGCCATTCAACTAGCGTATAACACGCCAAGGGAATCAAAACTTGAAAGTTTAACTAATGGCATGATTGAACAGTGGGCTGGAATTCCAAAATATCCTTTTACATTCGAGCAGTGACAGAGCATTTTTAGGGTCTTTATAATTTCCTGAAAACAATTTTTCAGGAAAGCGACAACTATGACGGAAGTACGGAACTTCAACAGCAACCAACAGATCAGTCACAAACTCAGTTAATTAAGGATGCTATACCGGCACGTTGAGATGCATTACAGTGAAACAAAAGACAAGTAAAATGTTTCTCATCGTCGGGTCAACCTTCCCCAGAAGACAACGTAGGTGAAATACAATATTCTTAACGGGTAATGAGGGCAAAAGGCTATCACTACAACTTTTTCAATCAGTTCATACACAAACAACGAAAGCAGATCCAACTGACCCTAAGTTCTTTTAAGCTCTTCCGTTCGTAACGAACGTATTGGAAGCCGTCAGCCGCCTTCTCACTCGATTTGAATTTGGAGTGGCACAAAGGCGAAAGGCAACCACTGCCATGGCAGAAAATGTCGTGAGTCGTTTACTTAATCTGCTGCAATTATTGACAAAACAACTACGTCAGAGAAAGCGGGAGCTTACGTTGGACGCGAATGGTCGAAAATGCAGCTTCGGGGAGGAGGAAAGACGTTAGATCGCCGAATGCAGCTCACTTGGTGAGACTCGATACAATTTTCAAGTTTCAAGGGACCAAAGTCCTCGCAAGAGGTGAGGACTGCGCGAGCCGCAAACTACTCAAGTCACGATTCTTAGGCCCGCAGTCCATCAACAGGCGTAATGACCTCCCCTTCCCATATTCTATTCTGAGTCATCGCCTGTGCAGGGGTACGAGTCACGCAGGGAGGGTGTGGGCAACCAAAATCTCCAATAACAGTGAGCCAAATTGCCAGGTAAATATCACGCCAACATTCAACATGGATGGTGAAAGTACGGCCGGTAAAGACTCGGACACGAATGGCCAAGTCATCGTCGAATCCCCGAGCGGGGATCACGAGACCGGCTAGAGTGCGCAGGTGGTCGTGCGACTGCTACATCAATACTGCACTCCTTTTGCCTCCACTGCCCCTCTAACGATGGATTCGGGTGAGAATGCGAACTGTCAGGCCAATAAATCTCTTGCTCCAGCGATCGCATTCGTCCCGCAACCAATAGGTGAGCATTCCCGATCTGAACCGACAATACACCGAGCCCATGGCGCAGTGAGTATGAGCACTGAAATTCTATTCAAGAGGTTGCGGGTTTGAGCCTCGGGTGAGGAGGCATCACCTGGGGTCGGTTATGACTGACTGCTAACGGTTAATGAGCCAGTAATGGTTAGTCCAATCTACCCTGTCTTTGTCAGCCATGTTCATCTGATTATAATACTAGCCACTGTTCGGATGCTGGCTTAGATAGGGAGTAAGCCCCAAGGCAGAATGGGACCAGTAAGTCCCGTAACCGATTTGGTGAGCGTTCGTCAAGCAAAATCGAAGTGTTGGCCAAAATGGAGTTTGTTTCCGGTCCTTCGCAAACCAGAGGGAATCCTTGAAGCGATTACGAGTGTGTCTGCGTGATAGAGTTTGACAGCTGAATAAGGCCTGATTCTTGCAAAATATTATCTTGTTGAGTTTAGAATTAAACAACTGAGTTTATCTCATGATGTACAAGAGAAAGACACACCACTCATAGCATGCACCCTTCTCAAGGTCCTTTTGCGTAGAAACGGTATCTAAAAATGAATAATTAGCCTCAGATTTGGTGATCACGGATATAAATCTTTGTTAGTTCAAAAACCTTATTACTTCTCTAGAGACACGCCCTTTGTATGGGGCACCAATGACAACACGTCTTTATTGCATCCTCCCCAAGTTTGCATCGGAAAACAACAAGGCAATAACATGGGCTGCCATTTAGTAGAATTCAAGATGAGGGAGGGGGGTTCGTGCTTAAGACACAGATTCACGTTATGACCCGGAAGTCATAGAAAATAAAAAAATATTGAAATGCCTCTCCAGGGGATATCGTTCTACCAGAAAGATAATTACCTAACATACGGAGTTCTTGAAGTGGATCCTAAAAACTGGTTTAAATACCAGCTCCAAGAAACCGGTACCTTATATGGAAATTCTTTAAATTGTATTTTTTTAAGCCTGAAACTTTTTTATCCTGTTAAATGCACCGCTAAATATCTGAAGAAAAATTATTTTATTGAATTTCTTCTCAGTTTGGTGTGAAATTTATGTAATTCTTCCTTTTCAAGAAAGAAATCAACATTTATCTTCTTTTAAGGTCCTTTCTGATACAGTGATTTAAATTATTTTGTTTTACTCTATATATTAAGGGTCACCATAAAGGTTCCAGTAAAAAATGTTTCTGGTTGGTCTCCCATTTAAAGGACTAACCTATCTGACCGAGTTCCATGTGAATACCGTTTGACGTCCGCCAGCATCTCTTTTGATTTATGTGGTGTTCATTTTTGCATCGGCCCAGTAATATCTGCCTTCCAAAAGGCAATTGTTGTATGCCTTGTTTACAAAACAGATGAGTGGACCTGGTGTCCAAGATCGCATCCCGACTGCAGGAAATCCTACTGAATTTCGCTGATCTCGATTGAGAAATCGTAATCCTAGGGTATAAAAGGTGTAGACTACTTGAATAACCCACGGAGCCCGGACTCAAATTCCTGATATATTGAGCTTGGAATTACAGAAGTTAGTGGATATAGGAACATAGGTTTGGTCTGTTAATTCCTTTTTTCAGTAAAACTTTTTGCTATCTTTGTAGATGGTTGTCACGTAACTACCTTCAAAGAATTTAGGCTAGTGTACCAAAGGAAAAACGAAAAAGCTCACTTCCCTCCTGTTATTACGATAATTGCGTGCGCGGAGCTTGCACTGAATCTTCCTAACCTCACCCAAACTGAAGCCCGTTGTGCGGTGAGGGGTGCACTGTTAACCAACCGCCAGAGTGAGCCGTAGACCTCGGACCCAATGAGGAAACAGAGATGGCCATGTTTACCGGGAAACCTCGTGCATGTCGTGCTCATACGACTTCAAATGTGATACTGTTACCTAATGGCATTACGCGAGAATACGTATTTTCGCCATGCAACCACCTTGATAATCAAAAGGATTCCACAAAATAGCATCATCGTTCTGTTTATTCTCCGTGAGGAGTAACAGATCCGATATCGGTAAGATTCAACGGAGGATATGCTACCTGCAGCGATGAACCTTACAGGACGACTAAAAGTTACTCTGTATATGACTTTACTGTTTTGCAAGCTAATAAACTAGAGTATTTGGTATTTCTGAGCAGTGGAAATACGCAATATAGAAGGTTTTACCAACTTTGATTGCTTATGGATGTAGCATATAATTGGTTAATGCAATCAACTGTTAAAACTTTGAACGACGTATAAAGTGAGAGATTCTGAACACCAAACAGGAGCTAAGTAGCTTTTACCTTGACATCACGATAACATAAGTTACCTCCTTTTTTATCGGTGAAATGCATGGATTTTGTGCCCGCTCGGAGCTTTGCACGCGGACATGAGACCTGCTTGGCAGAAAGTGACTTCTTGGGATATATTCCGCGGGTGCATAAATTAAAGCCTTCCCGGCTAAGGCTTTTTTAAACTCAACGGACAGTTTGACCGTTGATTCCAACGACGTTCACGGTGTGCATCAACTAGGGTTTGCGCAGGGACGGTTACCTGCACATAACTCAGATTATAGTGAGATTTATCTTGCGCTGCATGCACTGTACTCTCATTCTTCCTCCACCTCCTTCACCAAGGCACGGTGTCATGGCCAAGTCATGGAGACTGGAGGCGGGAGAAGGGCAGGTGGCTGGCACGGCCGGAATCACCCCAAAGCTTGTCGCCACACCCCGTTTGAAACTCAAGGGGTGGGAGTGCCATAGAGGCAGCAGTAAGAAGGAGTCACTACAGCTTGCCTCTCAGTCTGCCAGTCGGCCACTCCACACAACCACTCACTGGGCTGATTGCGAGGTCCGACTTATTCCATGCGTTGGCAACCTTCTGGGCTTTTAGCAAACCATGATAGCTTCAAGCGCGTCAGGTTATTTTTAGGGAGAAAAATGTGCTGACCTGCCCAACCTAACTCTCTATTACCATTCCCAGGCCCCATCCTCCGTCAAAGCCGGTCAGTTATCGGACGCGGCGAATGGGCCTAAATTCGAAAAATAAAATTATAGAAAGTTGGTGTTCATGAAGGGAAATCCCAAATCACCACTCATCATTGTTTTATGGGTTCGTTTTACAAGGTAATAATTTACAGGGTTTCGCACCGGCATTTTAGATTTAGTTAACATCGCACCAACTAGAAGTCGGCGGTAGCCCTTTAGTTTCCATCTTTTTAACTTGTTTTACCAACCGATGATTTTCAATTTTGATCGAAAAGGTAAGAAATGATCATTAAGACTTACGCTCTGCTTAGATAACACATATTTTTTTAAAGTTAAGGCAGGTTATAGCAAATAAGAAAAGAAACATAGCTAAAACGTTTTTCCTTTGTTAAAGACCCTTTGTCAGTTTGGTTTCTTAGCAGTTAGTTCGGTTTACCGCTTGCAAGTTCTACACACGTGCAACAGAAATAGAAATTGGCAGCATACATTTTGACTTGGAATACCCATTGCTAAAGGAATGCGACTTTTATTGAAACATCACGAGACACTGTAAAATCTGACACCACCGAGTCAACTTAAGAAGCCGTTAGTAATCTTTCCTATCTCCTAGTAAATGTATCTATTCCCTTCTGAAAATTTAGGATAAAATATGCGTATGAAATTCCGTCTTTGCTGCAAAAATATTAGTCCATATATATAAGGCACATGGTACATGGTAAAAATGTGCAGTGTAAACATTTGTGAGTTTTACTTCATACATAAAGATCGCTTGGTTATTTCTAGGAGCCTTTTGTGCATCTTGAATGCTTGACTAAATTCGGATTAGCTTTCTCTGATTCAAAGGAGTAATCAATTGGTCAAACCCTAACGAAGGCTCTGATATTACTTTATTTGTTTTTATTAATTTAATCACAGATTAACTCTAAAAAGAAGATATTTTACCTGACAATCTGAAACACAGTGCGAGCCATTGGTTTTAGGTCAGTTGTACCGACGATTTTGGTGCCCTCAATGAATTTCATTTTCCCATAAATTAAGGATGAGTCAAGATCCACACAAACAAGTATCCGTGGACGTGGGAGGCTGAAGTTACCTTCGACGAGGTGTTTCATAGGCGATGGGCACACAAGACCGATTTTATCATTCCAACGCACGAATTCATCTGTGGATTCTGTTGTTGGAATCTGTAATAAGAAGTATTAAAAGGTAACAAATGAAAGCAAAAACAAAAAGAAAAAACATCCTCAGTAGGCGCCACTTTCTAGCAATTTTAATTAAATTCAGAATGTTTACTTCAGACCCATAGAATGAGTAGAAAGTGAGACAGGCTAGGAGAAAAAAACTTTCGTCAGCAATGTACTTCTAGTCAACGATTACATTCTAATAAAAGGAAAAAGCAGCAATTTATAAACTGGATTGCCGAAGAGAATACAAACAGAGGATGCTGGGGGACCCAAGGATGGGCCGATCTTCATCTGGGAAACACTTGCCTTTAGCTAGTTCCTGTGCTGCCAGCATTGTTTACCAATTATGAGATTCAACTTATGAGATTCAATTATGAGATTCAACTTATGAGATTCAATTATGAGATTCAACTTCTTAGCAATATAAGCCAATTGATACTACGAGGCGTGGAAGCTTATGAGATTCAATTATGAGATTCAACTTCTTAGCAATATAAGCCAATTGATACTACGAGGCGTGGAAGCTCTCAACTTCAGGTTTAATTCACTGTGCTTAGAAAACCTGACTTGAAACCCTTTCCTCCATCGCCCACCTAAATCGCACATACTATATGCTACTAAGGCAGGCATTCAGAAGTTTAAACCAAAGACGGTAAAACATTCAGGATAAAGGAAAAAAGATGCAGCGATCTATAAGAGGATTCAAGGAAGGAGGCTGTTGTTAGTATGCACGCAGAGGCTGCAGCGTTACGGTCGTTTTCCTTCTTTGGAGAAAATAATGAAGAAATCTGGACGCCCTTACTTCAATAGGCGCTATATAAAACTACAAAGATGCTACTCAGAACGGCATTTTCTAAGAAACCGAATTGACTGAAGTGAGCAGAAATGCAGACGATATGATCAGACGCCATTCTTATCGGCTTAATGTAATCTAAGTCACCTTTTTTAACACACAGCCATAAAGCAGCCTAGGTTATGCAAACAGTGGGGATTATAAGCTCTTCCAAAAACAAAGTATGGCATGTTAGGACAGAAGGTTGCCAGTAAACGTTCCTCCACGTCCGTTCTGTATACAAAACGTCCGGAGAAAAGTCACCTGGTCCAATCTTCAATAGCCTACAAAGAGGGATTTCAGGATACAGTATTTCTAGGAGAGGCGAAAGGCAGGACTCTTTGAGATGACCTCAGAGTAGCAGTAAGACTATATCCTTTGACACGTCCTCTAACAGTAGGAGCGTGAGGATTATTAACATTTTTTCCCTAGATTGCCTAAAGCAGTTCGTAAGTCTTCCGTGATGGAAGATTAATTGCCTGGCAGTACATATTAAAACAACGTTGCATATCCTGTCGTTGTCTTTGACGTTGAGACTCAGAGTAACAGATAGCAACCGACGAAATGAACCTAATATATCTGCTCAAAATTACCCGAAGTAGAAGTTGAAGTTATGTACTGCATGAGACCATAACATTCCTTGGAGTACAGTGTCCAGCAGCAGCTGACCAGCACTTGTTGCTGTGTGTTTGATACGATATTAATTCATACGCGGCAAACAGCAGTTTCTATCAATTTTTAAAGTTATAAAGGGAAAATTTGAAAGACCTGCAATCCTATGTTAGTTATTACAGATACGCTGAGGTGTGGAAATGTGACAAACCGGACGGCCGTGTCCCCACGCGCATGCCTGACCGGCTAACACTTGAATAAAATTATATCGTTATAGTACATTTTTAAAATGTTTAAAC
Organism: Schistocephalus solidus; assembly: GCA_017591395.1. Classification (NCBI taxonomy): domain Eukaryota; kingdom Metazoa; phylum Platyhelminthes; class Cestoda; order Diphyllobothriidea; family Diphyllobothriidae; genus Schistocephalus; species Schistocephalus solidus. The sequence goes on from WEDG01002550.1 coordinate 59,395, forward strand.
TGCGTTTGAAGACTAAGCAAGAGGTGCAAACGTCCAAAAATCCACGTAGCTCCATAATTGGCAAACTTTATCCCCTTTTCATTACAAGAGTGTTTCTAGGCTTTCGGATAAATTTGCTGCACATCTATTCGATGTGTGTTCATATGCCAGTATGATCATCTGAATTGCAGACAATCTTAAAGGAGAGTAAAAAAGCTCAGCATCCTTCTCGAAAAAAAAGGAATCACCAAATCCGTTACCGGATTGAAGACGCCTTTTCATTGAGAGGATTGAGCCAAGAATAGAGGCTATACATTTTTATGGCTTGTGACGTTACTGGATTTTCAGGTCCTCTACTCTCCCCTCCGTAAGATCGTAAATGAGGCGACAATGAAGATAAAGTTAGGTAGCACAGCAACCAGAAAATGAAAGTGCGCCAGATCGGATAACTTTGCAACTAGTCTCCTGTTAGCCCTCAGGCCTATTCTTCCTCGTATTTCGTACATTAAATGGCTTGTATTCGAGCAGGTCTTATCGCACGCAAACTGGAATCGAACACACACGAGCAAGAATAGATCGCAGAACGCGTCGGCTGACAGTAATAAATTGCTGTCAGTGTCCTCCCACAGAGTAAAGCCTTCCTCAGTATCAGAATAAATGCTGGGATAAAGATTCAAAGTGACAGGAGGTAAAAAAATCAGACTTTCGACTTTCTGCTCACAAAAAAGTCTAGCAATATCACCCACGGACGTGCAATTTAATCTTATATTAATCCACCCCGTAGGCATCGCTTGTTTTGCTGCTGTCATATGTGACAGTGAAACCTTATATGAATTCAGAAATTCCAACTACTAAGCACATTATTCACTTTTGGTCAACTTCCTTTCCCTATTTTCTGAGAAATATGCTCTTAGAGTCATCGAAGGAATATAAAAGTCAATATAAATCCCCACACTTACATAATTTAGGAAAGTTTCTTTCAAGCGAGCCATTCTCTGGATTGCCAACGAGCCCTTCTCGCACTTTGTCAAAAATTCAAGTTGTGCATCCTAGCAAGCAACGCATAATCGGGCAAACTAATAATCGTCTCCTACTTCCTCCCGCGTACGCAGCTCTTGCCAGTTTCCAATAAGAGTTTTATGTGAGGTGCTCATCTCCTGCGAGGACTATGCTCCTGATCGCAACTGCGTTGACACTAAATGGCTCACTGACACGAGGTTAAATCAATCGATAATAATGTGCTTCAAAATGTGACACTTTGAGAGTGAAGGACGCTTCGGGGTTGAAAGCACAAATTTGTCTGCCCAAAATGGGACGTTGAATTAGTAGGGCAGACAAGAGCGAAGGTTTAATTGTAAACGGTAAAAACGCAGTGTTTCCTCCATGTAACACGTGTTATTTACCATGTTCCATCCTGCTTGAATGGATTGAAATAAAGTTTGCTTAAGCGCAGGTGTAAGCTCAATGCACAAATGAAATATTACCCGCCCAGGTGAAAATTGTTTTGCTTCAGATTCCTCTCTCTCTATTTACCACGGAAGTGTACAACTAAGAAGAAGAAAACTGCTACCCCGAAGGCTTGTGAAAACGTAATTCCCAGAATGAGGTTCGGATACAAAACGTGGTCTTGACTGAAATCTTGAGTAAATATTCCCATACAGTTAGCTCTGGACAGTTATTTTTTGCTGAATAATTCTAACTTTAAGTAAAACATCAAGTTGCCAAATTCAACAATGCCGAGTTTTATTTTAAGGAGGTGGTGACATTGCTTAGGCCTGCCTAACTTAACTCATTCTAGTTTATAGGTAAAGCCACTGATGCTTCCTTTCAGGATTGGTAATGAGTATGGACGTTGCTTGGCGTTGAAGAGGTTGACGAATAAAAACAAACTTTTATCCCTATATTAATGAAAGGTATTGGCGAGAAAGAAAATTTGTAATTAAACCTAAAAATAGGTTTCTGGCAACCTACTTTAAAAGTTATGATGATACAAATTACTAACAAAAGGGGCTCCGGGTTTATTTTACCAACCATTGCCCTAATTCGTCCGAAATTGGGTAGCGGAGATTGTAGCCATCTAAGTTCATAGCTATTTTTAGCTGCTAACTGCATAAATTGCATGATCTCGGGAAAAATAACCGTTTAAATGCTTGAGTGTTTGGCTGCGTCACCTTCAGCATTAGATTGTACCAATGTTTTTATTTCCGTTACATTTATCGACAAAATGACCCAGATCAAAGTCACAAGAGTTTCAGGGACACTGGTACTCAACATATTCACTGGAACCCCAACCATTAACACGCAAGGTCCATGGTCGTTGACAGCGACCGGTGATAACACTAAACTCTGCAAATAACCGTCTTAAGTCGAAACATACAGCAGGCCCTGATAGTTAACAATAATGTGAACGTACCCCGTTAATCTCTGATTCCTGCTTCATAAACAGCTAATAAATTTAAATTTTACAGTCCTACAGTCTGGATAATCGCATAAGAGTAATTACTGTCAGAATCATACTGTTACAGCCGCCATTCATTCAGTGGTTTAGAGAGATAAAAGTGCGCCTTAAAGAAACACTCAATAAATAACTGGAATTAAGTTAAAATCTGGACGGAAATATATTTTGTCATTCAACTAAATATATAGTCATCGAACAAATATTGCTACCAAAGTGCATGTCCAAAAGCATTTCATAATAAACACGCCGATGATAAAATTTAAAGGAATGGCAACAGCTGGGATGACCGCTCAGAACATAAACGGCTACTTCCTTCCAGGCAACGTGACATGACAAGTTTCAATCAGTCTCTATTCACAAGATGTAGAGTCCCTTATGAGATACAACGTTTTCTGTGCACAATCGGTATCTGAGATATTTGTTTACAAGGTGGACCCAAAAAAGGCACGAAGTAACCATTCCAAAAGTAAAACTACCATTAACACGCATCTGAAATGACAAATTACGTGACTAACAAATAATTCCCTGAACTCACAACAGTAAAGATGATTGACACAGAGTACAAAAGTGAATCATTTGTTTTTCTCTAAAGCAGCAACTGCACCTATTTCATTGAAGCCATTACTTTCCATTTCTCGTCCATGACGAAAAAACGCTTGGTTCAGTAAAATTAAGTGGCATTGATGATATAATGTTACCGCTATGTAAAAAGGCTTAAACTGTCCTAACTTTACCGAATTTCCTTGACGAACGATCACCGATCGCTCGCGAAACGTACTCGTCACGTTCTGCCCTTGGGCTCACTCTCGAGCCCCGCCAGCCGCTGCACAGTGGCTAGTAGTAGAAGAGGCAGATGAATATTGCCTGGACTATATTAAAATATTGCCAAAATATTGACTGGGCTAGCTGTTTCTGGCATATTAGCCTTCATCGGCCAACCATACGCAACCACAGGTGGTGCTTCACCCGAGGGTCGAACCCGCGACCTGTTGCTCAGAAGTTTAACGCTCTAACCCTTGAGTCACAGGTTCGGTGTTTAGCGGAAACCTACGCGTGCCGTTCTGCCTTGGGACTCCTACTCGAGCAGCCGCGAGCAGTCGCACAGCATTTAGTAGTATCAGAGGCAGATGAATAATGCCTCATTTTTAACTGAAACGTCACACAGTATAATATTTAATTTTATTTTTTCCCCTAATCGAAGTCAGCCTGCATACATCTCTATTTTGTAAACAGACCTATGTTTTTCATTTTCAAAGTTATATCACAAATCGCTTACCTTTTAAAAATATTGTAGTGACTGGAAACCCAGCTAGTTGTTTTGTACTTCTTTTCAAAAAATAAAACAAGTTTCAATCTCACAAAATGTGTCTGAAATATTTTCCGAAATATGCAAGATTTCCTGGTGATCGTGGTCAGTCTGCGGGCGAACTAGCCGTTATTATTTCATCTTTGCGAAATTGTACCACTTTGTGACAGTTTAATTTTGTTGAAGGATTATTCGATTTTGTATTTAGGAAAATAAACCAGTTCTTTATCTCTAGTACGTGGAAATTTGCTTAAACTTTTAATGAATGTTTTGAACATGTTTTTTGCTTCTTGGAGATCAAAACCAAAGCCGAAATTGTTATCGCTTCCCTGTCCTCTGGACAGAACAGAAAATACCTCTCCCATAAAACCTTGAACTTTCCAACAGCAAAGCACAGGATTTGTAACCACATTTCAAACTGAGGATAATTTAACCTCAATTTACTCAACGAATATTTAATTTTACCCATTTGTTCAATACTCGGCTGCCTAGGCGGAATTCTTACTGCGCTGTAACCTCTGAGTTTTTCGAAACTAAGTCAACTGAATTATTAAAATCTGCGAAAAGCTTCATTTATTAATGGTAGTTGTCTGCTAGATTGTAGACTTATTGCTTAGGAAATCCTGTTTGGACGGTCAATTTGCTGTGTCAGAATTGATGGCTTCCATACGTTGCAGTATTCTGGGCAAGCAACTTGATCCAATTGCAATTACTCTCATGACTCCCAGTGGGGCCTCATAGCTCAGGTGGCTAGAGTGTTAGCTGTAATAAAGCCTTCCTCTTGCTCTCAGGGGTTTTAATCCAACCAAAGTCACCCAGTGTTCTCATAAGTACATCATTTGTATTATTGAAATCTGCCGAAACTCAAATCAGTGAATATTTGACTAGGGTTCACATACTCAGTATCCATATTTGAGGATGGGCTTGAGCTGACTAATGCCAAAACCTTAAAAAGTTTTCTTTGTTTTTGTCCTCAACAGTGCTCATGTTTTTGGTTAGATTTCCACCTTTCCACTTGCAGAGCTCAGTCAGGAGTTATAAAATAATCAATATCTGTCTCATCTCTAGACTTCCGTGCCCAATATTCACCACGATTTAGGTTGATAATTAATTCCAATAATTTTTTAATACGGTCAGGGTACACATGCTTTTTCCCTCAGATTAGTACCTTTTATTATAACTCATGCATTTATACACTTGTAGGCTCATTATGATGCTTTTCATCCTAAAAAGTCTTGTCAGACATCATAATGTCATCCAAAAATATATTTATGTGCAAACATCAAACTATCTATCATTACGTACGAGGAGGTAATGCCCGTGAAAGTCTATACGGTCTGGTTTCGAAAAAAATCTCAAAATATATGAGGTGGGATACTTCGTTTTCACAAAATCATAAATTAACAGTGTGGAAATATGCTTTAAAATTACAAGACAATCCTTCGGACGTTCGTTTTAGTGCTATTTAAAGAAGAATAAGTGTGCAATGATGTCCCACGGATGCACTGCGGGGTGCTGGGAAATCCACACAGTTACAACCACGGGCAGCATAGATTGCTTAAATTTGAATTCTCCCAGAATTAGTGAATGAAAACCTTTTTAAAAGTACTACAACGTTTTGTCAATACACAAATAGCTGACATCCCCCGAATGGAATAATCTGCAGCAATAATCTCTTCTATATAATTCTCGAAAAACGCACACATCTTCAACTATGAATTTGAAAGGATAGAAAAAATGCAGAAATGGATTAAACAAGATGCATTTCGATTGCTGTAAAGAATAATGTCATTCGTCTGATCATTTAAGTTCTCGTTCGAACTCATCAACATCAGAGACAGTTACATATGTTTGTGATGTATGCAAGATGGATGTTAAATGAATAGGATACAATTACCATGCCGCCACTTACCTATCTGCATGCATCTAAGGCGATCGTACTTGCAGCAATGGTTGTCTACTCGTCTGTATCCGGATCGCTAATTGTCACAATTTCCTCACTCGTGTTGATAAGTGGTGTGAAAATTACAGTGAATGCCTATCTCATGAAATCTTTTGGATTTCCAAAGAACGGGCATCCTGCACGAAATCAGTCCATCCTGCGTCTCCTAAAACTTTAAAGCAGTAAATAAACGACCACGCTTAAAAAGAAGGCATCACTTGCTTCGCAATTTAATATTTACTTACATAAAAATACTTAATTTTCACTAAAAACCTGAATTTAAGATAATGGCTTTGTTAAAAATCAACCAAATGAGGCTAAATGTAAAGGCGGACATTTGAATAACTGATACTATTACTGGTAGCGGTGTTCGTGCACGCGTACCACAGGCCACCAAATACACTAACCACGCAGTCTCAGCACTGAACATGGAGGGTGAGTTCATGGCCCTTGCTGGTAGACCTCAGGCGTAAGATCCATAACTCGAGCGGTTCGCGGTTCACATGGCCGTCATCTCGCAAGAGTTTTGGCCTGATCGAATCTAGATTTATGACCAGGGCCCTTGACAATAAGTTCCTATTCAAGGGCTAGCGTCGTTCCTGTTCATTGCTGCCGAATTTTAAACCATAGGCATTCAGAGTAATCGGTCAGTTTTTTTTTTTCACGGAGTAGCTTTGCCCGTAACTGCACCAGAACCAGTAAATGACCAATCATGCAATGGCTCTGGCAGTGGGTCTTTCGATCTTAATACTTGGCATCCTATAGTTGATCATGGTATACTCTTAGTGGTTTAAACAAGCCGCTGACGGCTTTCAATACGTATTAGATATACAGAGACACTTACCAAAGTTTTGACTCACTGCCATTTGGTATCCCATTTCAGTTGCACACGTACTGGTCGAAGGATTTGCGCACATAAGCATTTCAGCTGAGCACTCCTTGAGGTCATTACTAATCAGCAACCTTGTATTTTAGTTTAATGCAACACGCTGATGGAGTTCACTTTCATACCCACGTTTAGGTCGAACTGGGTGTTTGCCGCTAAAGCCCAGTACTTGCGACGTATATTTCGCCCTTCTGAATAATTTAGCTTGTAGACCACCACAATGTTTGACGCAAATGCGGACATCGAGGAAGATCAGGCGGTATTTGACATTCTCCCTCATCGTAAATTGTACGCCTGCGGAGATTGGGTTAAGATGCTTTTGAAAAAGTTCTACCTAATTGCATTAACGGCCGACAAAAATATAATTCACCTAATGAGCATTCACCCGCGCAGGATGGCCTCGACTGTGAGCTCTAAAATCGGCAAGGCAATTGATGTTTAGAACTTCGAACGTGATGTATGTCTTGGGACAGAAAGTCATGAGTTGGAGTATTCGGGTTCATCCAAGATGATTCAGTTTCTTCGCAGGAATGCGTTTAAGGTTTCAACGGTCAGATCATGTGAAATGGAAGTAAAATGGACAAGAAAGCAACAGATATAGAGTTCGTTTGATAGCTGTCCTACTCACCAAGTTCCTCCAAGAATCTTGTTGGAAAATTGATTGTGGTGCCTGAATTAACAACTGGAAAATAGAGACCCGAAACAGTACATTTACCATTTAGCAAGTGAATCGATGAGTGAGAGAGAAACGTCCTCTTCGTACTGTTCAGACCAAGGCCATTTCTGGAGCTTTCGACATGCGTCGGTCGACCGGCGACATTGTTCTACCAGCAGCAACGACACATGACTTTCGAGTTTCAGTAAGATGACTAGTCTTTCCACAAGGCAGTCGAATTGTACCACTGCTCTTCTAAGCTATTCACAGCTACAATTCTGGCGACTAATTTGGGGAATTTTAATTACAACTAGTAAATATAGGGTGGCATGTAAACAGAATACTATTAATTATGCACCACTTGTGCACCCAATACCCATGAACATGCCTATATTTGAGGAGGAGTTCGAATGCTAATCCGAAGCACCAGGCAAATTAAATTCTTATTCTAGTGGTTGCATTTCGTTCTTACATAATTCTTCTATTTTGTATATTCAGTTCTATCAGCATCTTTGACTGGTGCAACACAAAACGCCAGAAGAATTTCGCAATGCGTCGATTAACGCTCACTGATCGCTAATGAAACTCACTCATTCCGCTCTGCATTGAGGCTCACTCTCGAGCCCCGCCGGCGGCCGCACAGCGGCTAGTCACAGAAAAGGTAGATGAATATGGACAGCAAAGACATGGGAAACTGGAATGACCGTTTCTGGCTTTTTAGCTGTCTTCAGCCAGTCATACCCAATTCTAGGTGGTGCACAACCAAAGGATTGAACCCGTGACCTGTTAAGCACAAGTTAAACGCTCTAACCACTTAGCCACAGGCTCATTGTCTTGTCGGTTTAGATCTGGAATATTGACTTGTATTCGTTGATGAACGCTCAACGATCGCTTATGGAATTCATTTGATCCTCGGGGCGTGCACCATCTGAGGTTGGGTATGACTAGCTGACGACGACTAGTAAGCCACAAATGGTCATTCTAGTCTATCTTGTCTTCACTGGCAATATTTATCTGCCATTTCTAAATTAAACGCTTCATATAGGAACAAAGTCAATTCCTCGCTCGGATTTTCAACAACACTCTGCTACCCAAATGACCGCAAATGACCAAAGCATAAGGGGATTTCCGTTGTCTGCTTCAAAATACACTGGCTACCTTTTAGGTTCTGGTAGATAACAGAGGTGGCTTATAGTTGCAAATAAATCATCACGAACCATACCAGTTCCCCATGTCTTGTCAGCGACTTTTTCGAGGTTTTCCAAAACATTTAGTTTTGCGAAACTGGCTCTGGGCATGAAACCTCGTCAACGATTTTCTGAGTAGTTACACAGTCTTTTTGCAAAGTTGCCGATTGCTGTTTGCCGCGGAAGTGAAAAGCGTTGTTGAAAATAAAGAGCAGTTACTGTTTCATAGTTCCCATTCTAACCTTACTAACTCCAATTGGAGCCACAGGTAGGCATAACACATTTGCAAAAAGAGAAACGTTTGCGTAGATGTTACACCTATAGAAAGTTTAGAGATAAGTATCCTCGACTGTTTATGACAACCGAGCCAGCAGGTATGAACATAAATGGTCTTTTTTGGCATATTTCACAACAGAAACCACAAGGGCAAACAATATGAAAACAAAGTCCTTAGTTGACGTGATTTTCGAAGCAACTGTGTCAATGCTGAATTTAACAAACTTTAATTTCTATAAATCATTTGCTTTTCGACGTTTATCTTTTAGATGCGTCAGTTTCAGGGGTTCATACTAGTAAATAGGACGTCTGGTTAAGCGACAGAAATGTTTGGTTATTATTTTGAGCTTTCAACCTTGTGCAGTGGCCTGACCTCAGATATACTAGCAACAGCAGAAAAACGAAACATCTAGGGGTTTAAAGGAAATAAACTACCAATGAGACGAAATTTTAATTAATACTTACATACTTATGTTTGCAGGATAAAACTGTAGGAGATAGTAGCAAAGTAGCCTGAAATTTTGTTTTGCCATCTAAATTTTGATGTTTATGCATTTTTTTGAAATGTATATAAAAGGAGTACATCCCTCCAAATGTAAAGTCTCCGGAAAGACGTTGATAATAAAACCACAGAATGAAGAATGAAAGTGTGCCTATTTTCATACTTAAAGAAACAACACGGAATATCAAATTAAAGTTTGATAATATCGTACCCTGAGGCCGCCTGTATTGCAGAGTTTGAGCATTGGGCCATCACGCACAACCAAAGGTTGACAATTTAAATGATCATGCTAGGTATATATGGCTACCTTAAATCCAATTAGGCATTCTTGAAAAAATAAGTTTTTTTTTACTCGATAACGTTCACCATATTAAAGGTCATACAAGAAAAATTAAATAACATTTAAAGGAAACCATAAATTCATTAGCTTGTCTATCAATTGAAAGGCTATCAGATATCCTAAAAGTCCTTTTTATTGAGGAGAATTATTTTGGCGGCGTTGTAAAGTTGATTGTCTGACAGTATAATTCCGAGATATATCAGTCACTGTCAGCCAGGATGCCGTTTACAAATACCGAATTTAATAAACGATGACTACAGTACGTAATCTAATTCATGCGAATTGCCAAACGTTACGAAAGATGGTTGGTTGGGTAGAAGGCCTGGTCATGCAAAAGCGAATAGATAAATCGGAATGAGTAGAAATGCACTTTAAAATGAGCATCTATCTAATTTTTTACTTATCTATCCTTTAATAAGCATTTTATTGTAATTGGCGACCTTTAACAAGTGGCCTCCAGTTCAAGTAAAGTTTCCATCACGGTTTCACGAGAATGAACGGTTTTTCGTCCGTTTCTAGGTTTTGTGAGATGCATTTGACTAATATTATTAGGCTTTGTTTGATGTCCTTGACAGTAACCCCGAAGAAATAACTTTTAGTTAGGTTACATATAAAAAGGCCATTCAGTGATAAAAAAAATTGAAAAAGACTTGCCGTAAACATACCATTTCCTGTATACTAAGAGAAATGTCCTTAAGTCAAATTTCCTTTTAGCGATATCTGAATTACGATTATAGTGAATTGCAGATAATCCTTGAAAATAACAAATACAACAGGATTATCATTGTTTTCAGTAGATGACCAATAAATGCAGATTCCTTGGTATGAACATCTCAAAACCTTAAAAATAAGATCTTTCATAAAAGCTGTTAGCGGAGTAGTGAGCTCCTATGTAATGGTTCACAGGCAAAAGACCATTTGAGGCATATCCGTAGTCTAAATCAGACATCAAAACTCATCGCTAAGAAAAAGGAAAGTATACAACAAAAATCGACAATAAATATGCCCATGATCAATAAAAAACCTTTATATTATAAGATACCTCTTTAGGAAGCGCTTTACTTAGTGATTGCGTTGAGAGATGTCTTCGTAGCGTTCGATTTTTTAAGGGTAAGTCAAAGTAAAAATGGGAAAAATTGACTGATTTTTGAATCCGCTGGAAATCAATAATAATATTTCTGCTGCAAATTAAAAGTCTTTTTTAGATTTGAACGTTTTTGCTTAATTTGTTTAATTTAAGGCCTCATTCTATGATTGCAAATGCACAACAAAGTGACCACGTAATACAAAGCCAATGTCAAACTGTTAATTTTTGTCCACTTCGTTTTCATATTACGCATTAGTGGAAACTACGGCATACTAGAATATCTTACCACATGCTCCACGTGAAACAGAGCTTTCGGTGGGAATCAAGTTAAAGTAACATATAAGATTAAATCGAAAAGCGGAAAAATGTCAGGAAATGTAACAAAATTGCCACTGGATGTTATTACTGCGTTTTTGAGGCCACAATCACATATATTTGCAAATCTTTCTTTGTAAAATCGATGTAAACTTAATTTTTAAAACAAACCTGCTTTCTTGTACCTTGTTTAGTTTGGTTTAAGGAGTGAATGAAAGAAAGTTTCAACTGCGACAATTTCCATGTGCCGAAACGCAAAGTTTAACTTACTCTCTTCTCAAAGAAAAGCACGGTCCTATGTGAAAACTAAGCATGACAAACCACTGGAATAATAGATAACTTAAATTTCCACTCACATTTGTAAACAATATGACTAATAAAAAGATTCATGCATGTATTCTACATGCAAATAAGACATTTTATGGAATAGATTACACGAAAAAATACAATATCCAGCCTAGTTGCCTACGCTTAATCGTCCTTATTTCAGTCATCATGTTTCCTGAAATAGGGCACATACCATACTTACATCGCATTCTTTCTTTTGAACTGTGTTTTGACGCTCATATTTATTCAAATATATTTTATAGAATATGTGCATCAAATACTCTTTTTAACTCATTAATAGAAAATGGTATCATTTTTAACTTTTATGGTTGAAAAATGTATTGTTTGGTCAAGAATTTGCCTGTTCGTATGACATAGGTTAAGACCGTGAAATTAAACTTCATAGAGCATCGGAGCTACTGAGTATGCAGTATCTACAACATAAATAACCTGAAATTAACTGCGCAGAAAAAGAAAATTTTCCTTAATGGAAAACTTACAGAAGGAAATTTTAACAATTGCAAGTTAAATGTCCAACCGTTTTCAAGATTAAGCGAGAATTGAAGCATGCAGCTTAAAATAGAAGGAAACACCTTTTCTTGTACAAACCTGAAGGAAAGCGTGATTGGCTAACAAATGAGTTCAAGAAGAACTATTACTATACGTTTTCTATATTTATATTTATAAGGTCATTGAAAATCAATATGACAAAGGCATAAAAATAAAGTATTTGCTTTTTATCAAGTAAAACGTTTGCTAGCGGCTTAAAGGAGACTCATTCTAAAGGCGGCATCCTGTAGCGAATGGAATATTTTGGGATTATTCTACCTCATAACTAATATTACAACCCCGCAAAAATAGTGCTAACCAATCGAAAATATTCTTAGCATTGCATTTCAACTTTCCTGAAAAAGGTCAGTGAGCATAAGAAATTCACAGATAGATTTCCTTTTAGACACAAAACAAGTTAATTTTAAGGAAAGCTGAAATTAACTCAAACAACTTACAACCAGGACTTAAAAGTTGTATGCAAACCAATGTATAAAAATCAATCAAGGACTTGATTGTTAAGCTATCTGATCTACCCCTTAGGTCTATTTACGATGACAATTGTTTAAAAACAAAATCTTTTGATATCCATTGGCAAAACATCAAATATGATAGCACTCTGAAACCCGTGCTTTGATTTTTGCTATTTAAGGTGTTTGAATACGCATCTGAGTTTGGATAAAGACCTCAGAAATAATATTTTCCAGAGTTTATTTATTGTATCGTTATCCTTGGACTGCGATGGTTCAGCTGACGTTGCTATATCAACATCGATACAGTACAATATTTAATCAAAATAACTTATTTTTAGAGCGAGGTCTAATCGTTAAACGCTTCATGGGCGATTTGAAAACACACAGTCTGGAAATTTTTGCGTTAAAATTCAATAACATTATTGGTGGGCGTTTCTGTAAGGATAATTCTTGCTGTCGATATGAACAGCATTAAAAAGTGACATTTGGGCGATCTTAGGCTTGTCACGTTTACGAAATTCAGTGCTGCCCTAGGTTTATTTTATCCGGAGGGTGGTTTTCAGTCTAACCTGGTTCTTTTCCCTGTTAAATAGCTCCAAAAATGAACACTCCTAACTGGCCAAAAATATGGTTGTCTCAGGTACAGTCAAACAGAACAAACAAAAACAATTGTCACGTCTAACAAAGATGATGGAGTTTGCGGGATTACACCACAAAATAGAGGTTATTTTTTGGAAATTTGAATAAGATCATTTGAGAACCATTGGCAAAATGTGAACGTAGCGCATGATCAGATAGTCCGAAAAACAATGAAAAGATAACTTCATAAAAGTTAAAGCAATTTTGTTATTGAAATAGATTTAAGTGCTCCTAGCTAAGATGATCAACAAAGGTGTCTCGAAAAGGACCCTTTAACCCAAACGGATCTAGTAGTGGTTTATTCTTGCAACGGTGGCTTAACTAGATCCACTGGAACCGACCTTTGTGACGTTTACAACAGGAGGAATATCAATTAGTATTATGAATGAGGAATTTCAATATTTACAGCAAAAGAACATTCTGCTGTGACGTTTAATCAGTATTTCTTACTCTGAGTGTCATATGTATGTCTGAATTTCACCTGTAACCGAAATATTTTAAGGTTTCTTGATGAGTACCGAAAAAATAATAATTTCCTTCGCATTAAACATGAACAGACTGAGATAGTCACGGTAACCCAACCCAATTCATTTTTTAAATTGGTATGGTAAACGTGGAGGGCAATCCACTAACCCAATTTAACTGAAGGACCCCAGGCAATAAATTTCTGATGGTAAAAACGAATAGCAGAAAACCTACTTAATACAATAAGCACTATAAACCCTAGAATTTAAGTAGGACCAAGGCAACAAACTAACTTTCCTTTAGATCCCCGTTACTAGGTAAGCAACCGGGTTTATCAGACGATAGATTTCCAGCAAGAATTGATTTGAAAACCAATAATAGCAGTATTGGGAAGTTTTGCCGATACAAAAAACGAAACCTTTTCTGTACCCTTCACTAGATCAAATGAAATTTAATCAGTGAAAAACTTAGGTAAAAACTATCTTTTAAAAAGCTTGATTAAACACACCTATTTAATCTATTGCTCAGAAAAAATAGAAATCATTTGCAGCAACGACGAAAAGGACAGTGAATTCTGAAAAAAAGTTATGCTATCATTTTCCAAAGGAGATAATGATTCGCAAATTCTGTAACAGTGACTGCGTTTCAATTCAATTATGACGTAGTACAGTTGATGATTGGCAGTCCTGTGAAAGCATTCGAAGTAAAAGTATGCCTTGAATTTTAAGTTACATCAACCCGTTTTTGAAGCCAAATCTGCATGTGAACGAAGAATCCTTGGGATGAAAGCAAAGGCACCTAGTAACCAGGTCAGTTGAGAACCTGCCTAAATGGCCTTCACAATTAGAAAACAAAACACCCCATTCTACTATCGGGAAACACCTGCTAGATAGCGGACATTCTGTTGACCTAAAACTAGTCCCCCGATTTCTTCACGCCCAAATGGCTTGGTCTCTGCACCATTTGGAGGCGGACTGTGTGCAGAGGAAATAAGCTATCATTTACAAACAATGAACCACGTGGTGTATCTAGTACCCTGCTACTTCCAGGCCCTCTAATTCGCAAATCGGGTTTGCATTACTCTGTTTTAATTGGAGTTCCATGGTACTTTATGTCATTTTCTATCGATTTAATCGTTAAATCAACGTAGAATCAACTGGAAGCGGCGGAGTGGTAGTCACAAACGCTATGGGCCACACACGTGCTTAGCTGAAATGAAAATAATTCAAGAAAGTGCTGTGAAAATACTTGAAAATAAAATAAGCGTTTCATTATTTTCACTCATTAGCTAACAGATAGAAATTTCCAAAGGTTGACTTGCCCCATTATTTTGATCAGCCGAACAGGCCCATTGCTCGAACGGTTCGGCTCATTTACAAAAAGGTGGGAAGACATCCATCAGCATGGTTTTGGAGGGCAGAAACAAGGCTTACAAACTACAGATTTCCTGCGCATGTAGTGGATTCTGGTCGCAGTTTCGATAACAGCGGAACTTTACTAATAGTCTCTCAGAAGGCACAATCGCAATGATCGAGTCGACACAAATAAGGATTTGTGCACCTTAATATCACCAATCTAGTTGTTGACTGCGCTCAGTGTCAATTCTTCGTTGATGTCTGCATGTTTTTACAGCTCACCTTCCGGCCTATGTCCTCAAACTTTAACTGACTGCTTGCTGTCTTGATAAGAAGTCATCGATGACACTTTTTTGGCAATTTATTTTTTAAAGAGAGTTTTAGTAATTTCTAGTGCGATCAGGTGATTTTCGGAAAATGTGTGGAAATTGTGACCTACGAAGGTTTAGTCACTTTCTTCTACTCAAATGTTAGCAGTTTATCAGTGTACATTATTGCTCTTTATCTCTATGGAAGCTTAAACATGCTGCTTGCCTGGGCTGTAAATAATAAGACGTGAAAATGTATGTCTTCTAATTGAAATATTTACTTATCCTTCACCTCACGTAAGACACATAAGGTCTTTTGAAACATCGGTTGAGCAAGAGTCCAGTTCCATGCTTGAACCAAGCGTTACGTTTGTTCTTCACATATAAACCTTTGGATCAACTGATCTGCTCAAGTTACGAATAAATTTCTGAGAAATCTAAAAATGCTGAAATTTTAAAACTGGAGGATATGACGCAAAGCACGTGAGGAATGTGGGGATCCACTTATGTGTCAAACTACTAGCAGCTGTGCCATAGAGCGGCAGAATATCGGTGAAACGCCTGTCTGGGCTTTAAGCTAGTATCTGTGCTGCCAATATAGCGAATAATTTCAAAGTTTTCAAAGTTTCAAAGTTTTTCCGATGTGGATGAGCATGAGCAAGAGGCATTCCTTTTGGATAAATCAGATACTACTATGCCTTTCTGGTTATCAGCAAGTGGGTCATATATGCAGCTACTGGCATCATGATTCACAGAGCGCAATGAAACATGACGCGTCTACACTGATAATACATCATACAAATATTTTCCATTGAAAAGCTCTAGGTCTTTACGAATTTAAACAAATCATCGCGCAACCAGGCAATCACCCCTTTCAACGCATTACTGGACAGAAAGCTTGATGAGTATAAAAGAAAACATATCGGGCAATTTTTTTATTCTCGCACTGTTTTTGAATGCTTCTGCTGCAACAGAAAGTCGGCCTTTGGATAAATTAATTTGCTGAAAAATCTTTTCTTTAAAACACTGTTGAGCTCGTTGTCACCATTCTAAGTCACTGATGCTAACTGCAGGTTTCTGGGATTCAAATACTACAGTGAAAGGTGACATTCCAGATGAATGGTCACAGGTGCCGTAATGAAACGTTACGTCAAGCATAAACTCAGAATTTCGTTGGAGGTTTTGATCATCTCAACACAAACTTCACACGTGTTTTGTTACTAACGGTGTCAATTTTCCTTCTCACATGGCGAAAGTATCACCTGTTTTAGCTATAAATTAAACAAATTCGACTTTGAATGCGTCATTGTTATTTTTTTTGATTAATTTAGGAGGTTGGCCTTAGTGTCTTTTTGTCACCGAAAGAGATAAATAAATATATTGATTCCTTATATGATTGGTCTATTGGCCAGACAATACCAAGTATCATTTACTTTTTGTTAACGAGTATGACAGGAATTAGATCAAGTTGCTACGTGACAAAGTTATTTCTTCAGAATGGAAGCCAAAGTTGAAACTCTGCATGCTGATGGCTTGATATATATTTTTGAAGGCAAGAAAGGTTCTTTAGGAAAAGTGGGAAACTTTATTGAGTATATTTTCGACGCTTGTTCCCTAGGTCGTTGACAGAATAGAGTATATATGCAAACAGTGGTTAATATTTTAAAAGTGCTTCAAAAATGGATATCAATTTGCTGTTTTCTCCAATAAGCAGCCGCTGTGGGTGTCATTCTGTATTGATTGATTGGTGACTCTTCGATTTTTCCCTAAGATTTCTGTACATGGCATCTAAAGAAACGGACCGATTGATGCATGATTCCTCAGGATTGCATGACCTCAAGAAACTGCCAGTCTTTTTTGGAGGGGCATACTCCGACGATGTGAGTTTTGTTCCATGCGAAAATGTGCTCTGTATCAAGGTTGTGTACGGCCACTTGGGAGAAATGATCGCATCTCTTGACAGCCAGTTGATGATTTTGGATGCGGGTAGCAGCAAATATTCCAGTTTGGCCACAACATATACGGTGTTACAGGTGGCGTATGGGATCTTGTAAAGGACATATTTTTATAAAGAAAGCCAGCACTATCAATAAGTTGTACAAACTGAGAGCGTAAAGTAGTCCTCGGTTTGTGTGCCACTTTTATTGGCATTTCCACAACTGTCTTTCAACTAGTTCGGGCACATTCCTAATATGAGGAAGGATGCGCCATGTATTTTTTCCGGTGCCTAATTCGAACTATCTAGTTCATTTTCTTTGGAATTTTGTTGTTTATGCATCGAAGTACAACATATTTTGCGTAAACATTTTCGGAAAATAATGCAATCTGGTAATTCAGCTCAACGGGGTAGCTTTCTTCATCAAAGCAATGTGTTTGAACCGATGTAGCGCACTGTTGACTGTGCTGCTCTTGTGATTGATTGAGCTGTTGTTCTTATAGTGTAGAATTTCTTCGGCATAATGTTTTTGCGGTTAACGGATGTGTGCAATGTTCCATCTGTCTTTGGCTGTACGAGAAAATCCAGAAATGGGAGTTTATTGTCCACTTCGTTCTTGCGTGGGGATTTGATTCCCAGAATGGTTGAGTTAATGGTGTTGTAGAGCGTTTTAGTGAGTCATTTTTAACGATAACAAATTTCTCTTCCACAAAGTACCCAAAGTTAAGGTTAACCAGTGAAAGAGCCTTAGATTTCAGTTTTTGCATTGTCACTTCGGTACGAAAGTGGGATATAGGTGAATTTATTTGAGTTTCTTGTATTACTTGATAATATTAGTGGTCAAACAAAAATTTGGTTTCTAAACAAAGGTCTATAAGTTCAAGCAAGGCAGCTGGGGTAAATTTAATGTCACAGGATTTCTCGAGGCTTAGTACGCCAGTTCTGGTAGAATTAACCGCCATATTGATCTAGACGCCCATTACGTGGGCCTACAGTCACGACTTACTGTTCTCTGCCCTAATCTCACATCAATGAGCTGAGCCAGTGGCCCGGAGTCCAACTGATCTAACTTCCCCCCCCCCCTTTCAGCACAGGGAACCATAATTGTTCCGTCTACCCCCTCCTTACTCACAAGAATAGTATGACACCCTCACTCGCACGCCAATGGTCTGCCGATACAAGACAAAATGCGATTCACAGGAAGTACTTAAGAAGAATTAGATGGGATTGCTCGGACAAGAGATTTTCTCACTTGACGTTTAGGATTCCAACTCGAATCAATCATCGGAGACAGTATCAGGTACGGGCAGTTCGTACACAGGGAGTTGCAGTATTTATAGGATGCAGCCACTATGCTATTGCATGCCTACGCCAATGAACTGCTTCCCCTGCCTTGATGATAACTTCGCTATGGTACGTCGATTGTTTAATAACCGGCATGCGGTTCTTTACCCGCTGACATTTCGTCACCCGTGTTGGAGGGTGGCGTGGTGATTGCTCGGCCATCTGGCTCACCGGTACTGATATTCGAAAATGCGAACACCCGAGCGCTCCACAAGCGGCCGATTGCTCTGGTAAAACTGAGCAGGTCATTGGACTTGTTAATAGACTGGAGACCTGTAAACCATGATTCAAGCAACTCGTGGCTCACGTGATTATCATTTCTTGCTAGAATTTCGGCTTCATCGAACTTGAATTTGTGGCCTGTTCTTGCCAAATGAGCCACGACTTGAGAATTGACGTCATTTTGCCGCACTGTTGCCACCTGTTCAAACATTTGCGTCCGAAGCAGTCTTCTGGTTTCTCCAACGTAGTTGATTTGCAGGTAACTGCATTAGATTCGATAAAAAACTCCAGATGTTTCTTGCCACGGCAGTGGGTCATTTGGTGTTGAGACTCAGCTTGGCCAGAGCAATCGGTCACTTTGAAAGCGCTCAGGTGAACGCATTTTCCAACGCCAGTGCCGGTTAGCCCGAGGGCTGAGCAGTCATCACGCTACCCTCCAACATTGGGGACGAAATGTCAGCGGGTAACGAACCGTGTGCCATTCATCAAACAATCTACGTACCATAGCGCAGTCAACATCGATGCAAGGGGAGCCGTTAATTGCCATAGGCATGCAACAGCATAGCGGCTGCATCTTATAAATGCTGCAACTCCCTGTGTACGAATTGCCCGTATCTAATACTGTCTCTGCTGATGGGTTTGAGATGGATTTCGAAACTTCAGGTGAATAAAGCTCTTGTCTCAGCCATCACATCTACTTATTCGCCAATGTTCTCTTTGTCCTGCCGCGCCAACCGATTTAATTTGAAATTCTATCTCTCTCGCTTGCTTTCTTTGTAACTGATGAGGGGTTAGGATCACCAGATCGACAATTATTGAATGCGACTCAATTTTTCCGAAAGGTTCCGGATTTGAATCTCAGGTAATCCACAACAGGAACTGGGTATGAACGGGTGATGACGGCTAATAAGACAGAAATGGCTATTCCGATCTCCTTTGTCTTTGTCGGTCATATTATTCTGCCTATATCATTAGCTGCCTTGCGGCTACTGGCGGGGCTGAAGAGTAAGCCCTAAGGCACAACGGTACAAGTGAGTCCTGTAACCGATCGGTGAGCACCTACTTCACATAGCTAATATTCCCGATCAAAACTGACAAGACAACGAGGTTGTGGCGCAGTGGGTAGAGCGTTAGACGTCTGCCCAATAGGTCACGAGTTCGAGCCTCAGGCGCCACAGCGCTTGGAGTTGGGTATGGCTGATTGATGAAGGCTAATAAGCCAGAAATGGCCATTCCAGTCTCCCATGTTGCTGTCGGTCATGATATTCTCCCTATATCCTAAGCTGCCTTGCGGCTGCTGGCAATGCTAGAGAGTTAGCCCTAAGGCACAATGGGACAAGTGAGTCCTGTAACCGATCGGTGAGTTACCTACTTACCCCCTCATATATATATATATATATATTACATACATAGATTGCTAATAGTGCAACAGGCGAAACGCAGCCCACTCTTTGACGGTTGCTATTGATCATAAGTATGCCATAGGCCTTATGAAGTGGCGTATACAGACACATCAAGCAAGCGCTTCACGATCACTGCTGTAGTGCGGATCTCGCTTGATCCCATTCCGTCGGCCCGCTAACCTGCTACTGGTGATAACGAACGTTGTCACAATCTTTGTATTATATGTTTACTTTTTATGTAGTAGTAAGGGGTAGCACCACACAGATAGCATTTGGTCGCTATGTTTGTTTTGTACAGGTGGTGAATGCTCATGTGGCCGCCTCCAACTGGTACCCAACTTTCACCTGTGGCTCCTCGAAGTTGGGTTCTTCCCAGCGGCCACGGGCAACCAGCACGACCGGCGGGCTAAGCCAGGTGAGGGTCTCCGGTGTTGTGGTCGTGCCTCCGCCCAGTATGTCTGACTCCCGAACGTCCCGCCTCCCCTCACGTCATGCGCTGAGATTCGCCTCCAACTGGTACCCAACTTTCACCTGTGGCTCCTCGAAGTTGGGTTCTTCCCAGCGGCCACACCCCGGGCAACCAACACGACCGGCGGGCTAAACCAGGTGAGGGTCTCCGGTGTTGTGTGTGCCTCCACACCCGGTATGTCTGACTCCCGAACGTCCCACCTCCCCCCTCTCAAAAGGTCATACGGTGGGGTCGACAGCAACACCATAGGCGGCCCAGGCTAACTCGGGTCGTTCTCCCACTAAAACAAAACTGTGACACATAGTGGAGTTCGCAGCTGTCTGGGATGTCCAAACAATCCTATTTAGGGACAGCACTGCTTACCTCCTCGCGTAAGAAGGGGCTTGAAAAGGTACCCTAAACAAATGCTGGGTCTCACACCTTCTGCAGCCCACCGCGGCTGGCTGATCACAAAAGACGCGGTCGTAAAAAGAAACAAACAACAATTTCCCCGTCCCCATTCCCCTCGCCATTAAATCCAGGCTGCTAGATTGAGTCCACTCTCATTAGCAACCTGGAATGGTTGTTCCCTTTTAGACAATCCTAGAGGCAACTGGCCGGAATGGATGACGGCGCTGGTCGCTCGGGAACTTGCGCGCTACAAGGTAGACATTGCTGTTCTCAGCGAGACCCGATTCTCTAAGCAGGGCCAGCTGGAGTAGGTGGGTGCCGGCTTCACCTTCTTCTGGAGCGGCCGGCCAAAGGCAGAGCGACGTGACGCTGGTGTTGCCTTTGCCATCCGGGACGACATCGTGGGACCTCTGCCTTATCTGCCGCAGGGTATCAATGATCACCTGATGAGCCTCCGCCTGCCTCTTCGGGGAGACCAGTTCGCCTCCATCATCAGCGCCTACGCTCCCCCAATGATGAGCTCTGATGCGGCGAAGGACAAATTCTACGAGGACCTGCACGCCTTGCTGGCGACTGTGCTGAAAGAGGACAAGTTAATTTTTCTAGGTGACTTCAACGCCCGCGTCGGGATGGACTACACTGCCTGGTAGAGAGGGTTTGGTCCCGACGGTCTCGGTAGCTGTAACGATAACGGCCTCCTTCTGCAACCGTGTGCGGACCACCGTCTCCTGCGGACCAACACCTTCTTTCGCCTTCCGACGTGGGAGAAGGCCACACGGATGCACCCTCGGTCGCGGCACTGGCAGCTGCTGGACTATGTTTTCGTCCGGAGGCGAGATCGACAGGACGTGCTGGTAATCAAGGCGATCCGCGATGCCGATTTTTGGATGGAACACTGCCTCGTTTACTCTCAAATGAGGCTCCGACTGCAACCCCGATGAAGGCCCCAAGGTAAGCGACCACCAGGAAAGTTAAATAATCTTTTGTTGAATTTGCCTGCCCACTGTTATGATTTCAGCAACCAAATAACTCAGAAACTGGAAAACCTGCATGCTCCAAAGAATAGCGCCACCGTGGAGACACGATGGTGTGAACTGCGAAATGTCATCCAGTCCACCGCACTCGAAGTCCTCGGAAGCGCACGCCGTCAAAACCAGGACTGGTTTGACGAAAATGACGCCGAAATCAGCACCTTACTCGAGGCGAAGAATGAACTACACAAAGCCTACATGGACCTTCGAACTGACGCCATCAATGAAGCCTTCTTCAGATGCCACCGCCTTGTACAGCAACGGCTGCGGGGAGATGCAGGGCGCCTGGATGATCCAAAATGCTGAAGAAATTCAAGGGTATGTGGACCGCAACGAAATTAAAAACTTTTTCAATGCCATTAAGGCCATCTACTGCTCCTGCATCAAGGGGACCGCACCGCTGCTGAGCTCTGACGGCACAACACTGCTGACAAAAAATTGCAAATTCTGAAGCGCTGGGCAAGGCACTTCAGAAGTGTCCTTAATTGCTCATCAGCCATCTCCGATGCTGCCATTGACCGACTCCCTGAAGTGGACACGAACAATGACCTGGATCTGTCGCCTTCCCAACCAGAAACCACCCGGGCCATGCAGCAGATTTCCAGCAGTAAAGCACCGGGATCCGACGCAATCCCACCGGAAGTCTAAAAGCACGGTGGGCCCCGGTTGATGGCCGAACTCACAATAATCTTTCAGGAGATGTGGCGTCAAGGAGAAGTTCCTCAGCAGTTCAAAGACGCAACCATCGTCCATCTCTACAAGCGGAAGGAGAACCGAAAGCTCTGTGATAACCACAGAGGCAGCTCGTTGTTCATTATTGCCGGCAACATCTTTGCCCGTATCCTTCTCAATCGTTTGAACGGTCACTTAGAGCAGCAACTGGTCATGGAAAGACAATGTGGCTTCCGCCTACACCGCGGAATAACCGGCATGAACGTTGCCGCCCGTCAGCTACAACAGAAGTGTCAGAAGATGCGGACCCACCGCCACACTACCTTCGTAGATCTAACGAAAGCCTTTGATACAGTGAATCGCGACGGACTGTGGAAATTCATGCAGAAATTCAGATGTCCTGAGTGGTTCACGCACATGTTGCGTCAGTTGCATGACTGGATGACGAAGCGCTATTCTCACAACGGGACGGTATCCGAAGCATTCATAGTGACCAACGGAGTGAAGCAAGGTTGCATACTGGCCCCTACCCTATTCAGTCTCATGTTCTCTGCTATGCTGATGAATGCCTACCATTATGAGTAGCCTGGGATCCGCATCGCCTACAGAACTGACGGGCACCTTCTCAACAGTTGGCGTATGCAGGCCGCAACGCGCGTGTCTACGACTACAGTCCATGACTTGCTCTTCGCGGACGACTGTGCCCTTAACACCGTGACGGAGGAGGACATGCAAAGGAGCATGGACATCATAGCCGCAGGCTGCGCCAAATTTGTATTAAAAATCAGTACAGCCAAAACAGTTGTCATGCGCCAGTTGCCACCCAGCGCGGAATACAATGCTCCAGAAAAATGTCAACGGTGCTCAACTGAAAAATGTGGAAACCTTCGCTTATCTAGGAAGCACGCTGTCACGCAACACGAGAATCGACGACTAGGCTGCTAAACGGATCTCCAAATCCACTCATGCCGTCGGCCGACTGCAGGTCTATGTGTGGAATCGCCATAGTATTCACCTGAGCAACAAGCTGAACATGTACAGGGCTGTCGTCCTGACGACACTCATTTACGGAGCGGAGACCTGGACCGTCAACTAAAACCAAGCCATGAACTTGAATCACTTTCATGTTAGCTGCCTGCGCAGAATAATGAAGCTGAAATGGCAAGACAGGATCCAAGATACGGAAGTCCTGGAGCGGACCGGAATCCTCAGATTCCACGTCATGCTGAGGCAAGGGCACCTGCGATGGAGCGGCCACCTGGTGCGAATGAACGACGAGTGACTACCCAAACGAATTTTTCCCAGAGATGACGCTACGGGTGCTCACCGACAGGGAGGGTAAAAATGACACTGCAAGGACACTAAAGAAATCTCTGAAGCAACTGTAAATCAACCCGGTGACCAACGAGGACCTTGCCCAGGATAGACCGGCATGGAGAAGATCCGGGAAGACTGTTTAAGCAATCAATGAGACCAACCGGATCACCGCCACTGAAACCAAGAGAACGACACGAAAGTCACCAGCGCCCCGAACCAATACCGTCGATGCCAAGGTTCTTTTGACATGCCCGCACTGTCAACGCACCTTGCGTGCGCAAATCGGCCTGGTCGGACATCATCGGATGCAATACACCAACAATCCTACAATTCCAACTTCTACGTCAAATTCTGCCAACCCTCCTTCGGACTCCTCTACCCTCAGCCCTGGCATCAATTCCCTTACTCCTACCATCATAGAGACCACATCCCAATATTCATCACCTGTTACCTCAACCACCGCCACCGCCGCCACCACCACCTTCAGCTATGTGGACTCTCTCCTAAACTGTCCTTATTTCGACTGCACATTTATCTGACGCATGGGCCTGGTCGGTCACTTGCGTATCCATCGTACAGAGACTGGTGAACCAGTGCCTGGAGCATCAACACAGCAGAGATCGCCGTATCCACTGCCCTCACTGTCCACGTGCATTCACTCATCGCATGGACCCCTTCGGTCACATGCTCATTCATGACAGCGGAATTCACTTCATTGCCGACAACACCGATACCCCACGCACACCTTTCCGCTCCTGTTATTCCTTCTGTCACTGCCACCCATACTACCACGAATGAAAACCCCGCAGCCTCTCCTGATTTTTCCTACCCTTACTGAGCCCACAACTTAAACTCACGCATTGGCCTGGTCAGTCACCTGCGAATCCATCCCACGGAGGCTGGTGAACCGTTGCCAGAGGTTCCCACATACAGTCGACGCACCCGCATCCACTGCCCTCATTGATCCCGCACCTTTAGACACCGCATTGGCCTATTAGGACACATGCACCTCCACGAAAACCTGCGATAACCCACCGGAGACTAAGCCACATCAGCGCACACTACCTACACCAATACATGGACAACACCCTCACCATCTTCACATACCTGAGAATATCACGGTTTCCTAGAAACCGTGGCTTGGAAGGCTGCCAATCTGATGCTAACACCAGAACACACCGTCGGCCCAGTGTGTGCTGTGTGTGTCGAGTGGCTGAGCAGTGGACTGGGAGTCAGATGGCGATGGCTCCTTCATATCTTCTGATTTAGTGAATCCTGGTGTGTGTGTTATGGGGGCCAGGTCGTGCTTTGGCGCGCGAAGACGGGTACGCTGACCCGTCAGCCAATGCGCCCAATCCCACCTCAGACAACTCAAGGGCTCGGAATGTGCTCTGATTGTGGGGATTGGGGAGGGTGTGAGGTCGACTGCTCAGCGCATTTTCCTCACTTAAAACAATCTGACGGACTTGAAATTATCACGATGCGCTAAAAACCGTAGCTTGGAAGGTTGCCAACTGACGGGATAACACGGACCACGTAGTCAGCCCAATGTGTGTTTTGTGTGGAGTGGCTGACGGGTGGACTGAGAGTCAGGCTGCAATGGCTCCTTCTTAATGTGATCTTTATGACACTCCCACTCCGTGGGATCCGAGCCAGGTGTGGTGGTACGCCCAGGGGCGGCTACGGCCGCGCCAGCCACCTGCACCCTCTCCCATCTCCGGTCTTCATGCCTGTGTCATGATACCGGGCTCAGTTGGGCTGGATGAGAGAGTGCGTAGATGCAGCGCAAGTCTACTATCACTTTAAATTACTCGCAAGTCTCCGTCTCGGCATCACTCTTCCGTGGAACATAGGGTGGACCCCATCGTAATGGACGATTGAAGTGTCGTGTATAATTCGCATGTGTCCTAGTGCATGACGTTCTTTATTACCGGTAGCAAGATGGCGGGCGAGAGAGTGGGATCGAGCAAGACGTTATCACCAATAGTGAGAGTGACACGTTTACTTGAATTTCATGCTACCCTTTGCAACCACTGGTAGCCGGTGTGGTCTGCGGAAAATCTGGCGAGGATTTATCGCTGGAAATCAAGTCGGCTCCCTTGACCATGTCTATGATGGCCAGATGCAGCTATTTCCATTGGGAAGAGAAGAATAACCACTGTAATAGTCATTGTGCATTCTATTAATGCGGACCTCGGAGCAGTAACCAGGTCCCCAGCAGTTCCACAACGAATTCACCATTCCGATACATGGGCGTCACATTGACGGCTTTTCCTATGACCAAAAGTCGAAGCCAAATGCAAATTTACTTCTGTTCTCAGAATACGTTCCGGATTTTCTGATGAGGAGAAAGGCATCCTACTTGAGTATGTTGGCAAATACGAATGGTACGTTTCTCCTGACTGGTGGCAAATTCCCCGTCTTTCCAGGAGCTTTATGTTAAGCTGCATAAATAAATGTTTTTAAAATAAACAAACTGTCTAACTTAATCTTACACCATATTGTTCTCTTTGACCAACTTATATCATCAGAGTTAATTCCCAACTTAATCAAATTTTGGAAGATTCGTGTGATTAAAAAATAATTTAAACCGATCACGGTTCCAAAATGCAACGCCTTACGACACGAATGTAAACAATTAAAATATTTCAAGCATGAAATGGAATACAAGTTAAAGAAGCGAAGCTCAATTTTCGTTATGATCAAGGTCCACTGTGTGCCGCACAGTATGATGGGTTAAGGACCGTCGGCTTACACATGAATTAGTTTATATTGACTATAGACCTGTGGTGCATCTACCGAACTCACCCACAGATTCGATGTGAAGATAGAGGGAAGAAAAATGGAAATGAGTTCCGTCGCAGTGGATGACAGAGTATACCAAAAGTGCCTGCTTCACACGAAATTAGAAAAAAGGGAATACCAAAAAGACTGTGCAAACTTGAACAGCTACTTCAGACTTTTTTGTCCTTATCAGCAAGCCATACTAGTTGCTGGAACCGCAATCCTTAGGCAAATGTCTTCGTTAGCTCTTGGTGGAGCTCTAATGCACAACGGGCAAGCATGTGCCGAAAGTCAATTCGGTAAATATATTCGCAACATATTTGAGTTTGTGGCACATATTTGCCTAACTAACTTGTCTCATACTAATCAATTTACGCCACTTATGTCAACTTATGTTCAAGTTGTGCTTTCATTGATATTTTTCTTGGTATTATTAATAGTCCAAAACCGAATTCGTATTCACTAAGTAAAACCCAGACCCTAGGAAACATATTGGGGTATTTCATTGTACAATGCTGCGATTGTTTACCACTGGTAGATAGACGCTAAACCTATCGGTTACGGGACTCACTCGTCCCGTTCTGCCTTTGAGCTCGCTCACTGTTACATAAATTTCAACCTTGGAGCAAAACGGGAAGACCATGATCGCATGGTTCAATGGTTAGAACGTTGGACTTCTAAGCAACAGGTCACGGGGTTGAGCTTCGCGTAGTGCATACCCTGGGGTTGGTATGGCTGGCTGATGTTGGCTATAAGGGCAGAAATGGCCATTACAGCCTAGCTAGTCTTTATCGGAAATGTTCATTTTTGCCATCTTGTTGACACAAATGCCAAGATTGATTCGTGCGGTTACATTCGAATTATCAGCAAGCTACAAGCAATTATTACCATGGGACCTGACCAACTAAAGCATGCATGTTGAAAGTGTAAGCTGTTATGAAACTAAATTGGAAATAAATCAACTGACGAACGACAATGATGGGTTGTAGAAAAAATGAGTTAAATTTAATAATATAATCTTTTTCGCACGAGCAAAGTTTCCGAATAAATTTTTATCTTCCCACTATTTTAGGTGACTCGTCGATTATGGTTTGTTGAGCTAGCTAAAATTAGATAACTGTTCAAAAAGTTTTTAATTACACTTTTTGTAAGGCATTTAGTTGGAAAATCATTGACTATAGTAATTGGGGCTCAGTGATCATTCAGTAGTTTTTTCCATAAAGAACCGTATCAATTTTGGCGCATTCGGACTAATTTCTCACCCATAAAATATACTTATTAGCCATACTCTGTTAATTTGAGATGCTACTTTATCATATTAGAATTTCATGAGTGGAACTCTCCTTTGAAACATATCAGATATCCTAACCGAATGCCAGTCTCTGACTATTTGCACCTTTCTGGATTCAAAACAGTAACTTTTCAGAAGAAAAAAAATACAAATTGCAGATAATAGACGTTTTATATTTTTGGTAGTGCTTTACCAACGTAAAAATACTCACCATAGTACATTACTTTTCACGTGCATGTTACTAAACAGATTCCTGTAGTAGGTATTAGCACACTTTGAATGTTTATAAAAATTCGTTTGGGTGCACTTTAAAATATAAAGGCTCATGGGGTTATTTTAAACAAGCCGCTCCTGGGCGGCAGTTGTTTGACTTTTAATTATACATTTTTCCGTCAAAACCACAAAGGACGCTTGAAATTAAGCAATTGCTCTTTCTTATACCCTAGCTATCAGCAGTATGAGACTATTTTTACCATGGTTTTAGTTCAGCACAAGGTCTTTATGGGAGAGCAGATAAGTTTTAATTTATATCATCAATTGATTTGCGACGTCATACTTATAAGAAAAGGAATGCCTGCGTACTTTCTTAATAACATCCATTCCATTGACCTAAATGCTAAAAATTTGCCCACGGAATAGGACATGAAATGAGAAAAGAATCAAGGTATAAGCAAGACTTTATCCATCGTAGCAGTAATTATGGGTTCGTATTTTATGGGTACATGACTCGAACATCTATACTTACAGCGTAGATATATTTCTCACTCGTAAGCCCTATGGAGATATATCGCTTAATGTTTATACGTTAAAATTTAGCTAAAGATAGAACTTCATCTTCAGGACCTGACGTAGCAAGACAGTTAAATGTAGCAGACAATCGTCCCAAAATAGGCAATCGAAGTAAAAGCAATAACGATCACCTACAAATTACTAAATTCTTCAGGTTTTACAGATTAAATTTTTGTTAAAAGCAGACATGATGCTATCCCCTTGAACAGAAACCGCGAAAATGTATTGACTGGTAGAAAAATAGGCCGATCACCTTAACTTTGTGGAACAATATTAAAAGAAAGTTAGATTTTTCATAAATTTGAAAAAAAATATGACAGGAGGCAATATATTTTAAAGGTTTTAGCAGCCCTGGAAAAATACACAATTCCTTCTTAAGGGATAACCATGAATAGGCTTTTTGGGTTTGAAAGGGATTTCCTAAAATCCATCTTTTCTTCTTCACCAAATTAGAGGATTATCTAAAAATAAAAGGTATTATATTCGGAAGATTCAAATCCTATTAAAAGTCAGATTACTTTGCTCTTGCTACTTCAGCTTGAACAGCTTCTACGCCTCTACCATGAAAAAGTTTTACCTTAGGAACAACGAGGCATGCTTAATGATAAAATCAACAATAAGTGATGAAATGCTTAACAAAGTGGCTTATCAAATGGAGGACATTTACCAGATATTCGCTGGCTTCTTACTAAAAAATTTGAATAGAAGTCCCTCTAATTTTATAAGTCTAAGGTTTTGGATTCTCTCTCGAAAATATCTTCAGTGGCACAAAATGTAAGAAGTTGCAGAAGAGGCACAGTATTTATAAGGCACGGTTGCCAGGCAACCACACGCCTTCCGTAATTTCCAGTCCTCGTGGAGCTCGCTGGGCGTTGTAATTAATGCAATGTCTGCTTGTCAGTCCATACCCAAGTTATTAATGACCATGGTTTCATCAACGTTGTCGAGCATTGGGGTGAGAATTACTCAGAATTTCGGTCCGCTGTCATCCCGACCGTTGGTCATAGGCATGCTCCCCACATGGCCAGTAATTTTGCACAGGTGAATTGCAGCGGAGTACATGGAGGTGGGAGATCATTGCGTTTGTTAATTGACTGTGCCAAAGAACCCTGATTCATGCAGTTCATGCCTCACGCGGCTGTCAGCTCTGGCGAGAAGTTCAACCTAATCAAACGCGAAGGTGTGACCGGGCTTTGTCAAATGAGCCCTAATCTGGGAGCTAACGTCCTTCATTCTCACCGCTGGTGCATGTTCAACCATTCGCGCGTGGATATGTCTCTCAGTATAGCCGACGTAGTTGCTTTGTCCGCAACTGCAACAAACCCAGTAAATGACTCCAGACGTTTCCTGCCTTTTCACTGCCTCTTTCGGCTACATGACCTGACACCTGATGGCTGTCTCCCCTGTCTGTGCAAACCAAACTCCGAGTGGGGCGAGGAGATGGCTGATTGCTTTAGATAAGTTCTTCATGTACGAGAGTGCTCGCCAATATTTTGGGCGAGGAATCAAAACGGTGATGAGATCATGACCCTGAGCGATTTGGTTACGAACCGACAAGCAATCATCACATTAACTACGACCCCCAGCGAGGACCAGGAGGAATGTGAAATATGTTGGGCGTGTGGTTGCCTGGCAACCACACGCCCTGTAAATACTGCACGCATTAGTGCCCCTCTTATTATTTCGTGCCACTGATTCTGAAGGTAGCTTTTAGAGAGAATTCGAAAAATCAGGCCAAATAATCTCTTGTTTCAGTGATCGTGTCTACTTTGTGACTTCTTTCTAATCCACCTCTTCACTGCTTTTAGTTTCTCTAATTTTAAGACCTTCCAGACAGGCGTAGCTCCGCAGTTTTTCAGTAGGTTTAGTTAAAACACATTAATACAAAATTTCTTTATCTTTCACGTCATTCATTCAGCATCAAAACATTAAAAATTCGTTTAAAAAAAGCACACAGACGATGTTATATATATAGGTTTTCTTTTTATAATGAACTTAATTTCATTCAGATAGATCAAATGCACGAAAGATAATAAAAAAAATTAAAAAATATTCCCGGCAAAGACAAGGAAGACAGGAATGACCACTTCTGGTCCATTAGCCGTCATCAGCCAGTCATACCCAAACCCAGGCTGTGCACCACCCGAGGCCTAAGAAGTCTAACTCTCTAACCATCAATGATTGATGACGGCTCCTGAGCAAGAAATGACCCCTCCTGTTCCCTTGTCCTTGCCAGCAGTAATTATCTGCCTATTCTACTATTGATCACTATGTGGCTATGGCGGGGCTCGAGAATTAGCCCCAAGGCAGAATGGAACGAGTGAGTCCTGTTAGCAATAGGTGAACTTTCATCAGGCCAAAGGAAACAAGTGCTCGATTAAGTCAGGAGCATTTAAATGGTTTGACTTTAACTATAGAAGTCAGTGTATTTCAACAAAATACACAAACATTCCCCAAGAACATGTTTTTTTAGGCTAACAGGAAGGGAAAAATGGCAAACACAGAACTCACAGATTCTAGCATATCATGCCGGCTCCAATCGTTCTTCGGATTAATACGTATGCCACACACCATTACCCAACCAAATATCAGAATTCAAAAAGACTCCTTATATTGAAAATAGTTATAAAATATCCGATGGGGCTGCTGTGCAGGTTAACGGTAGAAAATAATTTTAGACACCGAAAGTTTACACAGGATTACAGGTGCATTCTTATGTAGAGAAGCAAGAAAACTCGATTCCTCACGAGTAGCTGAAACTTACTCAACAAAACCGTAAACCTCATTACAGATAAAAGTTATTATTAAGTTGGGAATATTAATACTTACACATCAATCACGAAACATACCCTGTGTATTTACAGCCAACTACGTTTAGCTTTCAATGAACATAGTTGAACCTTGGAAAACATTTATTTAGCTTTAATGGTTTCGCCGCCTGACTGTTAATTTTAAAGAAATGGTAAAGTCTTAAAGCACATTCACAAGAAAATATGCCAACCTCCGTTTAAATGCAATAAAAAAGGTTATAAAAGTGCGATTTTTCCTTCAATTAATTGACTTCCTTAACGAAGATGGGTCTTTTGCAGGTATAATTCTAATCACAAGCAGCCTAGGGGATTCATTTTTTTTAAATTATTTGAAGGAAAATGAGACATCCAGCTTAATTGTTATAAATGAAAAAATGGAGTTGGCGTATTACTAAATATTAAGGAATTTTAGTACCATTTTCTAAGCACAGTTTGTTTTCATTTAAAATGATTTCAATGCACTTTTCAACAACCAAATGCGTGTGCAGTTAATGTGCAAAGCGTAATAATAGGTCATTTCTTTTACAAAAAATGCCTAAAAGTTTGCAAGTGTAAATCTTATGCAAGGAATAGCCTTTGCTTCTGCATCTCCTATATTGTGCAGGGTCTTTAAGCCTCACGAGGAGTATCAGCATCGTCTTGCTTGCGACTTTGCTTTTAGTGAGGCAGACTTCTGCGGCATCTATTTCACTCACTCTTCGCATGCCCAGGACATTCAAATGTCAACATAAAGTCAAAATGACCGCAACTGGACGTGGGCATAGTGCCTGTCTAACGTAAACAGTCCGTCAGGACATGCAGGGCATAAGCCAGTCCCTAGGTAACAGATTTACATGAAGGTGATTTGAATCTCACGTGTAAAACAAGGATAGAATGACCGTATTTATAAAGACTCATTGAGGACTAACTTTCAACTGCAAGTACGGCTGAAGCCTCCTGCGAATAGATAACCTTTCAACCTACAACCGCTAGCAAATCGTGGTTGTTCCAAGGTTCATCTGCTTGCTTTAGTGAGGAACGTGACACGTGAATCGAACGCGCGTTATAACAGGTTTTACACGCAGTTCAGGATTACACAAAATTAGAGATACCATAAAGGCCAACGTATATATAAATTGATATAGTCTGAGCAGGGTTCGAATGGAAACCAAATTTTACCATCAGAAAACAGCCTTTCAAGTAGGCGCTTTTGGCTCATCCTGATAATTAAATAATTTTTATTTATGATGGTGGGTGATGTCAGATTTCCTGTGGCAAATGGTACTCCTGCCACTGCGGTGGAGTTGCTTGTTGCAGTACATGGGCAAAACGTAACATAAAATGAAAATTTGCCGAATCGACTAATGAAAACTGCCATAAATAACGTTTCAAATTCAACGCATAACGAGCTTATTTATATGGAGCACAGGGTAAATAAAACCCTCTTTCAGACTATTCAAGTGAAAACTGGGCTTTAACCAAACGTTAGGGCAACGCATCTTAACACCGGTCAAAGCAATGGTCATGTTAATTGGACTCGTGTCCTCTGCCATCGGAGGTTTCATACAGACTCTGCGTCAGCCATGGCCCAATGTGCGTTTTTCCAAAACTTACATGCTCCATTGATTGCGACGCAGGTTATTTAGCCTGCCCTCATCGCATCCTATTCTATATTGGGCTAAACCACTTTTTCAACAATCCTTTTATCAGTTTTTGTCTGCGTATAAGTTAACGTAGCAAAACTTTTAAATAGATTATGCACTGGCAACCCGAACACTGATGAAGGTTTTTTAAAAATGAATTCACCCTATGCGTGAGAAAGGTTTGGCTCTGAGACACATGCTAAAAGGGGCTTTACGCAACTATAGTTTTAAGGTGAATGCTGAATGCGCGCATAAGCCTGGCGCCAGTTAACCACACACGTCCACCAACTTTCAGAGGTCGCTAAAGTAGCAGTCGGCCTCTCGCCCTCATGCTTGCCGAACTGATGGGCGTTGGTCCAGCCCTAAATTCGACCGTTTGATAGTAATTCATTTCACCATCAGGCTCCTATGAGTGTCATTCCCTTTTTTTCAAACGACTCCTAGCCGATGTGTTCGGATTAGCGTACGCCCAGTACCGAAGTTGTTGCAAAAACAAATACGCACCCAACAGTTGTTTTAGTAAAAAATAAGGATAAGTCAACAAGGAGCGAATCGAAAAGGATGTTTATTAAATTTAGTAAGTGCATTGAAATCTTTTAATGTGAAATGCACTGGGCGGTGTTTTGTTCCATTAACCAGCCCCGAAGCAAACAAAATTTGAAAATGTTTTGGATTCTCGTCCATTTTAAAATAGCCTTTTACACCTCTTGGCCCGAGCTTTGTCAAATAAGTTTTTCATTAATAATTTTGTTATCCAGTAAACGAAAGGTACGCATTGCAAGAAAAGAAATCAACTAGAGAAGCCTCGTTTCGAGATTTTTTCATAATTGATTTATATTAAGTACCTGTCTTTAGTTTTCACTTTTTTTAATTAAGAAGCCCAGCATGAACATGCTTAACTGCTTCCGAATAAATAATCCCTTTTAATTTCTGTTCAAAACTTCAGCTGGCACACTTAAAACTTCAAGTCCCACAGTATTCATTTCTACAGAAAACAACAATGCTTTTCTTCTACCGAGACAAGGGAATAGGGATCGCTTATGTGCTCACCGACAGGCCAGGATAATGCGAATGCCTGCAATACAGGAAGCGCTGAGTGAAATTTCAGAATAATGAAGGGTTTGGATTAGTTAGCAGTGAATAGCGTTTGCTTGTATTTATCATATGACACATGTGATGTTCAACTATCATGAGGATAGCGTCAGCATTGTAAAAAATAGCTGAAAAATAAATCCTATTGGAGGAATGTTTGCCGGTGTTCAAAGGGTGACCAACTTAAAACTGGGAGTAGAAAGTAAGCAAGCAAGTTTAGCTCCCATGTGTACATTTACCATAGAAATCATAGATAAATAAGATCTTATAAATGCAGTCAATTCAACATTCTCGCTCAATAGAATTTTGGAGACCAAACCTTCCAACGCAAAATAACTATTTCTGGAATAATTTGTCTATCAATAACAACGAGATTTATCACCGTCTTACAAAGTGCTCGCTCGTGTGGCATGTTGCTTCTTTTTAATTGTGAATCAGAAATCTATGGTCTCTATTTAACTCTACCTACACACACCACTGCCTTCCGAAGGAAACAAAAATTCAGGACAACTGGAGATAAACGCGGGTATAGTGGTTGTACGATGTAAACACTGCGTCAGTGCGTGCAACCCATTAGTCAGTGCATCCTTTCTCGCAAAACTTAAACGAGGTGGCATTGGAGCTTACACGAAGTAGATGTCCTGTCTCCTTATTTTTTGCACAGTGTATTCTTTCGAAACCCCTGCAACGAGGTTTTTACTTTTATGCTTAAAATGTGTATCACGAACATGTTTAATTTCTTCCAACCGTTGTATCCTTTTACCATTTTTCCATTAGTTTTAAACATATCCAACTTCAAGTCTTAGAGTAGCTACTTTCTACAGAAGAAGAAACGCATTGAGTTAGATTCAAGGGCAATTGAGGGTTAGGTTAATGAGGAATTTGGAGTAAAGGTTACGATTGATGATAAGGTCAGGGTCAAGATAAATGTTTCGTTTAGGCTTAACGTTAGGTTAAGGACGCGGAAATAGATATCGTCTCTTAAATTTAACCCGCTGTCATCTTCCTTACACGGGGTTTACATTACTCTGTCATGCAAAGGGAAGGCATTGCCTAACCGATTCCCACTGATAATAATTGTGTTTCCCTTAGCTTCCGTGTTCACACAAGCGTCCGTAATAAGAGACGAATGACAACATTAATAGTCTGTCTTATCAGTTTTTTACTCATCAAGCGGATCTTTGAAAGCATTAGGCAACAGAAAT
Organism: Schistocephalus solidus; assembly: GCA_017591395.1. Taxonomy (NCBI): domain Eukaryota; kingdom Metazoa; phylum Platyhelminthes; class Cestoda; order Diphyllobothriidea; family Diphyllobothriidae; genus Schistocephalus; species Schistocephalus solidus. The sequence goes on from WEDG01002550.1 coordinate 94,821, forward strand.
GCAGGGCATAATTAACGGTAGGAAGATCAAGATGTCGATACAGTTAATAATAGTCCTGACATATTGTCAGACCGACGGACTATATACGGACCTGTGAGGTTGAAGTTGTAGCCAGTGACCAGAGTAATGGAAAATCCCCCTGCACCAGCAATGCGTGTTCGTCATTCCATCTCTCAGCTAGTTTCAGATGCTTACTTAAAAGGGCAGCTTGGATATGAGGGCAGTAAGAAAAAGACAGAGACATCATGGAAACCATTTTGTCGCTGCTCGGTATGGTGTTATTACAAAGGGTTGTCTCGTGTAGAGGAGAGACGTCGTCAGCTAACTTTGAGGCTAGTAGCTCTGTGGCAACGAAAACTGTTTTCATGCATGGAAAAGAATGCCAATGTTTCTGCATGCAGTGGTAAACCGTGCACTTTTAATAAGTAGGTGAAAGCTTACCCCTGAAAAACTGGAGTAACCATGAAGTTTAAACTGATTACGGAGGCATTTGGCTCATGTTACTTTTGCTCCGGAATTTGGCCACGGGGCTTGTTTGGTTTGAGGAGTTTCCCAATGCAGCACATCCTGTGGTCGAACGGGTCATTACTGTAATGGCTGAGGATCTCTTCCACGTAAATCAGTCATTTACAAATACACGCCTTTAATAGTACAGTGTGGGCAAGAACGTAATAAGGCAGCCCGCTCAGAGCACACAGGATAGGCAGGCGAGTAGAACGGGACGCGTTAGTAGGGTTGCAGACTAGTTTATAACCCCAAAAAGTAGGTGGATTAAGATATCCGGTGGCTGTACTTCACGCCATACAATATGCGTGATATCATTCTGAGGTAGCCAGAGCAATTATTTTCAAACTCTTAACGGAAGTACAACTGACGCTCGCTCTGCGCAATATTTCATTATCAAAATAAAATGGATGCGTTTTGAAACTACCATGGCGTCCTAATAGTCTCCATTGGGAAAGTTGCCATTTGACCCGATACTTTGGTCCTCCTACCGCCAACAATATATGGTGTGAGCCTACTAATCCGGCACCTAATGCTTACCATAACTAGCAAAATGAAAAGAGTTAGGGTTACGTTGGCATAAACTGTACGGTAACGTTTTACACGCTGATCGATCCTCTTTTCTCTGAGCTGAATCACATAGTAAGTTTTGCCTTGCCATGTTCTATTCGTCTAACGAAAGCATCAGTAAATGGACCTGTTGCATAAAATTTTCACTCACAGACTGATTTACCGGCAAAATTATGTTTCCAAAACCATGAGAGTTCATTAAGCATGGTTTCGTATTTTAATCAATGTTTTATTAACGTGAGTGTGCCAAATGTCAGCCTTGTGGCAACAAAGGGCAAAAATATGTAAACACGAAGATCCTGATGAGAGTTTGAGAACAGTATGGAGCTCCAGTAAGATGGTCATATGTTTCCTAACCGAAAATGATGTAGGTCATTTGGAAAACATCTAGCACCAATAACCTATTCAATCGCATATGGGTATTTTTCATCGTTGTTTTACACCACTAAGTGTTTGCGCGTGACTTTTATTTTAAGGCAAAAGAGTGGAGGTAAAGAAAGCTGTCACATGAAAATAAAACATCGTTTGAACTCTCTGAACTTAACATATTTACAAGTCAGGCAGAAACTGTGAGCCTAATCGTTTGATGTTGCTCAGTCGTTTTTCAGCCACTTGAGTTTTAGAGACCTCCAATTTTACAGTTTATTGGTTAGAGTCCTCCTGGGGGGTGGTTAATTTTCGACAACCGTGTTGGGATCATTCGGGATCAGAGCTTGCATTGTAGCATCTCAGAGCTTTAAATGGTGACTTTAATTAATCGATCACGTTTATACCTTTGCCGGTGTTTTAGGTATGGTGGACTGCCAGTTAAAGACTGGCATTTCCCCTTACTCTTCTTAATCGTTTCCCTTCGTCCTGATATTTTCATTTCGTTTGCCGAGTGGCAATATTGTAATAGTAGTTTCCAATCTTAATTATCTCACTGATACTAATTTGACCGGCGTAATGTGCGTCTTTGATGGCCAGCAGTTTGACGACTTTAACCATGACGGCGCGTTTGCTTTCTCCTTTTGTAGTTAGCATCATCTACGTCGTTGTACGTGTAAAACGCATGGAAAACGGGCTTGCTGTCGGCTGTGTTCAAATCAGTTACTTGCGTTTAGAGTTCTTCTTCTTGTTTGAAAGCCATTTGAACGAAAGATTTTGCTTATGCTGTCCGTTCTTCTTAATTTTTTCTAGTTTGAGTAATTTATGTTACTATACGAGTACCTTCGCATCTTCCTCACTTATGCTCATCCCCGGAATTGTCTACATCACGTATTCCAGTTCCATATAAGGAGACACCTCGGGCATGATCCACGCGCACAATGAACCAGCAAAAAATGGACTTAAGAAGATGAAAAATTACTTATATGCGCAACATTTTTACTCATTAAGCCGCAAGTTTAGCCCACCTATAAGATGGATTATTTTATCACTGCTCATTTATATAAACTTTGAGCAACACATATGGTGTCTAGGAGGAATCCGCTAGTGGAGTGGATGCTCAACGGTCGATTCGACTAGCTCGGAATCTATTAGCATATAGGAGGTACGGGGGCTTACGTTTAGTCTGTCTGAAGACCAGTAGAGTGCTTCCTGTCATAGGTTCAAAAGTCTGCCTGTGTAGGAACAGCAATAGCACGAGAGACGCGACCACAAAATATTTCTAAGAATGCCCAAAACACACCAAATCATGGCCTTCTAAGATTCGTGGTGCCAGCTGTCAAGGATAAGGAAGATTCAAGTCCAGAAAACTGTCAATACCTCGCTCTTACACAAATTAAAACATTCCTCAGAATGTTCAATCCCACCGAAGGCGCCAGTTAACATCTTAAAATCCTCATTGACAATTTGATGCAGTTTTTTTCTAAACTAAACTACTTGTGGCTGCGTTTCAGTATCTGCTAACTTTCCATTTCGGTGACGTAAAACCTGATGACAGTAACCATAACTGAACTTTTCAAACCCTAATATGCCTCCGGTGAGTAAAGCGTTCAAATTTTTCTACCTTATTCAGTTCCCATACATTTGCAGTAAGGAGGAAATTTTAAGTGCCAAACTGACCATTCGCGCGCAGGTGAAATGTGATTCGATGAGAGAGGCCTTTCTTTGCCTGTTGATACCGGTCATGTAAAACTAGAGGTGATAAAAGTGAAGTGCCAAGAATGCTCTCTTTTTTAAAGTATTCTTCCATAAAATGCGAAGTTGAATATCGCTGAGCATCTAGGCCAGGAGAGAGAAGAGGAACAACGTTAAATAAGAGGATATATGTTGCCTTCGAAAGGATTAGGGGACTGGTGATCACTGCCGGCAAAGAAATGGGTGAATATATGGTACTAGGTCGAAGTGCAAGCATGTGCTGTTATCTTACCTTAGAAACACGGTTAAAAATACGAACACACTAATACCGAAAATTCTGCATACAAATGTGGAAACAACTTTATCGAACGCAGCAGAAAAGGGCAGCATTGCAAAAGCTTACTTATCACAAGCACTTTTTTGGGTTTTACGACTTCACTCGGGCAAAATAAAACACAGGGCTGAAATAAAAACTGACAAAAATCCTCAAATCTTATGAGATTTACCCAAAATGCCAGATTCACCCCGTAGTACGGCTGGAATTGCGCAGTTTACGCCTGTGGACTGCGTTGAAGAGACTGTTGAGTGACTGAAACGGTAAAGATTTGAAAGTACTAAAGCAAATGACAGGGCCAACAAATTGGATTTGATGTCGAAAGCCTATTTAACATCATGATGAAATGCCTTCCTAGTTTCTGAAGCAAAGAAATTATGAAATGACCAGATAGACACCATGGTCATACATGGGAGTACAAAAAGACATAAAATTAGATGGATGGAGAGGGAAAAAGATGCAGGCGAGTCTTGAACGAAACGGGAAAAATCGAATACTTACTGCAACAATTCGACGCCACGACTAAACAGCTTGCCTCACTGCCGAAGTCAAAAAATCACGGTTGGGGTTGGCAGAAGGAAACTTTCGTTAGTATTATCATAAACTCGCCCTTTACGATGAAAGCCTGCCGGGGATGATGTCGTCAGCTGTTAATACTGTAAGTCACGATGCTAGTGCATTCTCCGATAATGCGAGGCACGGATTTCGAGGATTTAGCTCAGTTTGTAAACAAAGTTAAGGAAGGACCGTCTCATAATTTAGATGCGGGATTTCACTTCAAAGTGCTGTCTACATTCTGTGACCTTTACAACATTTTATTACTTTTTACTATTCCATTGAGCTGTATCATGTTATTTAAGTCTAACTTGTAGGTTAAGTGTATAAGGAGGTGGAATCCCAATTAGCCTAATGTGTTGGTCCGTTTGCCAGCCGTTTGTTATATGCGTTCCCTGGAATCTTCTAGGTCCGGCTGCCAATCGGTCACATCTCACTGATTGCCGTGTAATTTTCAGTCCTGCGTATCTCCTTTAAGTCCATTTAAGTTTATTTGTTATTATGGATTCAGCACCCTTGCATATCTCCACAAAAAAACAAATTGCTCCGTGAACTGAATCATCAAGACCCCCGACAGACAAATTAACTAACACTTAAATGTGGGTTACTGTGTGGATTGCACGCAAGTAATAATTTAAGCATTCTAATGGGTATGCTTCAAGGTTTTTGCTAATGCATATCTACCTATAAACACTGGCTGCTGAGCGGCTGCTCGCAGGGCTCGGGATTGATCTCCAAAACAAAACGGAACGAGCGTGTCCCGTAAAACGATCAATTAATTTGCCGTGATTATTATTAATACACCCGATCACGACCGACAGGCCAGTCAACACGTGGGTCAAGCGTAAGGATGTTTGACTTCTTACCAACAACTCACGGGTTTGGAGTCTCAGCCTTTGCGAACCCTGGGATATTATGCCTAACTGCTGATGACTAATAAGCCAGAAATGGTAATTGATGTCTCCTTTGTCTTTGTGAGTGATATATTGTTGCATAGATATACTTCCCATCCAGAGGCTGCTGGCTAAGTTCGAGATTGAGTCCCAAGGTACCAGGAGAGGAATTTGTCCCACAAAACCCTCAGTGAGCGCCCCACTAGCAGTACTCTTTCTCTATCCGAATCGAATTCTGCAGTTGGGAAGTGAAAGAATGAAATTGCATTTATTTTGTAACAGACTATTGGTTTCAGGGTCCTGGTAGCCTGAATGTCAGAAAACCACAGTGACTGGTCGTGCAGTTCAGATTTCCCTAGTTCGTAATAGACGTAATTTGTGAAACCTGTCCTCAAAGGTGGTTAAAATGATGGTTCTTTCATCTTATGTTACACCTATATTTCCAAATTTCTTCACAAAATTAAAGAAAGCAAGGCAGTCATGTCATCACGCATAAGAACCTTGTATTAGGACCATTTATACAATTTCTTTGCTTCAATAAAATGTACTTTTAAAGGGGTTTTGATCAAGTACAAAGCAAATTATATTTTTACGATACATCATTTTTTCAGTGAGTTAGTACGTAACTGCACGTCACCAACACAGGGAAGTGCGCACATGCAAATATGCTGCATGCGGCAAAAATAACAAAATGTCAAACTAAATTGCATACAAACATTCTACTATGCATGCCTGTTTTAATGAGATTGAATAATGATACGAGGGCAATTTTTAAAGCTTCAAATTCATAAAAAATAATTTAATCACGAATAAACATTTTAAAGTGATTCCTTATGCATTAAATTAATTGATTTCAGAAATCATTTTGTGTATGTAAAAAAATGTGGCCTGCAAGGAAAATCCTTTTTGTTTGTGAATGAAATATAAATAAACGCACAGTAATATAGGAAATAGAACGTGCTTAGGTTTAAATATTGACGTTTTCAAAATTTAATCATTAATCCTTGTATTGTTCTGAATCAAGGAACCCATCACAGGGAAATCTGCTACCATAGCAGTGGACGTAATTAATGAGATAAAGGTGAACTAAGGACAACTTATTCAATCGAACATCCTCCAAAACCCACCAAGGACCCTCGGGTTACTGAGAAAATTTCGTAGGATAAAATATTCTTCGTTGATTTTAAGCACAATTTGTAGAAAGACATACACCTCATCGAGACAAAATACGGCGTAGCTAAAACTAGGAAAACTGAACGAGTGAGAAAAGATACTTTTACATTAATTATGATAATCTTACCTTATAAATTAGTATAATACAGTACATGGTACGTTGTGGTATATCAAACGGATTTCTAAATTCTAATAAAATTAACAGATGCAATCATATGAACACAATTTTTCGTAAATCCGGAGAAGAGTCTTCCATAAAATTATAGTGTGCATTCTAGTCATGGCAGAGTCAGCTGAGTTTTAGGACGACCTTGAAATGTCGGGGGATAATTTGTACTTTTCAATTTTTTGTTCAGTTGTCCAACAAGGCGTTCTGTTTTTGTTTATCCAAATAAAACGTTTATTGAAAGTTTTCGCTATGTAGTGGGCTCGCTGGCATTTATTCTACGTTGATTATACTTTGGGTCATATTTTCAGACTCATTTATATATGAAACGGATTGTTGAACAACTTGGACTTAAACAGAGTAAGTTTCAAATAAACATATTATTGATAAAATTCCAAGAATTTTTTATAATATTTTATCTCCATTAATGTTTTACAATAGCACTTCGTTGATAAATGTCAGTGATTATTTTTTAACTTCGGATCGGCATAAAATGGAGTATATTTTACAATCGTTTCTTCCTCGAAATATTGATCATTTGCTGTCACGAATGTTAAACTTCTTGACTTGTTTATACTGACACAATTTCGTCATCATTGTTGAGTTTTGGTCCCTTGTCTGCTATTTGGAATGCATCATATATGTATTTAATTGAGTTAGAAAAATGTGCTGTCTATGAGTTAACCCATCCAGCATATAGCGAGTGCCAGGCTACAAAAACGTCTTAACTCGAACCTTTTGACACTTCCTCCTGGTGAGATCTGAGTCTCCCGTTCGGTATCCTATAAAAGTGGTGCAAGGGTCATATAATGTGTGATAGATGAAGTTTATCTTCATAAAGATGGATCCAAATTTGAGGATTTCATCAAGAAGTCATATCACAGGAGGCTACCTGTCCCTGGGAACCAGCCATTGAATGAAAACCACGCGACAGGGGCTGCTATGTAGGCCGTCCACTTTACGAACAACCACGGTGCCAAACATTTTGAGTAACATAACGACGAAGAATTCAATGGTGACCACAGTAGCATGCTGAGGATTGGTAATATTCGACCTGTCTGGTAGAAGGTGGCTAACAGGTCCATGCCGTAGTTGGGATTGAAACTGAGGATGGGCAGCAGGAGGCTGCCAAGAAAGAGCTCCCTGTCACGCTCTAGTGTCAGGAGGGCGCTGACAGTGGAGAGGAGACCACTGCATTCAGTGCAACGCATCTCACTGACGGTGAGATTAGTGATGACCAAGTACACCGGCACAACGACGAGGCTGCCAATGTAAATGAAACGAATGGAAGGGTGGCATACATCACAGTGCGACTGCCAATGGCCATGATTAACGCTCAGTTCACATTGTAGGGGTATTTCAGTGCTTTGGATGATTAAACTTAGCAGGGTGATTGAGAAGATGTCTGGCACGATGGTGTTGAAGATAGAGAACTCACGGACCGTGTGCAGGAAGAAAGTGCTGGTGATAATGCCTTTCAAGACTCATGTCTGACTCCATCCAGAAAACTAAATATGTGAAGGGAATTGAAAGGCCAGGCTTGCGGATCACAATACCACTGACTGTCAGAATGACATTTATGACCAAAAACTGTTGCATTGGAAGTGGAAGAGCTTTTTAATTCAGATTGCGGCCTCTCCTTGCTTTATGGTCTCACTCAACACCGTAAAAATGAATAGACCATCGAGATACATTTTGTAGTGGAACTTATTACCCATCGGCATGCTCGGCAGCTGCGTTAGCTTTGGTCTGTTGTTCAGTCGTACAGAGGAGGATATTTAGCCCAGCCTTTATTGCCACACTGCGCTGAAGCCGATTTCTAGTCGTTTTGAGCTTTATGCAGTTTATAGAACATGGTTACGGGAAAATCAACTGAGGAAGATGCAACGCAAGTTTTATTCCGAATAGAAAAATTTAGGCAAATACCAACTGATTAATCTTGCTCCTATTCTGTGTCGAACGAAAGATAGGATCAATGTGTAGGCTGTGTATCCGAGCAATGTGTGGGATGCCGACACGTTAAAAAATTTATTTTGAAATTTACCATGTCCGGTTTCTTTTTCAGTCGACATTTAAATTAGTCCCTGTTGTCTACAAACGGCACAGGGTTGCGCTCCCACGGTTGAGTCATATTTATACATGCGTCTATTCAATGTGCGATGACCAGACCGTGGAAAAATTGACGACCAAAAAAGGTTTCCCCCATTCCACAGGCAATCAGAACCGTCCGTGTGACACGGTACAAACAGAAGGGAATCCGACCACAGCAAATCACCGACTATATCACCTAATTTGTCTCCAAAGTACCCTTAAAAGAAGTCAAAGTAGTCACACATGTCTGATTTAAAAGAAAACGAATAAGGCTTTGGGCAGTTTTGTTTACCCTCGCTCGTTTGTAGTCCCAAGGCCCGCTTATTTCAATTAAATGAAGAGTTTTTGAAAACCGAATTTCATGGGGAAAATGCCTAGGCTGATGGACAATGTGAAAAATAGCGCAAGGAAACATCGGAAAAGCAACATTTTTGGTATTTTAAGGACATTTCATCTATGAGATCCGTCCTCAGGAACTTAACCATAGGTTTTGAAAACTGACTAATCTTAACAGAAGCCAAACGCAAATATCCGTGTCCATGGTTTTCTGCATAAACGCAGGTCCAAAAAACTGCAAGATGGAAAATCTATTGCCTTTTGAATAGTTCAGCCCAATTTGAATGAAATTCATAAAACCGACACAATTTGACCATCACTAGGAATGTCACCTTCTATGTGTCCCACGGAGTGGAGACAACAGCGGCAATTTATGCGCGAATTCGTTCATAGTGAGACCAAATTACACAGCACCAAGGCAAATTCAAGACCACCTAAGGTGGACACTGGCTCAGAGGCTTATATAGATAAACAGCTGGTCTACACAGGCCACCCATGAACTCTTCCCAAAAAATAAACCAGGTTTTCACAGAAGGGGTGATCGCTCAGATTCCACGTTTGCGACAGTTTAATCGAGGCTAAATTCGAAAAAGGACCCATTAAGCCTGACTCTAAGTCCTCGAGCCAGTCACTCAGCTACATGGCACGTTCTACGAACGCTGAGTTATTTAGTTAGATAGAAGATTTATTAGCCGCCACTCTAATGGCATCTGGATGGTTTCAAAGAAAGACTGATTTTTTATGGTGAGGAATAAGCTGCTGTGCCAGAGGAAAGTGTTTTTCAGATTTGGCCTCATTCTCACATCCCCATCCAATGTAAAAGTTTCTTATGGGAACCTTTCAGACATTCGGTGCTTGAGTTGCGTGCAGTGGTTGACGGAGATGCAATACCCCGTCTACATGTAACCTAAATAACCTAGACAGTCACCACTTTGAATAAAATATAATGCTTCTCACTGACTTCAGCAGTACTCCTGTTTGTGCATCAGGTGTTTTGGGGCCGGTAAATGTGCGATTTTTGGGCTAATGGAGTGAGCTGTGGAGGCGGGGTAAGGTCTGCGCATACCGTGACGGTAGAATGTTATTGGGCAGTGTGAGCAAGTGAAACGCGTGTGACGTGTGCACGTTGGGGCTCCGTTTGATGGAGTTGCAAGTAATGTACTAGGTCTATGCGTTATATAAAGGGTGCAGTCGTAGTAAGAACAGGATGAGACTGCGGTTAATGAGCTGGCGGTTTAGTAATGCGGGTAGTAGAGGAGTGTTTAGGAGCGGAGCTATGTTGGTCGTGTTTAACATGGCGATTAATTTCACTGTCCAATTAGAAGCATGCCCATTAGAACCATGTGACGTGTGAGCGTCCTGAGCCATTGTGGGCATATGCGGGGTGTGTGACGTATGTATGTTGAGACTGCAGGCATCGGTTTGCCAACCCCGTGCGCTGGATTCGCAAGTAACCATCCAGACATCTGCATGATGAGCAAGCATGATTACAATGATGACCTGCTGGTGATAGAGAGAGAGTTGGGGTAATTTTTTGTAGGTTGGCAGGAGCGTCCTTGTTGATGTCGCTTATGTTGGCAGTTGCGGTTATTTGAAGCGTAAAGAGAAGCTGGCTGGTCATGCTGACATTGCACTAAGGCCCTATATATCCAACGAGGCCGATCCATGCCCCGAAAGGCCGTTGACAGGGTGAACACAATCGCGGGTGTCGTGTTCTCCCGCCATTGTTCCGAACACTTGTGTCCGACGGGTCTTCTTCTTTACTTTGGCAGCGGATATTCCAGTGGCCTCAAAATTGGCTGCTATAGGTAGTACGGCAGTTTACCAGGTGATTTTGAGCGAAGGCATCTCAAGTTTCAGGGTTAATTTACAGCTGCTTGGGTAAAAACATCTAGGTGTCCTGTAGCGATACTTTTGACTGCGATGGCTGCGATCACCCACAGCTACGTCACCGCATAACCGCTGCTTGGGCTGGAGCTCATATTAAATTTTACGCTACGTGGTAGCTCCATCGCGGTTTATATGTCTAAGTCTGACGTGAATACTGAGGAATAAATAGACAAAACTGTTGATCAATCCAACTTGAAGCAATTAATGTCAAAGTCAATTGTCCCTAGGCTGCTTAGGACATACAGTATGTAACCAAACTCCTGAACCATGACGACTGAATTTAAGTTTATCCATTTTTGGCCCCCAAGTATTATGCATTTAACTTATTTGATCAATCGTTCCACATACGTTTTTTATGTATGTTATGTTGGAAACATAATTTTGCAGTCAAAATGTTTAAAAATCTAAGGAAGAATAGACTTTTGCATACAATCGGGTATTTTATCTATGTATATAGCTGTTTTAGACTTCGTTTACGCATCCGAGCTTGTTTTGTTTTCAGAAGACAGAAATTAACGTCGAGAGTATAACCAAACGGCAGTTGTTGCATTTAAAAATGTTTTTTTTTTGTCCCACAAAAACCAAGAGAACGTGCTGACGAACAAATAATGTATTTTTCGAAAACTAGCTGTTTCATGGAGTTTAAATGTTCGATTTCCAAATCTACCCGTTTTTTTGACCTAAAATACAGAAATGAAACCATGGATAATCCCTTGTTTTAACTTTCCGATATGCTGATGTTTCGGACTGCATTTTGAGCAACCGCCAAACTGCCCGACATCTAGTGGTCATTTAGAATTTTAAACCACCGGAAAGATACTTTTGAATGGTATAGTTTCTTGTTATACTGCCTTAGTAAAACGAAATACGCAAATCCTCAAGACGTTGACCTGTATGTCAGTATTTATTTTACGATTCTTTTTTGCATGCATTCATAGAAAGGAGCCCATACGTAAGTGGAGACAGCGAAAATGGCTTCCATTTAAAGAGCGAAGTTATTTCTTACGCTTGTGGCAGACATATTGTCAGTATATTGCAGGAACTTGAATAAACTGGCTAAACGTGTCATCTTTTCTACCTTTATCGCATAATAAGCGATGGCAACAAAACATCTTCCATCCGAGTGTTATATTGAAGCAGTGTTTAAGCAAGTTACAGAATAAAGAAAGTATGCAATTGCTTGAAAGTATTTTCGTCGTTCACTGTTATTAAAGACGTTCATGTTTCAGTTATGAGGATAAATTTACGTAAGCTTTAAAGAAATAGCTTATTTTGAAAGCTTCGATAGGTATTTAGTATACACTATAGATTTATGAGCATGCGACTGCAAATAATTAATTGACCTTGAAACTTAACTGAATTCATGGTCAGAAAAAATGGGAAGTTAATTGAGTGGAAGCAAAGTGCATAAAAAAATGTTGAGCTGCTATCAACAATAGTGTATGCTGACTGTTTGTTATCATGCAGTCATTGATATCCATACCAACTAGGTGGTATGGGCAAATCTCAACAATGAAGACGTTTTGTTACGGTGTAGAAGAATCACCTCAGTGTTTCCATGTACGCCAACAAGCGCTAATTATCAACGAAGATTCTATTATTCACATTAAATCGCATCACCTTACGTTTCACTCATGGTTCTCAATAATTTTAAACAATTCACGAATAGGCTCAGTTTAATCCAACCTACATATTAACTTTCTTACCTTCTTACTGTCACCTGTTAAAGCAATCGGAAAATCTTGCACGGAGGTAGTTTTAATAGTCAATAGGCTATCTTAATGGTCCTTCGCGCCAGATGTTTTGCAAATTCAAAATCACATAAATTCCCGTGACTTTACTCTCTCTGATAGTCTTTGGGCAGAATAAAGTTGTAGTTGAGGATTTTCAGAATGCTTGGTTAAAATATTTGATTTTCCTGCTTGTTGTGTTCTTTTTCGGTGACAAGCAGGAACAAAAATCAGACTTTTGCCTTTTTTAGCTCATCCATTCACCAGTTTGGCACTGTTCTTGTCTTTGCTGACCAGTCACCTAAACGTCACGGTTTTGAAAACGTTACTGCATTATTACAAACTTTATTTAACTTAATTGAAACATTGTAACATTGGCGTTTCATCCGTCAGATGGCCGTATATAAACAGCTTTCCTCCTCCTTTGGTTTGAAAACATCCAATCATAGCCAGCCATGGTTTATATACTAGTTCTATGAGATTTGCTCGAAACTATGTGCACAATACGCAGCAGGCAGTTCATCCATAGGGAATAGGTGATAAGAAATGTTTTGCCTCACTTCGTTTCTCTTTAGTTTTCATTCATTTCAGGAGAAGTTTGTTTCATCACACCTCGATTAGTAATTGGTATTGTACTGAACAGCAGTATGCAGGTGTTGGTGGAATAAACTTGATGAGCTTAGGGTGATCAGTGTCGGTGAGGAAGCTTGTAAGCTATAGTTACTCCATATAAAGTAATCTTGATCTGAAGTATTATTTATCTGTATTTCTAAAAACAACCGAAAAGACTTCGTTACTGAATTACTATTTAAATGCCATCATTTTTATAAATGTTTTATTTCACTTCAGTATGGGGTGTTTTCGGTAAATTCAATAGGCATGAATAGAGAGTAATATCAGTGAAAGTTGGTTTAAAAACCAACAGATTTCCTAAAAATTATGAAGTTTGATATTGTGTGCGAGATAATTTCGGTTAACAAAATCAGCTAAAAATAAACAATCTTACTTATCGGTAAGTGTGGTCGAACACCTGGGGATAAAAATAAGCATTTAAAGCTTATTTGCTTCCTCAGCCAGCCATACAGCTACTGTAAGAGTGACTGATTTAAATCTTGAAGTCAATTCACTTGGCTAATGCCAACCATTAATTTTCAGACTCATAATCCATGGTTGTCGTCACAATATTCAAATCCACCTGGGCGATTGCCGCATGCACTAGGCTGTCCATTACTCATTATAGCTGATTTAAAAAGAGGTCGGCGCTTGCGGTGCTTATGACGATGTTTTTGATTTATCTGCTTTATTTTAGCTTTAAAAATGCTAAATTTTAATTATAAATAAGCAAAAGGTTACAGTTTCTAATAGCTCGAATATTCTGCTGAACTCGAAGCCCAAGCAAATTCTTAAAAGACTCGACGCCGTCCTCTTTATGCAAAGAAAGTAAACGTCACAGTTGCCATGTGGTTCTAAATATTATCTGGGTTCGCCATAAAACCAGTTAACTGTCTTCCTTTAGATCGATAACACTGTTCCTCGATGACGGATCCAATACTCAGCAGTTTCGCAATAAACATTCATGTATACGTCCTTTCATTTAAGATAGTGCTTTATAAGCGAATCGCTTAGACAGTGGGTTTTCGGGTATTCTAGGGGGTTGGAAAGTTTTAGCAAATTGTTTCTATCTCAAAGTTGACACAGCATAAACCTCCCAAACGTTTGGAGTTATGATAGGACAACCAAGCTATAGGTATATAACTAAACTTCAAATATTTCATAGCCCATACTGTGCATCATTGACATGCTTTCTGAATCAGTTCTATAAATATTTGAAGGAATTGGTGAAAATGCCTAAAATGTAAGTTTGTGTTACTAACAGGATAAATGCTCAGTTAAACTTCTCTATGAATATTAGCTGGTTAATAAAATCGTTTCTACCGATGAGGCCTCGTTATCTAGGAGTCCATAGCATTGACTGTAATAAAGCTTGCCTTTTCCTGCGTAGGCAATAATCCCAGCGAGGTCACCCAGATTTTCTCAGTTGGGTCAAATGAGTTCTTCAAATCTGGCAAAATGCTAATTAATGCATAGCGACGTAGGCGTAAACTTTTCAGTTTGTAAAAGTATATATTTTTACCCCAACCAACTCTTTTAGTTAAAATTCTTTTGTTCATTAGAGCTTATTGTAGAGGGTAGAAAAATACATTTCGGAAAGACTTAATTGCAAATCACGTATGATAACATGAAGTTAGTGACGGAGAAGCCTAAGGTACAACATGCAAAACTGATAGGGATTTTATTTTACGCAAAGGAATGCCTTCTGTGAGTATGAGGTTTATATTATTAATCGTATGGTGACCCCGCTGTAGCCGCAAATATCCGCTGACACAGGAATTTGGACCGTCAGCTCAGCACCTTGTAGAATATTCGAAATGCCTGACTGATGCATACATGGTGACAGTGGTTATTCAGAAGGGAGAAAAGTGAGTAGGATGCTTAAACAGTCCCCTTGGATAGTCACTTACTCAATTTAATATGCTCCAGGAGAAAACGTGAATGTTTTCATTCAAAGTTGTGAAGTCTGAAAGAGTAATCTAATCTTACCTTTGTGGTAATGAAGGATAGTGCTTGAAAGAATTGATGGTTGCGTACGCGCACGCAATAGCACTGTTCAGGCGATGTTGTAGACATTCGCTAACAGCGTTTTGTTGGATTCGGGAATGTTTACGTATTAGCCACTATCTCCACGTCTGTTTTGGCGGGGGTATTTTCCACGTATCTTTTGACTTGCATTTAAGCCAAGTCATTTACTCGAATAGTCTTTTACTAAAGGCACGTTTAACCTCCAGCCTGTCCTTATACCTTGCTATGTTGGTTAGGTAGTGAACCAAGCTTCGGTTTTGACTGTGAAATCGAAAACTGGAGAAATCAGAATGTTGCCTTGCACAAGCAGTTTGAGGATTGCACTTATACAAATTATTCCATTAGGAGTGTATCAACAATTGGACAGTTCTCTTTCTCCGCCCTTTCCAGAGCGAAAGATGAGGCTGCGCAAGACTTACCTTCTTTTGCCAATGGATTATCTTAGTCAAGTAACTCATTCGTTATTGCCAAAATGTCATCATCATGCCCGGCGTATAAAGAGACATGCAAGTATCCATACACCATTTTAACTTGCTGTACTTATATGTAAAAGGCAAAAAATTAGAGCAATTATACATTCAAGGCCGTTCAGGTAACCTATACTACATTAACTCCCATAAACAATTTCAGCCAGGCCACCTAAAAGTTGAAGTTATTACACTGACACGTATTTAGTTCTCGAATTCGTTTTGCAGATACATTTGTGAACGGTGTGAGCGTTTGGGAAATACAGAAGTACAGATAAATGCACTCTTTAAATTCACTGGTGTTATTAAAACATATTTTTGGACTGTTTGCGTGGCCTTCCCGTTTAGTTTGGTTTAGATCTTCCAATTTTTAAATGAACATTTGCTCAGTTTTTTGTGGATTTCTGATTGTTAAAAAAGTGGAATATGCAATTTGTTCACAAAAATCAAACTTTTCCATGAACGCATTTTCACCATATACTTTATGTCCCTGTTTGATTGAAAACTACGTTTTTGAGTTTTGTCTTGCTATTTCTATGCACATGAGCTCCTATAAAAAAGCCACAATTCCCGCTTCAAGACTTCTATTATCGTAATTCCAACAGAGAAAATGCTTGGGATACTTAGCGTCAGAGGAGGAACGAAATGATCCTACGGTTGTCCGAACTTTGGCAGCCATGCTGGACGCATTCCTCAACTAACGATGCAACGCTGGCTGAGAGTGGCTATGAACATTAAGTTATCTTAGACACGAAAAATCATCATATGAATTTCAGGTCCGGATACTAGCATTTGGAAAGTCATGCAAAATTTCAATTTAGGGACAGTTTCTTTGTTTCAAGATGGCGAACAGGTCATTGGTGCATAGATGAAGGGTAGTTTGCACTCTAAACGGGCCGCGTGGTAGATACGCTGGACCAATACGGGAACCAATCCAGGGTACATCAGGGGTTATTATTATCTGGAATGAGGTTCCCTAACAAATGCCCAACATGGGGGTGCGCAAGCCCAACGTGTGCACGCATAGGTTCAGGCTCATACGGCAACCCACTCTCTCACTCCATGGGATATTATTCATCTGTGCCCAGCTCCACATCCGGTCTTCTTGACTATATCTTGACACCGGGTATAGACCCGTAGTCCAAGTGAGAGTGCGGTAGATGCTGTTAAAGTCGACTTTAACTTAAATCTATTTCACAAGCAAGTCACCGTCCCTGCACCATCCTTCTGTTGAACATATGGTAGACATAATCGAATTACTGCGGTCGAACTAACAGATGATAAATAATACCTCATTTTAAAACACCAGCAGGAATATTTTCCTATTCCGCTTGCGTCATAATTTAAACTGCAGAGCCCACTAGGGTGTCAGTTTAAAAAAATCTAAGGGTATAAGGGTTTAACCATCAACATGCGTGATTTTTCAATTTGTTTCTTCTGGCGTGCGTACTGTTTTTGGGAAAACAACTTTTGCCTTCAGAGATTGAAATAATAGAAGTTTAAGAAAATACTTATGGTCATGTATACTTTAAAATATATTATGTTGCAATCGCATAAGAAGGCTTACAGCTAAGGATCCATGAGCACCTTACGTGAGCATTCTTAAGGGTGTCTAAAGTGAGCTTAATAATCGATGACTGCATTTAATTCCATTTTAAAAAGTTATGAAACCAGATTTTTTAAGTTGTTTTTTATATTTAATTCACGAAAACACAAAAAATATATAAAAAAAGTACAGTGCACCAACATAAAACACAAAAATAAGTGAGATTCAGATCGGCCTGTCATGGTGAAGTGTAAACCGAATACTGTTATGTACACGCATAAAAATTGCATCGCCAAGGACATACTCGGTGGTCCTTTACAAACAACGAAGTATATTAGCAAATATTATTGTCACTTCGATCGAAACGAAGGCTGATATCTGAAGGTAATCTATCAATGCTGACAACGTTAAAAGATGTACCTTAAGTTTTAATTTAATGACGAAGTATCAATGATGGCCTTCATTCTTTCCCTCCAAAATACCTAAATCTACCCAAAATTGACATATTTTCTCAACGATTATTTAAATTTTTTATGTAAAAATGCATTCGTTTGTAGGTAGAAGGGCAATTTAAATGCCACACCACTGCCTTATTTCAAGTTCAAGCACGAAAAAACGCGTTCTGACATCTGAGCAAAGCAAAAAGAACGTAAAGTACGCTGCAGGCGTTATGCAACATAAGAGGTAATAAAATAAATGCTTCCGCGCACACGGACTCTAAATTGTCAAAGGTCCTATGGAAATTGGACAAAAGTACGCACCTAAGTTGCTAGTTATTTCATCATGATGGTGATGGTGATTTCCGTTTCTAAGAGTGTGTACTTGCGGTTACATCAAAAGGACTGTTTTCAGTCAGAAAGCCAAACTAATAAACAAATATATGCTTCAGAAGCTGCTAACTCATGTTCTACAATCAACTTTCTCGGATGGCTCGAGATTCAAGCGTCGGTGCGTTCTATCGCAATGACGGAAAAGCTTTCGAAAACCAAAATATTATAGAAAAATAGTCATACAAGGCGTAACTGACTCAAAACGCAAAAATAAATGTCAAATCTAGGCCAGTAATGTTGTGTTGAAGGCAAACATCTGAATCATATTTTATTTTGCCAGTTTTGTGCTTTTCTGTCATGTTTTAACTCTTTCGACTGCTTTGCTTAAACTGTCTTTAAGAATGTTTCACTACTTATGCATATGCATATTTAAATATAAAAAATTATATAGAAATAGATTTTGGTGATTTTTTTTAAACTTATCTTTGAATTTTACTACTTACTACGTCTCATCTCAACATAAGTCTTTGTTAATAAACAAAAACGTTTTGTGCTAACAAAAACGCATAAATTACTGTTTCACTATCCTCATATAACAAACCATTTGGACTTTTGATCTGGATGCAAACATAAGTCATTCTGAATTATTATATATAAATTAAATTAAATAACTTTCCTTTCGCGAAGTTACTGTCCAAGTGCGTACTCGTTGTGCCTACGTGTCACAACACACATATATTGCGATTAACATAAAAAGTAAATTTATATCGATGCTTCAAATATTCAAAATAAAAGGGGTTATCTAGTACTTTATGGTCTACGTAGACGAGCCCAGAATTCTGTCGAAGGGATTACTGCCAAGATAGTTTCTCTACAAAATTATTGAAATCTCATGAATATTGTAATTAAGTCGTCCAATGAGGCATCGTTCCTACCTATTAAGTAAATGATTTCAGTTATTCATTTAATCCCGTTGTGAAACTCTCGGCGGCCTCGGTGAGATTGGAACAAATGACAGCAAGGGAAAGCTTTACTGCAACCAAAGTTCTTACCACATGAGTCATGAGACCCCACCAAGATTTTTGGGTTTAATCACAATTGGATGAAGCTACTTGCCCAGCCTACTTAACGTACGGAATCCACCAATTGTGAGACAGTTTGCTGATATTCTGACTGCCAAAGCAGGAGTTCCTGAACATTCCATCTAGAATACACCAGAATAATACCAAGCTCAATTAATTAATTTAAAATTTTGGCAGATTGAAAAATCATTTGACCCAATGTGATTAAAACTCACGGCCACCTACGGGACCTCGTAGTTCAGGGGGTAGAGCACTAAAAATAGTACATTCTTCCCTTTTTTGACCTGTGCTTGAATCCAAACGAGGTCACTGAGATTTTCACAACTGGATAAAATGAATTATTAAATATTGCCAAAACTTGAAATTGATTTCAGTTACATGGACTACATACTGCAGAACATGAAGATATCTTTCAGTTCAAATGAGCAAATAAATAGATCCAACGATTCCTCCTATGATTTCACTGAAATAGCATTGCTCATGAGGGTTCTAACTTTCAAATAAAGTCTTGCTGGCTAGCGCACGCGACCTATGCCCAAAGGCAGAAAGAAGCTTTTTGGCAAAGATTAATAGAAAAGTTTTAATTCTACAAAATAGGACAGGTAGACGTGCGATTAGGGTATCAAGTGAGGATAATGCAAAAGACGATGAGCAGTCAACTGTTGAATTCGTTTTGACAATCCGTCACAAGGCAGCCACGGAGCTGCTTATTTGTCTGTTTGTCTTACATAGTCCACTGTAAGAGTTGTTGGCGGCCTGAAAGTACAACATATATATATATGTCAGTAAATTTATCGAAATTGTAGATGTTTCCTGAAGATATATGGGCTAAACTAATCAAAAAACTAAAGTGAAGGGCACTACTTCAGCCCCAAGTAATACTTCAAAAGCAATCAACTGCAAAGCGTGTGCCAAATTGGATGAAATTACGTTAACGCTCGTATCTGTGACCCACCTACGTTTTTACTTGTAAGAACTACACCTTTTTATTGAGGTTGGCTTAAGTTAACATACGCCTCCCTTAGATGCTACCACTTAAGCTAGTGTTCAGCTTAGAGGTGAACGTTAGGGCTAGGGTTAAGGGTTCGGGTTAGGTTAAAGTATTACGACTAGGGCTTGGGGTTAAGCTAGGTGTAATGGTTATGTTTAGGCGTTAACAGTCAGCCTAGAGATACAGATTTAGATTTGAGGCGAAGCTATTAATGTTGTCAAATTAAATAATATTTTATTTTCTTACCTTCATGTTGCTTGGTCATATCGGCCTGGAATTATTTCGCCTGGAATATTCAAACTGTGCCCTCAATTTTAAATTTTTATGCACGTTTTCAGCTCCAACTTTCTAGTATTCTAAATTTGCCGTTCGCATTCTTACTCTTTAATGGGTATTTTAAGAAGATAATGGCGTAACTGTAAATTTGCATCTTTTTATTCCTGAAAATAGCCAAATGTCCGTTTCCTAACCCCACCAACAAAATCCTAGTACAAACATTCCTATATTACAGGATTCCTTGACTTCGGTTTGCCCGGTAAAGCCGTATATCCGATCGCTGCGGAAGGAAGCCAGGTCACCTACACAGTTTCAGTTCCAGTCACTGTAACACTAATTATACAAAATACTTCTCTAAACTGGAGCGGCCGTACGTGCACAATAGATCGAAAAAGATTTATCAAGGGTATTATCAGAATGCAAATGGGACAAATAAGTAAAAAATAGATTTGTTGTAAGTTGCCATCTTCTAATATAATTTCGTAAGCCTCAAATTGTTTCTCGGAATGACTCTCAATTCTATTTTGAGCATTCACTTTACTCTTATTCGCTTTATTTTCTGGTAACATTAAGAATGTTGGAAGCTAACGGGTTTAATGCTGAGTTAAGTAGTATAGTGTTTATGTGGCTCAAAGAGATCCAGAATTATATTGTTAAGTCATTTTACAGTAGTCAAATTTAAGGTCAAAAATAAAATTATTCTTAAGCAACATGTTTATCAAATACTATCTGTTACAATTTAAAGCTCCCATAAGGTCACCACACATCAGTGGTAGCCCATTAAGAAAAAGAAATGTTCTTTGGAATCTCAAAACTTTACTCAGCTGTTTCCGACCTGACTAATAATTCATTATTCTGACTGTGCATAACAAGCACCGTCAGCAACTAAAATTCACGGTCAAGTAAAAAAGTATAAGGTTGATCATTAATTACTTATTCGAAGTTCCGATCTCCAGAAAAAATCCCTTAATAGAGATGATAGCAGTACTAACATATGTGATGGATTTAGGAAAGTTTATTCAAACAAAAAGTATCGAATTCCTTGTGCCGATACCCAGTGATTCCATTGGACGTCCAAACATTAATTCTAAGTTTGCGTGTAACTCTGACAGTGGACATTCATGCCATTTCGAAAGTGAAGAGAAGCAAACAAATGGTCCTTACGATTGGCCAGTTATCTTCTTCCTCATAACAACAAGTGCCTGTGAACTAAATGTTCACCTTGAGTTGGATGTACGTGGATTTCTGAAAAAGTTATAACTAATTCTAAAATTGGGATAATTTTTTACTATATAAATTGCATTTAAATTTCGCAAAGACAAAAATCAGCTCAATGCTCTCATGACAATGCCTTTGATGATAAAGGGCATTTTCAGGTAAATAAATCATCAGCGAACCCATTTTCAAAAATTATTATAATTTTTCCATGAAAACTCTCTGAGATGACATTCGTTTATGGCTTTTATTTGCATTCTACAGATTTTACGACCCTAAACCAACTGTTCATTTTCCTAAAGGTTCACACGGGAATGTACGAGTACCTAATAAGTTAGTCAAAATAACCGAGAAAATATCCATTGCTTCACGCCAAAGAATACAGAAATTATAAGGAAGTCGGACACTCACTACTGGACTAACGCAGAAACGCCGTTCGCTGGCGGTTCGAAATATCGTTGAGCTAGGACCACCTAAAAATTCATTGTATTTTCTATTAACCGGTTCAGGTGAGAGTAAACAGTCAGCAGCCTTGGTGCACGAATTTCGTCTTAGAACGGCTGTCTCCTGACGGACGTCCTCATGCTTTTCATTCCTTGGCTGAAGCACCTCTGTGGACCTGGACTCCCCAATGAGCACCTTTGAGTGAAAAACATGCGAGTTTATTAAAATTTGTGGACGCGAGGTTGGTGGGCAGGGTTCTACCGTTCCGACCGTTGTCGGTGGTGCTGGATTCGTCTCACACGACACCTCACTAGTTTCAGAGTGAATGACATCATTTTCACCGAAGACCTCGTCTTCCTGGGCGTCTATGGAGGGAACGGGTTCAAGCCTGGGAAGAAGGAGCTGGTGCTGATCTCTTGAATTCGTACCATCTGACTCTGTGGCTATTGCATCGTTGATGACTGAGTCGGAATCATCATTGTCCAAAGGAGATTGCCTGACGTTTAATTTTTTGAGCTGAATAAATATCACATAATGTTTTTCTGCGTAACCTGAAAATAAAAATAAAAAGAACAAGTAGCTAAGAAAATCCGTAAGATTATCAAAGTTAGAGTTTGCCGAACACTGTCTTTATTATAAAAAGTATCGATTATAATCATTGCCTAAAGCCCTGTCAACTGACGCTTACACCAGACTTCGCCATCAAAAAAGTCTTTGTTGTGCTTTGAGTGGCTGATCAGTGGGCCAGGATTCAAATGGCCATGGCTCCTTCTTACCACTTTATTTTCTGAAACCTGGTTTGCGCTGTGACGCGCGTGGACGGGTTCACCGGCCCCTCAGCCAATGCGCCCACTCCCGCATCAGACAACTGACCGGCTTGGACGCTGATCTGATTTAAGGGGTGGGGGGGGAGTGAGATTGGCTTAGCACATTTCTCTTCAATATAAACAATCTGCCACGCTTGAAACTATCACGGTGCGCTAAAAGGCGTGGCTTGGAAGTCTGCCAACTGACGGGATAACTCCAACCGCATAGTCAGCAAAGTGCGTGCGTTTGTACGCAATCGAGGACTGGCGGACTGAGGGTCAGGCTGCACTGGCTCCTTCCTAATGTGGTCTTTATTTTAATCCCATTTATTTGGAATCCGGGCCGCCCCGCTCTTTTGTTGCAGTATTCTTGATTTGTGCTGGACCACAGTGCGTGGGCCTGTGCCCTCTCCCATCTCCAGTCTTCTTGACTCTCTCTTAACACCGGGTCCAGGTGGGCGAGAGTGAATACGACGGTCAAAATAACGTAAAAGTTAGTAAGGATATTATGACTGGATAAAGCGAAAGGTGTTAAAGTATAATTCAACCTTTACAAGAAGCGTTTGTTGTAAATTGATAATCAACCAGCTTTTCGGTTAGTCGCTTGCCGGTTAAATTGCTTATCATAACCTTCATGTCTATGACCAGTAGAGTTTGAAATAATATTGGGAATTTCCTGCAAGTCGAACTCGTCTTGTTAACATTAGCTGGGCTCTTAACGACTGGCCCCTAATTGGTGCTGTCTCTGAGATGGTTTGAAGCTGGAATCTGTAACGTCGGGCGAATAAAGTCCTTGATCATGTAATTGTGTCTTCTTCTTTTTAATTGCTGCCTTGGACACGCATTTTTGCTTGTTTCTGCAATGATTAAGTTGTTCGAAAAATTCAGTTATGGTATGCACGTTGGATATTTAACAGAATGCCTTCGAATAATCTCCTACAGCACCTACATAGAAGTGACACACGCCAATCTCTCTTCTATGACGGTATAAATGAACAGCTTGATTTTGTTTCCGAATTGCGTGTCCGTAGCACACTCACGCGATCTCAAGAAGGCTACCCTATGGGTTGGTTAGAATTGGTTGGTGCCTAAATCGTAATCAGCAATTGCCATCCCAATGTTTCTGGTGTTGTTCCTAAAACTGCTCTATTGTTTCAGTGCGCAACTGAAATCTACCAAACAGCCATTTAATAATGTTATCCATTTTTTATGAAAAATGCATACCAACTTAATAAAGGACTAGAGAGGGGTAAAAGTTATCAGTTATGTTACAGACACACTAGCATTTCTTGTTCATAGCATTGCTAAATCAATTGCCAATGTAACATGAATATTAAATAATTTTCAGTCGTATATAATACACCAGCCTGTCAGCGTTTTCCTTAATTTGCAAGTGCAGCCCCAGAGATCAACCGAAATTATACAGCTGCTTTACAGTCCCTATGCAAAAATATATAAATCTGAGGGATTGATAGAAGCAGTTTACCCCATTTTATGTTTCTTTAAACTACCGAGTCTATCTATGCTTTTGCTGCAGAAAGTGTTGGCGAGCAGGCAGTGTTTGAGCATCTAACAAAGGGCGCTTTTTGTTCTTCCGGGATAATTGTGTCAAAATCCTTACCCTCCTTGCCTTATGCAATAATAATTTCATTTCATAAAAAGGAATATTCAATAAAAAGTTTACGTCGAGTTTATAGATAAGCAACTGAATTCGTAATAGTCGTATTTATTTTAAGTAGGTGGCCTACCATAACCACTCAATAAACGAACGGTGAAATGCTGGAGAAAAATTTGACAGTAATTTATTGGAATATAGAAAAAACAAAAAAGTACTTTTGGGTACAAAACAAAGTACATGTGAAGAAATATTTAACAAAAAATTGATATTATTTTAGGAGATTCAACAGCTTGTTTAAATACATTTCGAAAACGTACTTACGCGTTTACAATGCAGAACCTTTGGCAAAGGCTTGCATGGCAATAGTTAAGAGAGAAATCAAGGATGTCAGGCAGCTAACATTAGTTAACTTATCATATTCGCCAAACTCTATATAAATTAGATTTGGTCATATTAAACAGCGCACCCTGCAGACACACTGCGTGGGCTCTGACATACATATCACACAACTTTATTGATATCGATTTCCGCTGTTTGCTAAAAATTCTACCGAATTTAAGCTCTCGTATGTTTTTAGTTAGCGTAAAAGGTGACCAGCATACTGACCAATAAAGCTTCTCATACTTAAAGCTGACATAATCCCCATTCATAGTTTACTTGGCAGGCTTAAAATTATTATTTTCTAAGAAAATTCCTCAGCATAATTTTGTACTTTAACATTTGTAAATCTGTGCCATTTTGTAGCTTCAAAACATAAAAAAGGCCTAGCGGCTACTTTTTGTTTTGACTTTTTTTTCCATCTGCTTTAAAATGAGTCTTGCAAATGGCATACACCTTTAATTGCAGAGACAATATAACCCTCAAACAAAATACAAGACGGGGTGTAAGATTATGAGTTATCGCGTTTACTTCTTTTGGAATTTGGGTTGACCGGAAAATCTGCAGAACTTATTAAAAAATTCATAAACGAAAATGTTATTGTACGATCGCTCGCACAAGAAATTTATTCAACTGACTTGTCAGCTTCCACTGTGAACACAGCTGATGTCAAACCCTCTCAAAATTATTGTATGAATGGACTAAATACTCACCCAGGCGGAGCAAGAAATGAGGATAAAAACCTTTTGTAGACAATACTTTTTTGTCCATTCGCATGCCCGACAGCGCACGAACGGCACTTGCCGAGGTCTAATGAGCTACACTGGAACCAAATCCTGACGGTACTTCACTATCATGCTAGCAGACAAAACAGCTTTTAATTGTTGCTTTGGACAGCTTACACTACTTTCAGAAGACGAACAACGTGTTTGAGGATCGCTAGTTTTGCGGTATATAACCCTATCCCTGAAAATTGTTAATTGAAATTAAAAGACTCACTTGGGACACCTACAACCTGTTCACTAGAACGCATCCACTCATCTGCCTTGGAAAATATTCTTTTTCTGGCGTGTTAATAAATTTCATCTTAAATCAACCAGAAATTGTATGATGTTCCAACGGTTCAACACTAAGTATGTGTGTATACCTACGTACTTGCATACATGCCACAGTAATATAAACCCGAAATTCGGACCAAACCAAATTTCGCTTTCATTAAAATTTATTTTTTGGCCTGCTTGCGTCAAGCGATGCGGGGTATGAACCAACACCGTTATTTTAAACTTACAGGCATTGTTTCAACTTTCAAAACTTATGATATCATTTTTAAATATTGTTTCGACGGCTCTAAGTGGAATAGTTTCCGATTGATTTTGTTTTTCTGTTGATTAAGGTATATTTAATGCTAGGTTGCCTACTGTACGTAAAGCAAAAAACCATCCATTACAACCATTGGCATTGTTTGCAATAAAACACTTAAGCGATATATTATCGAGCAACTGGCGCGTGCCCAGAGTTCAAGAAACGCCGTCGTGAAAAATCCATACCCTTAGTCTGAAGTTATCAAATAAGGCCTTTCTTTATGATCTATCATAAACATCGAATACGCTGGGCCTTAGGCACCTGCCAATCGGCAGTTACTTAAAGAATAAATCTTCAGCCAAGGAGAGCACAACATCGATTAACGCCATGCCCCATCTGGTGATAGAAATTATTAGCTTACCCCTAAGAAGCAAATACTATGGTGCTGAGAACAGCCTTGGACCCGACCTAGTTCCACCAAGTGCTGAAATTCTATTGGAAGACATTTTTTCATGTTCAACAAAACAATCTATGATCGAGTCATGCCACTGGGACTTTCCATATTTGAACGCAGTCTGAATTTCTGGGTTCGTCATGTGAGCGATAATCTTTTCGCCATCCAATGAGACTGGATGCCTACCTGCTAGAATACTCTCGACGCCCATTTTTCGAATATACGCGTAAGGATGGAGGTTGAAGGAATCAACTGGTATTTCTACCTTGAAGTGTTTCATATGTTACGTACATTGTAATGATCCCAAAGCTAAAGTATATCAAGAAGTTGACAAAATGCGATTCAATTACTGAACTTCGACAGCAATAACCCAACAAGATACGAGCTCAGTATTTTCACTAAGGTGTGATGCACTCTAGTATTCCAAAACTGTTCAGAAGCTGGCAGGCATCCGGTCATCCATTTTCCATAAATAGACCGAAAGACACTATCAGGTGCTACATAATGAGGTAAAAAGACCAACTGCCAAGGTGGAAAACGTCTGGAATTATTTACTGGATATGGTAAGTTGCGGACAAAGTAACTGTGGGATTATTCATACGCCGGAAGTCAGACATGCAGCAGCAGTGGAGTAGGAATGAGGCCAGCTCACAGGTCAAGAGGCATTCAAAGGAGTCCAGACAGATTTTTGAATTCAAATAGGTAATAATGCGTGAGACAGCTGGCAACCAAGTGATTTGCAAGCTGCTTAGGTCATGGTGCTTCGGCCCAAAGTTTATTAAAAAGCCCTCGGTGCTATCTATCCATATTCAGTGCTGATGATTTCCTCAAATAATTAAGCACTGAGGAGCTCTTGAGCTTATAAAGCTTTCAGTTGCCGTTTCAGTCAACCCAGTTTCTACGTCAGTATAATTCCACTTATCAATGAAGTTGATGAACGTATTGCACATAGCGACCCAGATGCGGCCAAAAACGCAAGTCGCAATAAACAAAAACCTTTTCAAAGTGTTTGAGATATGATAATTTCATATGTTTGAGATGACTGGCTAAAAAACCTTGTGCTTTAATCACATTTACCAGTGACGGTCTCGGACGGTGGACTTGAGTGCGAGTCCGAACCATCAGGCAAATATATATTCTTGTTCTAGCGCTCGAATTTTTTACTTAACTTTTTTTCCTTAAACCCGAATCTTTTACCTTTTATCGGCAAAATCACAAGTCTGAATGTTATTAAGAAATTCAAAAACTCGGTCAAAATAAGCAAAAGTCTGTTTTTTTGAAGACTTACGTTTCGCTGTTGTTTCTGGTTCGGTAACAATTGGAGAAAGCGTCATAGTTTCCACTAATGAGATTCTTCAGTGGGCCATTGTCACCTTCCAGTTTTAACCAATTGTTTGTGATCCTTGAACAGACCAAACCTACGTCTTGGAGAGTCTTGTGCTTCCTCCAGGGCATTGGACATCTGGCGCATTATTACATTCCGAACAAGGTTGTCCGCCCGACTTCGCATGAGCTGAGCTCTTTTTGAGTAGTTATTACTTGGAGCATTGTTTTCGCCGCAGGAAAAGAGCTCGTTACTGTTTAAGCTATTAGTTTTCATGGAGACCCTGCTTCCACTGTTGAGGGAGTCACAAGCACCACCAGAAATGTTCTCGCGGGAAAGGAAGAGTCCAGAGTTCGTCAATGATTCTGTCATCTAAGAGATTGCGAAATACTCTTTTACTGTGATGTACAAGTCAGCAATTTATTGACGGGGAATTCAACGAAATATCTACGTAGGTGGATCACTTAAGACATACGGAAAAGAAAGGTTTGATTGAAGAAAACAAGCGTTGTATATCATCAACCTTTCCAGATTTATACTTTCTTTAACAATAGGCATGACAACTGAACAATTTATTGTCTTCGCTAATGAAAAGATAAAAAAGAATTTGGTTTAATTACCAACAGAAGCGGTTATTCTGATGATGTTTTTTCTGACATAATTTACTCGTACCTGTTCTAGGCCTTTTTAATTATACAGAGGTTGAAAGACATCCACCAAGTTAAACATATTCGGTAGGTGACCGCATGACAGCGTGGCTGATACTGGATATCATAAAATAAACGAACTGTGTTTATATTTGGTATTCACAGTTGGAATTAATGCGGAGATTTAAATAAGGAATAAAATTTGACTGAGTTATTTAGAGGTGTCTTATTAAATCTATTTTTAGGAGAATGTATTCTGTTAAACTTTATGCATATGCTCAACTATAAGAGAGCAAGAAATAACAAGAGAAAGTTTTTTCATCGTGTGGTTTCAAAATCACAAAATTGATTTCGTTTCTCTGCATCCATATGCACAGTTTGCGCTCATTCGGAGAAAAAATCACTAGGCTGAAATACATAGGCTTTCTAATGAATTTACTTTTCACTATATTTGGTATTAAGACATTCATATATTTGCACGTATATAAACCAACTTCCTACCAATTATATTATTTAAATAAAATATGTTTTCCTTACATTCTTTGCGTTGATGTTTTGAAAGTACGAAATGCAGACCAATTTGCGTTTAACTCCAGCGTTTCAGTAAATGTCAGTGAAATAGGCCTATGAGATGAATACATTGTTTTTTTTGTCGCAATGTTTTATAGATACCTGGACCAATTTTAAACAGTAGCATGTAATTCTTTAAAATTGCTGAAGATGCATCTTTATTATGGTAAAAGTGATTTAAATGACATTTTATAGTGGCGTTGTGGTATTTTTCGAGGTTTATAAAGCCGAAAGCGAGAAAGAACTTTTTCGTTTAACTTTGATTCTTTTTAAAATTTAATATTGAAAGAAATAAACGGCTAACGCAGGAGAAAATGCTTTGTGCAGTGCTTTGCAACTGCCTCTTGAAATTAATTAACGATGCCACTTATCAGCGTTTTCTATTTTTGCTCACATGTAGATCCTTTGCATAACACAGCGAATTTTGTTGCAATACAAATTTACCTTCAACGCACATTTTACCTCTTAATCCCTCAATACCTACTCTGCGAATTCGTTTTACAATGGTCTCTACAAATGATGTATGCTTATGTATTTACTTGAATGTCAAACGTTTCAAATCAACGGAAAGTAACTGGAGAACTTTGAAACAATGTTTTCGTAGGAAATCGATCGAGGAACTCGTACGCATTAACGTATACAACATTGAACCAAAGAACGTTGTTTCGTTACATGAGTGTTGGGCGGTAAAGGGCTTCCAGCATTATTGTTCCCAGCAAAACGAGCCAACTCTTCTTGCCGCGATATAGGGGCTCCAATCATTCCCCCCATGAATCCAGTCGTCAGTGCAGCAATAGATTTCAGAGCGTTCTGGGTTTGCTCTTTAGAGTGACGAACATCTGGAAAAAAGGTTGAGTACGTTTCATATAATTCTCATTTATGTGATAGACTAATAAATATACATCGACATTTCCGATAGTAAACTGCAATAGTAGCAATGAGGTCATCAAAATTCAGCTTACAGGACGTTAAATTAAAATATCTTCAGCAATTAATGAGAGATGCTCTTTGAAACGCAGCTGCTCAACTCATTCAACATTTGTGAAACGATTTGACCACCTGCAAGAACTTATTGTCACTTTGCGAAATGATGGACAAGCGAATTTTCAAATCCCTCTTTTACGTGCGAATTGCACTTTCTGAACATTTCATGTCTAATAGATGGTAGTTGCTCGCTTTTAAAAACTTTTTATAATAGTGGGAACCAATAAGGCGTTCTCAAGCTTACGACGTTATTATACAGT
Source organism: Schistocephalus solidus (assembly GCA_017591395.1). Lineage (NCBI taxonomy): Eukaryota > Metazoa > Platyhelminthes > Cestoda > Diphyllobothriidea > Diphyllobothriidae > Schistocephalus > Schistocephalus solidus. Next base: position 124,898 of record WEDG01002550.1, read on the forward strand.
GGCGGTATGGTAAGTAATGCAGAAGTTTTGAAGTTAAATAAACCTGTGTTCAGGAATTTTAAGTGCGAGTTAAATGACCGGTTATTCTACAAAAATTAACATCAATTGTGAATTCTGCTACAAGATATGCATGCATAGTTTAAATATACAATCTTAAATAGACAAATTGCTTACGAACTTAATTTAATAACGCATTTTCTTGTTATACTCTTGGAAGAACGCAATCTTTTAATGCATTACATTTTTTTGGGCAATTTAGAGACGTTAATTATAATTTATGTACTCACTGCTAAAACTGCCTTCGGGATTATGGAACCTGTGAATCAGTTAAGTAACCCTATCTATGTAAACATTTCTAGTTGATGACGTCTCGAAAAATATCGGCTAATGTTTGTTAAATTTTAATGTATACTGCATATGATTGTGATAAGTAAATTTGTTCGAACTGAATAAACATGCCCCGAGATATTAGCCTTTTCCCTTCAGCGATCTACACCACTCCGTTTGTTGATAATTCGTTCTGAATATTTTTGTTTAATCGTAAAAGTCTCGACAGTAATAATCACAAACTACAGAGGGATTATATGTGTAGACGGAATTTGGAATATACCCACGCCATCCTGCTTTGAAAAAATTGTACAAAAACAGACAAGAACTATTCAATTTGAAAAACAAAACGCTGATCTGTTCATAAAGGATACAACACACAAAGTCCACTTTCGCCCTGATGATTATTATAATCTGTGCATGGAGTCATGATCCAGACTTAGTTGCAGACTCTTTCAAAACATTAAGTTGGAGTTTCTCATCATATCTTAACATTGGTTTCTCATCAACATCAATTATTTTTTTTCAAACCAGTCAAATATAACAGAAGTCATATCTTCATCTGTTTTGGTGAAATTCTTTGTTATGTGTGCCTGACTCGACAATCTGCGTGTTTCGCAAACTTATAAGAAGAAAAGGTGCTAATAATTTTAGGAATTTAGCTTACAGCGAGGTTTGCAATCGCGTATGTTTTCCTCAGGTGACCCAAGAGATCTTGAGAGTTCTTCAAGGGCCGAAATTTGTTTCTGCATATTTTGGTAAAAGAGATAAAGAGGAATTTTTAAAAATTTAAACTTTAATGTATGCGTATGCTAAGCATATTTCTGCGACTCAGTTGGATGAAATCAAGACCACAGTAAATATTGAACGCATAATGCATGAAAGTTCAAACAGGCAAAAATTCTAAGTAAAGTCATTGATATTCAGAATTCATTTGCCTTAGGCTGCATTTGCAACCTTTTCTAAAACTTTCATCTACAGAGAATTTAACGTCTTCTTAAAACGTGTAGAAAATAACCATATCTCATATACTAAGTGCTTACTACATAAAAAGCATATTTGGTTGCTAAAGCCAGATCTCATAAACATGAGACGCGAGTAATAACAAAGCAGATTTTATCTTTCTACTTGTTTAGACAAACGGCAAGCAATTGGTTTATTTTCAATTTTAACGCCCAACTTTAAGATAATTCTATTGACCCACTTGTGAAAAACTCGGCGGCCTTCCCCTTGCTGGCGTGGGTTCGAATCCCACCGAGGCCGCCGAGCTTTTCACAAGTGGGTCAAAAAAATTATTCAAATGTGCCAAAATCCTCTACTATAAGATAATAATTAAAATGTATGCTGCAACCTTACCTGGAATAATTCCTTATCGCGCTCTAGAATATCAACCTTCTTCTCTTCTAGACGTCGTGCACGCTTTTGTAATGTTACTCGAAATTCGCATCTTTGGCGTTCATACATCAGCATAGCTATAAACCGATAAAGAAGAATTTAGAACTCCTTTGGAAGTTAGGGGATATGTTGTTACGGTATTTGAGTGGAAATTAAGCTCTAAACAAGTGATACCACGTTAAAGAATGCCAGGAACAATGAAATTCGTTCATTTTTCAAAAAAGCACGCCTTAATTAACAATACTCACCATTTATTAATCTGGCAATCCTCCACAAAAGAAGAACGACCATTGCAGAGATCTCCTGGGAGTCAACTCTAACATAGCATATGTCCGACAGAAAGGATACCAAAATAACCAATGCATCAATTACCTAAAATTAAAATAGTGTGCGTAAGAAAACGTAAAACCCATGTACATAGTTGTTTAGTATTATTTGGTTGTTCTCAATTAAGATAACCATAGAAAGAAATGTTGAATACCTGATGTACGCCCTGCGTGCTTCGAATGCTTTGTCTACACTGAAATACAATGGTGGTTTTTTCAGGAAAACCTTTCAGTTGACAACGCACAAACGAACTCGAATTACGTCCAAATTATTCTTCGATAAGATTGATAAATGCTAAAACACCAAACTTCGCAAAGGAAGAATACTAGAAGAAACCTTTTGGAGATAAGCCTTCAGTTGTCTGTAAAACTCTCAAAGATATCTCAGCCTTCATTTTTAAAAATTTTAACAATCCAGCGTTTCTGATGTGGTGTTTATCTCGTTCATATATACAACCTTGGAATAAAATTGAGACAACGCTTAGAAATTAACATATATCTACCTCCTTGGAATGATATTGCAAGTTAATTCAAATGCAACACTCAAACCAAATTATTGAAATTACTATCTACTTCATTTAACTTGCACGGGCTTAAAACATGAACTTAAATAACACTCATTTCAAAATTGGTTCTGCTTAAATATCTTGAAACGTTTACTTAATACCAGAAAACCTTAAATCTCATATTATGAATATTTCATCGAACGGTAATGTGTATTTGACGACATGAAAGAACATAATATTCGAAGTTGCATAATTCGTTCTAATAAGCAATAACCTACCATTTAAACTGTAAATTCTTACCCTATTTACCCGTTACCACACTGTTCCCTCTGCGATTATTAAAATATTACAAACGGGAGAATTATCAGTATATCTATAACGCAATTAAAAATCCTTAATAGTTAAAAATACGACGGAAAAAAAGTCACCGGTGTTACTGATGCAACAGATAAAACTCAGGTCAAAATACACAAAGAACTCTTTCATTATATGTCAAAGATTTTGACATTTCATACAGTTCCAATTGCATACGAATCTCACTCGATACTGAGATGCAGATTTAGTTCATATAAAACTCCTGAGTTATTTAATACCCTCACCGAGCCTGCACTTTATTATTGTTTCGTACTCAACTAGAGACATTTAAAAATAATTAATTAATGAATGTTTATGAAGCCCAGTTATGCTTGGTATTTTTGTTGAAATCTATTAATACCCCTATTCTGCAATAAGATAAATTCAACTATATTGTAAAACAAATGCATTTTGAACAAAACAACTATCGAAATCGTCCAGAATTTAGCATAGCAACAGGTAGCGAGAAAATCCGTACAATCCGGTGATTTATTTCTATTTAGTTGACCAAATTTGAAGAGTTCATGTGATCTGGAAAACATAAATAAGCGAAGAAAACATAGTGCTCCTGATGAAGTCTACGCTTAAATGCGTATAAATTCCCGTAAATACGACGATATAGACATTTTTAACAAATTATTAACCCTGCCTGCTGGATTTTGTTAATTGTAGCAACGTGTTTCATGAAGCATATTAAATTTCTTGGCATTGAGATTGATAAAATTACAGAGGTAGTGCATACTTATTCCTATGGAGGATTAAAAATTGTACGATATACTTTAAAGAGTTTGCAAGTCAAACATACAAATGTTTCTCTCCTGATTTCGTGTTGAAGCTTTCTCGGTTATTGTAATTTTACCCAGTTTTTGAATTACTAGGGATATATTCTGGGAAATATCTTACGTGCATATTTACCTTTTTTTGAAAGTCTAAAATTTTCTTAAGGGCCTCAAGGTAATTGCAAAAAATAAATTCAGAATTTTCAGAACGTTTATGTTGCAAGTAGCATTAATTGTGTTTAAAATCCGAAAAATACCATAATACGTTTAGCTAACATGCTTTGTCATTTACTGAGCATGCTGTATGATTTCGATCACTAAAGTATTGTAAAGTACTGCTTTTATTCAATAAAAACAGCTTTCACGTTTCCTTTATAAACCTTTCGAGACGAAAATCTAAACTATGGTTTATCGTTGAATTCGTGTGTCATATGACTGTCAATATATAATGTCATTACAAAATCGAATATTTAAAATAATTTTATGCTTCATTAAACTGGTCTGCTTTGTAGACTGTGGTATGTTTTTTGTTAAAATTCACCTCGCATTAGTTGACTTCATAAAGTTGTCGGCATATATTTATCTTGGGAACAGCGCAATCTGGTCAAACATTAAAAGATACAACATTAGATTTTCTGTTTTTTAATTTTCGGTTGCCATGGATTTTAAACCATATATTGATCAGTCTTATCTAAAATATAGACACTTTTATAAACCGTTATCAAGATCTAACAGTCACACAAGCCGTTTCGTCTATATTAGGTGAAAAATGTTTTTTATAAGTATGTTTCAGTAAAATGAGGGTAACAAATTTGATAAGGATTTCTTATAAGTAATTTGCTAGAGCTGTCAGTCAACTTATCATCATTTCAACATAAACCTGCAGATAAATGCTTCGTTTCTTAATAGTTTATGGTAAACATTATCAAAGTTTGCAAAAAACTAACTTCGTAGACATTCGTGAAGAATTTACGTCGTAAGCACACAAGCTTGAGCACTATGCAAACAATGAAAAGGCTGGTTACTCCGATGCTGATAAAATGCATGACTTCCGATGCGAAATGCAAGGAGGAGGGATCGGTAAGATTTTCGTTTAATTCTTTTTCCGCCGAGGAGGTCTGGCTAACAACGGAGCACTTACTCAGGAGATCCGATTCGCAAACTAAAAGTGAACAAATCGCAATACATGTATCAGTCCCCATCGCCAAAAACAACCTTTGACAGTCTAACCAAAACGTGCAATGGTTAAAAATACTGTGAAATCTGTGAAATAAGTGCTTTGCTCGAAGCATTAAAAAACGAATACTTTATTGTTGATTTCGTTTGGGCAGGCATATATGTTTTTCCACAGCATAACGCAGCATGATTTCTATTGAAATGTATTACAATATATCGATTCTGGATTCCTTGACCGTGTAAATAATTAATAAAAATGTCTGCGCATAAAAGGCTTATTTTGAAACAAATGAAATTCATATGCGACAATATGCACTTTTTTATCCTAATCCCTTTATGCATGAATAATGTATTCGAATTTGACCAAATCAAAAGTATCGTCAACACATTTGTAATTAAATTTTAGGTTTGGTTTTTTTCATTAACAAAAGATAAAAAAGAAGATTCTGGTAATCCGACGTTATAAATCAAATATAATGTAATTTGGTTGTGAACCCAGTCCTAAAAATGTTTTAGAGAATACCAAGAGAATATGATTTTAAATATTTTGCATAAGGATAAGTAACTGAATGAAATTCATATTAAAATTTGAAAATCAATGGCAAATATTGAGAATACTTTGCTTTGTAAATTAGTATTCCTTTATTTCCCTATTTCGCATTCATATAAAACTTAAATTTATCAGTTTCGCGGCCATTTTTACTTAGCAAATGGTGCAATTTTATCAATCCTTATGAAAACGTGGTTTTTAAATAAAGCTTGTTCGTTTAACCTTATCTGAAGGAAAGTGTTACTTACTTTGCAAAAAGGGCTTTCCAAAATCTATCCTAACTGGTTACTCCCTGGAAGTAAGAACAACTTATCTTGGCTCAAAGGTTTTAATTTAAAACATGAATTTAACAGCATACATTGATTATCTTCTGGTGTTCAGATAATTGATGAGCGTACACATCTTTTTTATCAAAAATATCCAGTATAAAGCATACTGCTGCAAGTTTGGATGCACATAAAAAATTCTTTGATTTTCTTTCTAGAAAATGCGAACATTTATCATTGTTTACACCAATTTGTAAACTTATCAAAAGCTAGAACTCACGAATTTGTGAATCATGGGACTGTGAAGGGTTGTCACCTAATAGAAAAAGTTTCTGCCAGCAGAGGATGAAGTTGTCAAGCTCCTCAATCGTGCGCTCATCGTTCAGGACTGTATGACTGAACAACCTTTGAAATCCATTTGCAGTTTCAGTGTGAATTTCATTGCTAGAAGGTGGTACTTTGTTTGACCCTTCACTATTAAGACATGAAGTATTGAGTGCAGTGTTCTTGAGAGCTTGCGTCAACATTAAAGATCCGAGCTCTCGACCCTTGATGGTAAATAACTGTTTGAAATCTAGAAAAATAAATTTTCTTTCAGAATATAACAATTGCATGCATCGTTTTTGAAGGGCATATTCGTTTGACCTTGAGGCTTTCTGGTCAAAGTATTACGTAGATTTTATTGTGGACGAATGAGTTAAAGCTGAAACGAATTATTTCCCAAAATGCTTAAATCATCTGGTAATGCATTTTAATATACTTAAAACGTTATGTAAAATGACATGTTTAATCAAAACACAATTTTTTGTTTTCTTTAAAACGCATGTGATATTCAATTTCTTATCCAAATAATAAAGCTTTAAATGGTGTTATACTTACTTTGTATTGAACGTATTTCCAGGATAATTTCAGCTATTACCAGACAAGAATCCAAAAGAACAAGGAAGCAGAGTAGGAATTGCGCTGCACTGCTTCTGAGTTTCGACAACAGTCTCTCTTGAAAACTTAACAGAACGCAGAAAAAACACGAGTTAAGGGGTGAATTAAAATATTTAGACACGACATATTAATAAAAAGACCGGTGCGCATCTTATTAAGTAAAGTTAAAAACTTTTGAGCTATGTGACAGATGCTAACGCAACAAAAAGATAAACAGTCATTCTGAGGACTTGCTGCATACCGTCTGCTGCGCCGCCTTTCCGCGTGTCTCATGAGCTCATCATTGAGTATGTCAACATCGATATTATCCTTGGCCAATTGCTTTGTAAATGTTTTACTATTAGTCCATCCAAGATCGTAGTTGTAACTAGAATCAACACGAAAAAACATTGGAACTTATTATAAAAACCACAACATTACTGTCATGTTGAAATGTAAAATGAAAGCAGAAAAGCTCACAAGAACGCAACAAGTAATTTCTCACTATTTGTTTTACCTAAAGCAAATGGTGCATAGTACATTCTTCTGCTTTATTTAATACGGTCAAAAGAGGTTGTTGCAAGTAACGCATTTGGAACTGATGACGCCACAAATAAAATATTTTTGCAGAGTTTGTCACATATTTAATGGAGTTTATTTCATATGATTATAATGCACCGTTAATCATTCATGTTCTTTTTGTACATTAAGCCAAACGATCACATAAATGTTAGCATGGTAATAAGGGAATTAATTGCAATAACTTGAACATAAAGGTTTTAAATACGTATCAGTGTGCAGATGAATAGTTTTTATTGTCAAAGGTCTAAACGTTTGATTCCTGTGATTTTGTTCCCGAAACTCCATATCTTATCGGCTTAAATAAGCATTTATGAAGCAATTGCATAATAATTCCATATGCTGTTTTTATCAGCTTGCCCCTTATACTATTAGATTGTTTCTAACGGTTACGCTTTTATTTTACAGTGTTAAAAACGCACCGGATACCCATTAGAGAATTAGGTGTAGCAGTATTATACTCCGGAGTTTGTTCTGAACAATATACCAGTGCATTTAAGCAAGTACATTTCTTCGATTCCTATCAGGTAAGTTCACCTTAATCTTTACTGAAAGAGATCCATGGTCTCGTTTAGTATTTCTAACTAACGCTTATAATATCATTTTGAATAGGATGCATGCTAAATAAAGCTTTTATATGAACGTTAGCAGATTACATGTAGGATTTTTTTTCTATGTTCATTATATTATGTCATAAAGTTGTAAACCTAGATGGAAGTTGAGGCAACGCAAGGTGTTATAACTAAATGTCAATGAACAGAGAATAAACTAACTTTGTAGCAAATTTGTATTAGAATAAAAAAAAACCGATTGCTCTTCTCACGCACAAAAAGCAGAGAAAAAGATATTTTATGCACTTTTAAATGACTGCCATATCTCGTTTTGTTGTTACTTCCCATTTAGTCCAACGTACGTATAACCTCATATTAAAATTGTTTGTGAATATTGAACAATCGGTTTTTTTACGGGCTATGTTAACTGCCTTAATGCGTTTTTATAGAAAATTTGCTGTCAAAGTTATTTCTGATTCGACAAAACGTCCAATTATCAATAAACGTTAAATTAAATATTGTATTTTTGGTGAGCTTAAATTAAATCTTATCTCAACGTTTAAGGAATCTAGGTGTTTGACTTATGTCTTTTTTGTACCGGATGATACTATTTTTTTCAATTGTGCTGAGAAAAAAATTTCCTATTTCTCAAAGGTATGGGAAAATAAATATAAGGTTTATAAGTTTGTTAGTTTTGCCGAAATGACCAATCTTATTAAAGCTTACTGAAATTCTGAAAGGCGTTTTCGAAAAAAAAATATTTAAGCGGGACTGTAATATTGGTAATTTTATGGCATATTCCACCTGGCAATAATGCTGGCTTTTAAATGCATTTTGTTTCCGTTGTCTCCTATAAAAACAGTAACTTAAATTTATTTCTTAAGTATTTTGGCTTTTTTTATTGATTTTAAATGCTCCCTTTAAATTCTAGTATATTCTATTAACAACACGTTTCACAAATAAAGCTTCCTGTTTTTGCGTAATAAACAAATTATGCCTGCAATATCCTTACTTAAAGAATGAATGTATGTAGGTTTTAAAAGGCATTTGAATCCCGTGTATTTAAAGCTAGATTTGCAACTGGATTTTCCTTCAGGGTTTCAAATCTTCAAGTCGTATACGTTGGGTGTATTAACATTCATGTAGTCTAATGAGCATTAAAAGATGCAATTTAGTGCTTGTAAAATATCGTGTTGGTTCTGGATTATTTTGTGTATTCCATGATGAGAATTGGTATGATGTCAGGTAAAATGATGGTTAAGTAAACATTTCACGGCCTTAAGTGAGGCATAATTACATTTTTAAAACGGAAATGAGATTCTATTGGTGTTTAACTGATATTTAATGCACATTTTTAACAAAATAGATATGAAGTTATAGGGGTATGATAAAAGAAAAACAAAACGCATTCTATAAATAAGCAGTCATTTTTCAGTGAGTATGGCTCCTACAAACGAACAAATGGAGGTGAATTCAAAACTCGGCATCTTCGAGGTATACAAAATACTATAGGATTATGCCACTCTATGATCGTCCTCACAACCCAAAATAAGGTTTTTCTTCTTAATAGAAAACTTTTTCAGAATTTCACTTAACATTTTCATTGCAATAATTGATATTTATTTTATCCTTTGCATATATGATATGAAGTGAAACCAAGTAATATCCAAAACGAAATAACCGAGATAACATTTTTCTTCAAACTTAGGAGAATCATAAAACGCGAAAGGAACATCGCAGCCTGCCAATTTCTCCAACAATTGGTCAATTAAGCATTCAAACCGAACATGCAATATCAACGACGAGTCCGGGCGTGAGCCCATGAAATTGGGTTCTAACTATTAATGGTCAAACGCTGGAGTCTTCTTTTTCCCACCTTTTATTGTAGATAAACCTTTTGTTATTGAACATAAATGAGACATGTTTAATGGGGTTGTATTCTTAACCACAACAAAATCATTGTTATGTACATATTTTTTTCATTTAGAAACGTAAATCATGATAAGCAAAGTTCACAGGTGGAGAAACTTAAAAATCAAATAATGGTTTGACATTGTGTGTATGATTTGACCGTTTGATTTCATATCCATCCCGCCTCTAAGATTCAATGCAATAAGCAAACATGCTGATGATGAATTTATCTTAACTTAACTCTGGTGTTTCCTCTCTTTACTTCAACAACGTTTTTTTTATATGAACTGTAAGATAAAAATTATCTTAGATTTAAAGCAAGTATGTTAAAACTATTATCCTTATTAATGCAAATTTGTCTTTAATTGCTACATCAAGCAGCGTATCATGACAGGTTGATATTCACATTCAGGGTGTGACAAAATGAAATAGCTAATTTATAAATGGGCATTAATACGTAGAAAAGTACGCATACCGGATATCTTCGTCAGTATCTTTTGAGTTATTGCTCGCAAAGCTGAAAGCCTTTGGAAGCTTAGAACGCATGGCTTCTTGAATTACTCTCTCCATTGTTATTCAGTTGCTTTTTCCGCGTAAAATGTGTATCAACAATAAAAATCAGTCAGACGATTCTTATGCATTTAAGAAAATATGCGCATAATATGTGTTTTCAATCATGCGATGCCCATGGACGCAACATTTTTCTGCTTGAAATGAATGCAGAAAACTGGGCGTTTGGTCGTTGTATCCAATCAGATTCAGTCTGATTTCTGGACATTCCTTTCACAACCACTCAAATGCCAGTAAACTATAGGCATCGTTACTACCCAGACACACGAAAAATAGTTAAATTAAAGCACTATAATTTTGTTCTCAACTTATGACTTCTGGCAAATACCATCTCTAAATGAGAGAAAAAGACATCTTCTCAAAGTATTTGCGTTGTAAGACATCTTTTGCATCACTATTTATACGCGTTGGACCTGGAATTAATGGTTCCATATAAACAATTATTTTTTTTGAGGAAATTTCTCAACTTTCTAGCATAATACATTTTATGTCAGAAACATGACTAAAGTTTAAGATTAATAAAATTACGATTAACATCAATGTCCTGCAGGAACACAAAGTTCCAGTTGGAATACCCAAATTTGAAATGGAATGCCAATTTTATTGTGAAGTTACAAATTTGAGTAAATTATTTAAAGTGAAGTTTGTTACATATTTAACGTACCAAAATTTTCAAAATATGCAGCTGCATCAATCGAGCTTTTTTAACAAGATCCTAAATAATCACCATTTTGTATGGATATATACATTGGGCACAGTATAAACGAAATATTAGTTGGCTGCTGAACGCCCGTCTTCTTAAAGTCGCAAATAAAAAAGGCGAACTGAAAGGAATGCGTGTTTTCATTTGCATTATAAGGTTGCGACTACGAATGCCCTTCTTCTGGTTAAACTTGATAGTATGCGGACCTTAAACAGTGCGAACTGGTTTCTGTAACCATCCATGTATTTCATGCAAAATGCTGATATTTTTCAATGAAAGTTACGATTTTGCATGAATATACCTTGACTGACTTCTAGCAAACTCTTTGATGTTTTTTTAAGTTTCAAACATTTTAAATAGCTACTTTTATAGGGAAAGTAAATCATAATTAATATAATTACAATACCGAGATACTGACAAGTTTTATATTAACGAGACCATCATTCGCCCGTTAGAAAAAAAATAATGTCAAGGAAATTCGCAACTACTAGGTTTTGGGCAATAACAGACCTTTTTCTGTGGTGAATCCATCTCAAGAAGTCTGCATCGTAACTTTCAAATTTATTTGTATTCCAAATACATGTTAAAAACACGTAAATTAAATTAACGTTGTCTTATACTGTATCATAAAACTAAGCGGACAAAATATGCCGTTAAGTAAGACCTTACAAAAGTATGCAAAAAATATTTATTTTATATTTTTGAAATTCATTAGATATATGATGGTTTAGATTTTCAAGTGCGAAAGTGCCAAACTCCTTAATAATGAAAGTAGCAACATTTTCTGTCTAGATTATTCACGGTCGAGTGCATTGAACACATTTGTCGAAGAATCGCTTTAAATTGCATAGTTTTTTATTTAAATATGTGCATTAAATCAATATATACGCATGAAAGAACGTTATCATGCACACAAGAAGAGACTGGGTGCACAGGCCTAATCTTCAAGGAAGATCATAGTGTATTGAGGGGTTATGGAAAATGTTCAGACAAATTGGGTACCTCAAAAAAGAAAATAAAATGGCGTCAAACGTCACTTCTGGGCTAACAAAAATTTGAAAAGACTCTATCTGACGCGGGGCACAAATTTTCAAATGAATGATTGGTGATTTTAAAAAGTGCTTATAATGAAAAAAATCACGATTTCAGCGTTCATTCATTTTTGAATGGCTGCTGCTTAAGTGAGTATAGCCTGCCGGCATTCAGAACCTTATTGAGGTAACTAGTGTGGCTAAAAACAATTCGGTAAGATAACACATTAACTTGCGTGCGAAATGGTATTTTAAGCTATTTTCAATTCCTATTACCTATAGAAAACATCAATCTGTTTGGATGAACTATCTACTGCTAGTGCTTTTCTCAAACATTTAAAATGAACATATTAACGATCATCTTCCTGTAAGACGCAGTTGGTTGTAATATTAAACAGTTATGAATAAATTGGTAAGAAAACACACGCCTGCTTGCTTAATACCATGTTTAAAATCCTAAGATGGTGATTTAGGCAATCTTTAAAAAATAAGTTCCATTTACTGGGATAACCATATATGTTGGCTTTGTTTGCCATTCCTAAGGAATACTTTACTGCTTAACCTGCTGGAATATACTGCAAAAATATATGTTACGAAATAGTAACAAATAAATCGGTTTTGCTGGCCTGCAAAATTGGAAAGTTATATTATCTTATGCCTGGTAAAATACTTATGGCCAGTTAAATTAAAGTTAATTGAGAAATTGTGAGAATAAATTGTCCAAAAATGATGAAGTTTTCTTAAACCAATTAAGATATGATCTCGGAAGGCTACCGTATAGGCTTGACCGTTTACATTTATTGATGAAATTAACACTTTTTATTTCTAAATTAAGACATGGAACGGTTGAAGCATGCAAATCCACAAACATATTGATAAATGACGTCAATGATGGAAATTAACTTGTCTAGCCAAAATATTTTTTTCGTTCGGAACATTTTACACGAGGCCTACAGATGTCTAAGGGTGCTATTAAATATCTAGACCGTTTTCTAAATCTATCTGGTCTTCTATAAGAAGTTAATTCGCATGCCAGTGAATGAGAGCAGATCTAGCTATACGCCGGGAACCTATTTAGAGTGATTTGCCTGAAATATGTCTTCAAACCTTTACAATGCACTTAATACACTCATCGTCAACAGTGCAAATAGGCAAAAGTCATCCAATTAGATAGTACTTTTCCACAGAAAAAGATGCGATACCAAGTTGTAGCGAGTAAAGTGTTTAAACACATCCTTTCCGACGTTCGCCATATGTACCTGAAAAACTGAGATGCTCGTTATCCTCTGCTTTTCCCAAAACATACCCAGGAGTGCTGATACTATATTGTATGCAGTGGTTATCAGCATTTTAGAATTTAGTAACCTCAGTTTTTAATAGACGATCATCCTCTCCCAACACCACAAAATTGATCTCAGACGATAGCAAGCAAGTCAAGCATCCTGCGGGTAAATTATGCGCTCGTTCAAATGGATGCGTGATGCATCATATCCGTCTGCAGCCTCACACTTGCAGCAATACAAAAGCAAGAAAATATATCTTGTAGCTCATTACTCCATTCATAGGTCAAGTTTATCCCATGAACATTTTTGATTTTGATTTGTTGCTCACATTTTAATGCAACTGCGGGTTACGAACATATATGTCAATTCATTAGAGTTTACCAGGATCTTTGGCAACAATTTTTGCATTTAAATTTAAAATTTTGCATTTGATTTGACAGTTTAATACCTGTAATATCAAATGCATAATCAAAGAGTACGCTGAAGTAGTTTGTAGAGTTTTTTATGTACTATGCTGATATTATTTAAAATAGACGCAAACATTGGGCGCAGGCCGGCATTACTTAGTTAATGGTGTAACTTACACATTTTACAATCCCAATGTTCCGAATGAGCACAGACATCGAAGCGGAAAAACAAATTATCTTATTTACATTTTAAATATATAAATTATTTTTTCTAAGCATCGTGAGTTGTTAACATGAGTCATCGAGTGGAAAATCGCACCATAAATTTTACCTAAGAGGTTTGCATCATAATAAATTATCCAGCAATTAGAACAAACGTTTTGGGTATTCTACAACAAATGTACATGCAAGATGTGGTTTTTTTCATATGTTCATGCTAAGCGCATCTTGTGAAGTTTGGTTGTAAAATTGTCCAGTTTTAAGGTTTAATTACGGTTAGGAACGAGGAATCCTGATCAAAATTTAAAGTTTCAAAATTGTCATTTTTGTGATAAAAAGTAAACTTTTGCTCTACAAGAAGGTTCAAAACTAATTTGAAAATTATAAAATATCGTGCATTATGCACTTAAAAAATAATAAATGTGTATATTTTTATAGGGTTTAGCAGTGCGTCCGGCATGCAAATGTTCAGAAACCCTATTGGTTTTAAAAATGATTTGCAACTGCACTCGCTGATTTAAATTAGCCCACAAAGAATTAGATTTAGCGAGTGTACAGGACACTCTTTAAGTACCGCCCACTTTTGGATTTTTTGTTACCTTTCTTACCTTTTGTTTGTATGCGCACATAATTGGGAGCCTGTAGCTAACTTGCGTGCTTACTTTGTAACAATCCAATACTTCAAAATGTTTAGAGATGAACTAGATGAACTATCCTTTTGAAAGCTGCATGCACGCCAAAATTTGCTGCAAAAATTTCCAGTCCTTATTAAACTATAATTTTGAATTGTTTGCGGTCGAACGATGCATTTTAAATTGTATTGTCGAGTGTTTGCATAGGGCGTTATTTGACATGCCTAATTTATGGGTCTTACAGCTGCCTAGTCTTCATCAGGAAAACTAATTCATGTTCGATTTTTAGTACTTATATGCTTGGCAAAATATCAGAAAGTTTGCTGATATTTTTTTTCATGGTGCCTTCTAATCACAATGGAAATTAAGAAACATCGCTCTAACCCAAGAGAGGTTTATCGCCATTGTTTATAATTTGTTTTATCCTATGTAATTACACTGCCATATAAGCAAGAACAGGGACCTTTTTAAATAACACTTAGGTGCTAAGGTTAAAGTATAAAGCGATGAATAGGGCAAAAAATATTTTTCTGTTCGAGCTCAGATGTGTTCATCCCCGTTAAACATCAGACCGCAAGCAATTGCGTGTATAACGTTGTTTCGCGCCTTATTTCCACAATAAAACAAGCTAGCTTTCTTATTGTAAATGTAAGACCTTATTTGTTTGCTTAGTTATGCTTGTTGAAACAGTCATAAAATGCAGCCTTTTGGAACAAAAAGCAAGTGTACATTCACGGATGATATATGCAGTTTAGTTTGGGTTAATTATTGAAAGAAATTTCCAACAACATGCTTTTCCATATTTATTAGAGAACTTTACTGGTTGTATATGCGTGCACAGTTTGAGTGATAAAAATAACATCAAGAAATCCAAACGATAGTATGGAAAATGTATGAACGATATTCGTCACAATATCATTCAGGCCAGCGTCTTTTCTTGCAGATTTAGCAGAACTTTCTTTGTTAGATGGTTTTTTATGCGTTTTACCGGCGTGCTGAAGTATTCAGTTGGGAAAACGTCTTGTAACACAAATTGGCGTGCACTTACTATAACATCTTTTTATAAATTTTCTAGTGAAGTTATTAATTATATAAAGGTTTTCAGACATAAATACCAGTAAGAATGAATGAAATGTCTGTTTCGGGTTTAATAACACTTGATCTAAGAGGGTTAAATCATTGGCATATTAAGGCTCTCTGTTTTAAAATAATACGCTATGCATGCAATTCTCACGTGACTTGATCGATATGCCTGAGAGAAATTTTCGCGCTTAGAGTTAAATTTTTATAAAGTCAAGCCATATAAGTGTAACCCGCCTGTCTAGTAAAAACATGATTAGTTGCGACTACGGACATCTGGAGTAACAACTACTGAAATTAAAGAACCCGTGAAAGTGCTACGGGATTGTAAAAATGCACGTTTTTCTGAATGGAAACTTCGTACAGCAATACATTAGGAGCTAGCAAAAAGCAGCAAATAGAAAAGTGAAAATGAAGCAGGTAACACTGTTAAAATGCATAAAAACGTTTGTAGTGGGTTTGTGCGAAAGTTTTATACAGTAAACGTTAAGCAAATAAGTTGCCTCAATATTCTTATTAATGGTGATTATATTAATCTCACTGTATTTTGGCAGAGCCAGTGGCTATTTTCTAGTCTGGGAAACTGCCCCAATGCGGCTGAAAAGAAACTGCATGAATAAATTGGGATACGCATCACTGCAAATACGTTGAAAATAACCCTAAAAATTTTCTGTAATACTCTATTTGCCCTTGTTCTTGATATCGTTACCCGCATTTTACCAGCAGCAGCCGCATCAAATGTTCTGTTTTGCGATTTAACGTCTTTTTTTAACTAAACTTATCAAACTCTCCTAGCCTATAAATATGTTAACGGTTCTCTTGATGATTGTTCTTTAAGCAAAAAAAGCTCATTTTAAAAATATTAAGGAAGACAACTTTTACAAATTATAGATGCAGCTATGTCGAACGATACTTAATATTCACAAATTCACTTCAACCGTCTGTTTGTACGTGCGTCTTTTAAAGATAACATTTGGGCATGACATGCCTGCAAATTTCGCCAATTGTAAACATAACATGGGCAATTGCACTCTTAGGCATACGTCATAAATACGGAACTATAAGCCTGTGTATTTAATAGGATGTATAAGACCGTCGTCTTGACGACAGTCCTGTACGAGGCGGAGACCCGGACTGCCTACTCGAACCAAGCCAGGAAGCCGAATCAATTTCATCTCAGCTACCTCTCAGAATGGCGAAGCTGTGATGGCAAGACAGGATCCCGGACACGGAATTCCTAGGGCGGACCAGAATCCTCAGCACCCATGCCATGCTGAGGCATGTGCAACTGCGATGGAGCGGCCACCTTGCGAGGATGGACAACGAGCGACTACCCAAACAACTTTTCTACGGAGATGTCGCTACGGGTGATCGCCAACAGGGAAGAGAAAAACAACGCTATAAGGACACTTTGAAGACATCTCTGAAGCAATTGCAAATAAACTCGGTGACCATGGAGGACCTCACCCAGGAGAGACCGGCGTGGAGGAGATCCATGAAGATAGGTGCAGCAAGATACGAAGCCAACCAGCTTGGCACTGCTTAGGCCAAAATGGCAGCTCGCAAGTCACCAGCGCCACGGACCAAGCTTTTACAATGTGCCCACGCTATCAATGAATCTTCCGCGCGCAAATCGGCCTGGGTCGACATCTTCTAACTCGACGCAACAACAATCCCATAACATGAGCTTCAAATACATCTGCATCTACTGAGTCGTCACTCAACAGTAACCTTATAGTTTAACGGGTAAATAGGTGTTTAGGTATAAAGTAAATGCCTTTAGTCTATTGTTTACTTTGAACAGTCAGATGGGTAATTAAATGGTTATGATGCAATCAGGAAACACAGTGTTAACAAAGCCCTTTTAGAATTAAACTTGCATGAATGCTTCATTGAAGAGATAAATATTGGATGAAATCTCACGTTTACCTTCCCTTATACTGAGCAGGGTCACCATTTTATCATAGTTCGAAAGTAATTTTACGAAAATCTACTTTAGTCCCAAGCAAAGGCCCATCTAATAGAGATTGCATTGGTCACATTGAACTGATGAACTTAAAATGGTTCCTTTAACCATCAGAGGCTGACGTCTGAGAAACTAATGGCCAGTCAGGGCGTGTGGACGAACGATTTCCCCCAAAAGCATCCATTTACTTTCCTGGGACGCAGTTGAGAAAGGATTTAACATGAAAAGCATGCAACAGCACTCATTCCCGCCACTGGGAACGGGCATGTGCACTGAACCTCAGTAAAATACACAGGGTGTGGGAGAAAAGAGTGCACTGCTAAGTGTCCCCGACCAGCTGGTTCGGCACAAAATCTGTGCCAAATACTGAAACGTTTTAGGACCTCTTGTGTGCTAGGTAACTGCGGTAGAGACCAGTGTAATTAGCTGATTTTAATGCAGCTGTACATGACGCTAACGAAAGTAAGTGTTCTAGCTCATGTAATGTTCACCAAAACTCTAAAACAATTTTTGATTCGAAAACTCGGGCCCTTACATTTATAGCACTGCGCAACGAAGTCAAATATGTGGGTAAGTAGAAGAAAAATTACGTTTGTCAGGATTGGGAAGGGTAAATAAGTAAAGGTAGCTTCCCTTTTACGGAGCGTACACGAAGGCAGATAACAATCGAAACTTTCTGAAGACCCAAGTCTGTACTTACATTATTATTCGTCTACATCTCTTGATAAGACGTCAATCGAAGTCTTTGGTTCTAAATTTTGCTGCCTCATCAAAAACGCAGCCAGCTAGAGTGAGAAACGCAGTTTTAGAACCTCCTGAATCAAACCCATGACCTCCAGCCAGTTTCACAGCGGTCGTAAAAAATCTTAACTCAACGTTAGTAAATTGGTCTTATCAATGTTGATAAATGGCCAGATTTTTCGAGGAGTGTTACTGAAGTCACAGATGGACAAATTAAAACCTCTCCGGCAGAACACAGATAATTTCCTTATGAAGCCACATAAGGGAACGTCAGTCACCCCCTTGGTGCCTGATTTTGAGTAAACTTTTCGGTAGCCTGCAGGAACTTCACTCGGTAAAATATTTTACGAGTTTCTCACTGATTGTGCGATGCCTTTATAAATTCAAATTTATTTGAAAAAAAACAATTTTTCAAATCTTATACTGAAAGAAAGGCAATCATCGCATTTGCAAAGGTATCCGACGCTAAAATAATTTTAAACTCGATCTACAATTTTGCTTGCATTCTAGGTTTCCAAGCTACGCTTTGTTTACATTCCATCAAAGGCAAAGCACATATTTGTCCACGTTGATAGGAAGGTATCATAGAATGCTCCACGAAATTTACAATGGATGTGGACCATGCCATAAACTTTATAACCAGCATTAATAAAGGGGTGAAGATGGGACTTTATGAATGGACAGGTCATAGTCTCCACAATTCCATACAAAAAAATTGTTAAAGCCAAAAGAAAACTCTTCTTTAAATATAAAATTAGAAGAAGACATAATTCTCTACAAACTCAATACAAAAAAGTGTCTTTTTGAGCAATGTTTTATAAAACATATTTCAATACAAAACTCATCGAAAAGCACTGGACAAAATTCATACTATATTAAAATTCCTTTGGCCCACTCGTGAAAAACTCGGCGGCCTCGGTGGGATTCGAACCCACGCCAGCAAGGGGAAAAAACTTTTTCAACTCCGAAATCCTGCCTTAACTGAAGAAGATAACGATTATGCTGCACGACAATGGATATTTTAGCATAACTCAAATAATCTTTTCAGAATGAAAACACTTTTTCTGAACTTCAGTCATCATTTCCTGAAGGCATAAGCGTTTCAGATTAGTACCATTTGTCATGATCGGTTTCAAAATGTCCGCTGCTTACTTCTAAGAATCTCCAGGAGATACTGGGAAACTAGTTGATGCTGGCTGAATCCACTCATAAATGTTTTTTTACTACTCTCGGTAGCATGACGTGCTAGTTTCCACGTTGATATTTACGTCAGACTGACGAACCAACCGCTGCCACGCGATAAGAGAATAATATGAAAGGTAAATGCTGTAGCACATTAAGAGCTTAACTCAAAGCGTGATTGATTCTTGTTCTGCCACCCTCGTTAGTCACATAACTCTTTAAATAGAATAAATTTAAGTCCTAGAATAAAATGTTATCCTTGATGATAATAAAAGGAAGAGCTACAAACACTCACTCGGACCACCACACTAGAAGAACTCAGCAGCGTTCATCGACAAAATGACGACTGATTGGAAGATATCTACGAAGATAGTTGACACGTGCTCTCTGAGGAAACAGGTAACAAACAAAATTACGGAAAACGGAGCGGACGTATGTAAGGTTGCATTTCCACAATAAGGAACCGTAAAACATCAGAGGGTGTCGATAGAAGCGAAAAGGCAAGTTCCAGGTGAAAAAAATGCGATCGCTAGAAAAAGGGTATCAGCCATACATTTCAAATCCACACTCTAACCCATCAGAGACCGTTGTATAAAACCTTAATAAGCGAACAAGATGCGCATTATTTGTAGAACCACCGGCCCTGATTTCATTACCATTATCCAATATTGTTGCAAGGAGTACTCGGTAATTTGGCTCACTAGCACCGTGACTGTTGGTTATCCGCACCTTCCCACGTGGCTGATAATTATGCACAGAAAAAATCGCAAGAGAAAATATAGAGGCGGATAGTCCTTGCTCTTTTGAGTTGAGGGCCGTCCGGAGAACCATGACTCCAGCAGCTCTTGGCTCCCGCGATTGTCAGATCTTGTGAAATTTTTGCTGTCGTCAAACTTGAAAACCTGGTCGAGTCCTGTTGAGTGAGCTCAGATCTGGAAGTTAACGTAAATCCATTTCCCTGTTGATGCATGCTTCGTTATTCGCGTTCCGAGTTGTTACCCAGTTTTTCCATGGTAGTTGCTTTGACCGCCACGTTAACAGATCCCCTAAACGACTAAAGATGTTTTCTGCCGTGGTACTGAAGCTTTCGTCCTCTGATGGTTGCCTCCGGTCTGTTGGTTACTCCAACTCTCAGTGGTTTGAGAAGGTTGCTGACGGCTTCCGAGAAGTTCTTCACGTACGAGAGTGCTCGCAAATGTTTGGGTTCGGTTGAAGTTCATGACTCGTCATGTTTTTGCATGCAGCTGCTGACAAAATTGGGTGAGTACACATTCGTTCTAGGTACCCGTCGACTGTGTAGTAGTTCGGAAACCTTGCACTCCTGTTCACTTTAATGCATCACAACATGCCTATATAGCGCCATTCCACGCCTGTGTTTATGGCAGATTGGGTGGTTGTTTCTGAAGCTCAGTACTAGCAACATTATATTCTAGGCCATCACAATCTTTGCTGCAGCCGAGAATGTCAAGGGAGGCTTGCTTTTTTTTTTGCTCCATCGTGAATTTTATATCTAAGTCGATGTCTTTTAAATCTTATTTAAATAACAGCACTTGCTCTCGTTCGATATTACCGAAATAATAAGTTTTTTCCTAGTTGAGTTTTTGCAGGCGGATGATAAGAAATGAAGGTCTGAAATTTTGTGGGATTGATGATCGATCTTATAATACCACTTTAGTCATCTTTCCTATTTGAAAATGCATTCCAGAATTTTGGTTAATGTTTAAAAATATGCTTAACTTCTAAATTACCACATTCATTCGATTGAAGCATCATAATGGGCAACGGGTTGCACTTAAGTGCGAAACGGGCAAAAAAAAACTGAACTTCTATACTCTCATGAAGTCAAATTCGGTAAGGGCATGTTATAGATTTTTAATTCTCGGGCCTTTACAAGAGTAAAATTCACCTAGGGTAAAGCGGACACTTAGCGTTAGTCACGGGGAGAGGCTAACGGACTTTCAGACGTTTCGGGCTCCTAATATTCAAATTCTGGACAATGAATGCGACCCTACTAACAAACACACCAGCTAGATAGACGTTTAATAAGGTAGGTGGTGAGGGAAATAGGGCAGTTGAAAGGAAGGAAAATTTTTTAAACGCATGCAATGAAAACAAAATATATCTGCACCCTCACCATTCAAGTGCACTAGTAGTTTAGCACTGAATAACCCTGTTTTGCACACTTTTCTACACTCTAACCTGAATTTAACCTTTACCGCACCCTGTACCTTAACCTATCTATTGTGTTTGTTCGTGTTAGCATGCGTTGCTGGGATAGTAGGGTTGAAAGCTTTCATCATGAAGTTCTTCACCAACATGTGGAGGGAGAGGGGTGGAGATTGATTGAGACTTATTTCACAAAATGTGGGACAAAAGTACCAACATAAAAGCATGCATTTTCAAATCACAAAATATCTTAGGAAACTGAACAGCCAAGGTTTTCTTATTTGAAAAGACTTTGGATCTCTTAAGCCCATCGCCTTAAGTCTGCCAAGGCTGTATGGTTTATTAAAGATTTACAAATCCGATCTTCCCGTGCCTGCAATTAACCATGTCACACAGGTGCAAAGCAGTTGGCAGAAGAATTTCAGCCAATTCGACAAATAAATATCAACAGACAGCTTACGAGACACTTTAGCCAATCGATTCCATAAAAATAAGACTCGGTAGTAAAACAATATGTCATCCTCGTTCACTGATATTCCCCTCATGGAGGCCATTAAATACTTTAGAGGACAGGCTTGTTAAGCAGAATTTCCCAGCAGTCATACCTAACTTTGACCTAGGGGAACTGCTCTTTTGCTGTAAGTTTAATATTAAGCTCGGATTCGATAGACATGTTTACCGCTGGACTGACAGATTAGCCATGGGATCAGTCATTAGACCTCTACTGGCGTATAATTTTCATGGAAAGCTAGAGAATTATCAACGTTCATAGCAAACACTGCAAAAAGATGCACCCCTTTACTATGATTGTCATGAAATATCTGAAAGAATGTCTAAAAGGATGAAGCTAGTTCTAGTGCTGCCCTTTCGTGGTATCCGAAACTTTGTTATTGCGCGCACGTACCAACCTACTAAGATGAGGCTAACTTTCTCAAGCACTCCAATTCGTTGCTTTGAAGGTGAGGAGAGGTGGCCTATTCGGACGTTTTTTATGTGGATATAGGCCTTCAATAGCTCCTGTAGAGTAGGCAATATCGGTCGACCGACTAGAGGGCGCCAGGTCAACCTCCTGTTAGGCATGGAAAAGTCTACCTCTAGCGCAATTGTGACTTACTTTGTTGGCTAAGGATGCCTTGTACGGCCGCCGGGAGCATGAACTGCTCGAAATATATGTGGCTTTGCGCCAAATTCCGGAGAACGCAGATGAGGTTGGGGTTTAAAGGTCAGAGTTGGGTTAGGGTCAGGAATATGTAAATAGGGGTCCGTGTTAAATGTAACTTTAGGTTACTTGTAGGTCCAAGGTTAGTATTAAGGTTAAAGTTCACTTTTATGTTCGGTTTAGGGTAAGGGTTAAGCTAGGGGTATTCAACCAGCCTAAAATTTATCGTCCGGCCGCCTTTTTAAGTGGGCGGGACGTTCCTTTGCCCGTATCCGGTTTAAGCGACCATACAAGTCATCCTTCCTCGTAATTTACAGCGGCCACCGGGTAGACGTCTCCTGACCATTTCAAGACATCTATAAGTGCATGAGAAACACTTCAATTTTCAGTTCTAGCGGTACTTGCGATAACAGAGTCAGAAGCTGTATGGTCAGCCAGCTCTGCAATGTGCTCACAGAAGGCTTTTATATAAGCTCTACAGTTCTCTTGGCCCAAGCTAAATCCAAACTTATTGTTCTGTCTCCTATTCCGTCGCGCTACAACGACAAAAACACAGGACTGCCCCTCCATCACCAAGCTCTTAACAGAATTAGTTATAATTACCCCGACATGTCTGAATACCCTTAAACCTCTCCCTTTTGCTTTTGTTAAATTTCAAGCCCTTACGCTAGCTGACGTCTATTACTATGCAAAAACGTTCATTCCCTGAAATTACTTTCTTTACGAGGTCTACACGAGTAACATTGCAGAACTTCAATAACCCAGGCATCATTCCGTAATTTCTCCTGCATCGCTCATTCATTCCTTGACACTGTCTGAAGTGTCTATAGATTAGAACTTCGATGCAAACCGGTACCAGCAATCTGCGCCTATCTCAATATCAGCTTAGGTCTCCCAGCTTGCTGCGAACAGAGTGTGATGCCCTGAGTGAAGAGCCAAAACATCCGACTCGGACTAAACTCGGACGTAGCTTACCCAGACATGAGTTTGAAAAATAATGAGAAGTAGTCAACGTATAATGTGTATGCCATCTTTGTTTAGTGAGATTTCTTCAAGTGGCTTGAAATATGTTCGGTGAAGTACTGAATCGGCGATGTGTAGGAGTTAATCCGGTTTAGCGTTTGTGCTATTTAGCTCTCTCAGCTTGTGCAAAAATTTTCTTTCATATGAAAACATGTTTCAAATAATATTGGAGGTTTGAGGAGCTTTTGCCTTCACGTATGAAACATTTAAGCACGGGATGCAAGCCCATAAATTATTCAGTGAAATCCATGCAAAGTTTGTAAGCTTGATTGAAGCAGGCTTTTAAGTGCCGATTTTTGCTTCCCCTAGTTAGGTCAGGTTATGTGCCTTTTATCTAGGCGGCATTCAGTGAACAACGATTTCACTAACGGAAATGGAGCAGGTTGGGATAG
Organism: Schistocephalus solidus; assembly: GCA_017591395.1. Classification (NCBI taxonomy): domain Eukaryota; kingdom Metazoa; phylum Platyhelminthes; class Cestoda; order Diphyllobothriidea; family Diphyllobothriidae; genus Schistocephalus; species Schistocephalus solidus. The sequence continues at coordinate 149,090 of WEDG01002550.1, forward strand.
GTGGTAAAGATTTAGAAAGATTGTCCCGTAACCATCAGATATATCGTCAGTTATTCTCTGGGTTAACTTCCCGTTCAATTCTGATGCAGAGCCTACTTTCGGAAAATGGCAAAGCTCTTATGGAAGCTTTTAAAACGATCTCTCATCCTCCTTGCGCTCTTAGTTATCAATTTTTCTGCTGCTTGCGTTCAACTTAATATTTAGGATTCAGTTGAGCGAAATAGATTGTGCTGCGGGGAGTTTTCCTGTACAAAATGTTAAATTGCTTGCATATAGGAGTGCCTACGTGCTTAATACCGTTAACAAATATCTTTTTTAATTATTATGCTTAAGCAAAAAACCTTATAGGGCGACCACAAAGACGCCGACGTTTCCATTTCAACGTGCCTAGTTGTGGGTAAACAGTCAGGAGGTTATACATGTTAGAATATCGGGACGCATGTAATACTTTTAAGTTGCAATAATATTCTTCTAAGGAAACTTATTGAGAGGACGTTCAGGTCAACTTATAACATCATAATTAAGTATCGTCTTTTGGTAAACCCAACTTCCACACATGCTAGCTGAAAGTCCAAGCAGGATATACCGAGGGCAAAACTGCTGAGATTTATGTAGAATTTTAGGGTTTTAAAGACTGATTAATTTTTCATATCCCTTTTTTCTATAAAGTTTAAATGAAAACATGGAGTTACTTGTTCGTGCATAATACCAGACAGCAAATTGATTTCATTAAATAATTAAAATACTCTAGTAACCTACTAAAAGGCTCTTTTGTCGAAATAATTTCATAAGGATCACCTTGACATACATCGTTTACTTGACGGCTTGTAAATAAATACTTATTTTGCGGAAGAATGGGTTTGTAATTTAATTTTGTTTTAACATTTTCCTCAATTAAGTTTATTTTACTGAAAGTTAAATCATTTGTTCTACATTTTATGAACAACATTGTTGAATAAAGCTGCTGACCGCCCACTAGCTGACATAACTTTTTAAGCGTAAAGGATTACAAGGAAGGGCCTGTTACTTTCCACGTGCCTTTGGGTAATACGAGCTACTTGGTGTAATATTCCTAACGCTTTAATTAACAGCCACCGTTTTCTAAAATAACTCTTGGGCGTCGATGTTTACTTTCTGCCTCGAGCTATGGTAAATGGAGTTCCTTTGAGTTCTGCCAAAACAGTTAATATCATTATGGCCGTGATGGCACACTGACAATAGATGTCATCCATCTCGCATGTAAGGAGTTGGGTCAAATCGAAGCTGATGCTCTATCTCTCACACTAATCTGTCGGGCGGACCCTGTTTAGTTATATTTGGGCAACTGAGTAGCTTTGACGAGCACTTCTGGCTCGCCAGACTGACCAATCACATGCAATGGTGCCCAAAATTTTAAAATGCGCTTAAGATGAGGAGTTATTATTGAAGTGGAATTGTGATATTTACTGTCTGGGAGCATAATCCCATGATGTGTCAGGCACAACAGGCAGTCAGCTTTCGAAGGAGTGTCCCTTCAAGCTGCTGAACAAAACCTGTATTGATAAAATCTGACTGCTTAACTAATATGTATTATTTCCGGTTAACTTACATATTCAAATATGTTTTAGAGAAAATATCTAAAAAATGTACTTTTTGGTACTCACTTGATAAGAAATTACGTCTTTTTTGTATATTTAAATACTTAACGAAAGGCTGTATTTTGCTTTGTACAAAGTTTTTAAATTGTGTATTTTTTACGAATGTAAAATTTCTATTCAAATCGCATCGTATCCCTTCATTTTAATTAATTTACCTCGTTAATTCTTGGGTATAATCCACATCATTTGCAAATTGTCTGAGCATTATATGTTTTCCTCTTAATGACATACAGGAATGCATGATACTTCTTCCAAAGAAGGCATTATATATGAAGGCATAATATCCAAAATGCAAATACGACAGATGGGCCTTAAACTTGGTCAGGAATTTGACCCGCTTTTAAAACCTAAACATACCCTTTATTTGAAGTACGATATGTGAAGAACAGGTAAATAGCTATCAATTGAATATAAGAAGCGTATTTTAAATAGCTTACTCTAAAAATATATTTGTATTTATAAAGGCATCTAAAATATATTGAAAAATCCACACTTTTACCAAGTAATTTTTTTGTAGGTTATGGTTTTTTTCAGGAGGCCAAAAAGCGTTCGTTTATAAGCTGGCATCCACTGGGTTTTAACTCTCTTGGGATTTACTCGAATTTAATAAATACTAAAATTTCCATTAAATGATAATCTGTTATTTAAAAGTTGTTTACATTTGCGTGAGATCGGTCAGGGTGAGGAAGGGCAGTTGAAGCGATGATGCACCTTTTTGCTCAACAGCACATGGATTTCTTCGACCAGTCCGTCGTGAGTGCACCAGAAACATTGAGGCTGTGGGCATTCATAAATCCCGCCTGAATCAAACAAAATATGTTCTGGACAAGAGAATTTTCTTTTTTATGGATAATGTTCGCGAAAAATACCTGTTTCGATCAAAGGATCACAAGAGAGTCATACTGCTTCAAATTAAGGAAGACATTATGGAAGAAGTTGACTGACGATAATTTGTCCCTGAAAAATGGTTGCCCTATCCTAACTGAAACATCATAGCCAAATAATAATTTATACTTATAAAAAGTTCCCTAAGTTATAATTCTCAAGCGATGGGACTATGTGACAAAACAAAATCCATTTTAAACGCTCAGAGTGAATGGTTAAACCAAGGCAATGGAAAACCTGGTCTGAAAAATGGTTAACAGTCAGTTGATGAAAACGTGACTAATACTAATAGCACACTTGCCATAAAACCGAGAGGAACATATATTCTCAGACTACATGGACTCCCAAGTGTGCATAAGAAGGACATACTACTTGAAGCAATTCTCGCTATATCAACTTCACACAAACTAAGACTGGCACAATGGCTCACCAAGGAACTAGAGATAATTTACAATTGTTTTCTACTTTCACTACAAAGGATAGCCTTCATTTTTATTTGAAAGCATTAATCGTCAAGAGATCGCTAGAAAATGTATAGTTTCCTAAGACATCGAACTGTTGTTTAAAAATGTGAAGCCTGGATGAAACAATAGATGTTATACTATTTAATGCCTCTAAAACCCTTCTTTTACCCGATATACTACCTGTACTGTTGCTACTTTGCACAGAAATGTTCAACTCATGTTTAATTGGCAACTTTACTAATGCTTTGATGGACTCGCAATATGAAGGCCACTTGTGAGACCTACGCTGACGTTTAACTGTGTGGCATAGAACAACATGTGTCACCAAAATTAAACATGAAAACATCATGCAGGCTGATCTGTTCACGATTGTTGAGACAACGAAGACGCCGATGACAAACGTAATGTTATCAATAAATTGCAACCGAAGATAAAAATTCACGATTTAAATAGAGCAGTGCAAAAGCTATCCTTCCGAGATGCCCTCATATAAGTGAGGGTGAAGGTTCAAGCAAACACTCTGTTTTCCCCAAGAGATACCCGGAGAAGGCAATGCTTACATTTTAAAAGCTTTTTACTAGTACAATGGTACCAATCTGGTACATAATCTTTTTCAAAGAGCGAGAAATATTTGCTCTAGTGAGATCCTAGATACAGACACTGGAAGCATAAAAGCAACCCTGCTGTCCTGCACGATTCAGTCAAAAGTACAGTATCCATTGGTAACCAAAATCGACGGAGCAGTCAGTTCCAACAAAACCCGTTGTGATATCCTTGCATTTTAAGAAGAATATAATTTCAAACACAATCAATCGATATTCGCACTGCACCCTAAGAAGGACGTAGAGTTAAGCCGAGCTCGTCTTCATAAGTTATACTAAAATCTTCCAAACAACGCAGCAAAGGATACCTTGCTGTGCATGCCAGCCCATATTGCGTAAATTCACGTGCACTTGTGGATGCAAGTACATTGAGCGAACGCAAATACCACTGACAGCCAGGGCCACTGATCATTTGCCAAACTGGCTCTTTAAACATATGAAATACACTACCACGGTCTTCGATAACGAAACATCTGCTAGATGACGGTCACTTCGTTGACCTCAAAAAAGCTTTCCGAATACTTGTTCGGTCATGGCCAAATCAGCCCTTGCACTACTTTGAAACAGCCTATTTTTGGCGAGAAAAACCGACTTTAGCTGGCAGCTTTACCATGTGGTCAATCTCCAAGTGTCCAGTTACTCGTCGTGCCTGGCTTTACTCATGACCGATTTGTGTTAACTCCTGCTTCTTCATATTTCCTTTGCGATGTTCTATGTCACCACCCTTTGTCTGATCATTCTTTGCAGGGAACCATGACCTATCCTGATATGTATTGACATTCTGTGTAAATTCAAACTGCTCTCTACTTCTACTCCTTATATTTGTTATGCAAATTGAGTTGCAGTTTATAAGGTGGCACGACATTTAGTGAAAAAACGCATCCTGCTGCGTCCAGTGGTTTTAAATTGTGATTTACAGTGGAGCACGTCATTACCACATCATCCAAAATGGGGAGATTTTTTGTTTTTGAATTTTGTAGAGAATGCACTTATAGTAATGGTGCGTTGGAATTCGCCAAGTACGCGTACATCAATTTTTATAGGCACTTTAATAGAAATATTACTCTGGTATGACTAAAAAGGGCATTTTTAGGAACAAAGTCCATAATATTTATGGTTACTTTCTGAGCATCTATCCAGTAGCTCCTGTTGACTAACTCGGGATACCTCAATTATCTGAACATTTTTCGACCAGATATACTATGATATTTACGTCAATATAATTATCTATCTATAATTGTTCTTGGGAAGCCACATGGTTTTTAAAATTACTGTCTGATGACCACAGGAATCTTACCCTTAAAAAGCAGAATGGTAAGTCATGGATATCAGCCTATATTAATTATAATGTAATCCTGTAAATATATATAAAATTATGAACGACTTATTCCTTAAGTACACTTTTCGGTTTATAATAAATTGAGAGATATAAGACTGCACTCCAATATAAAGAAAGAAATATGATAAGCGTGCATGTGTTTTGGCAAAATACGAAGACGCAGATGCCCAATATTATTCGTAAAATACGCACTTAACAAATGCTTTGTTTGGTCTCTAATTCATCAGGGTGCCTATGAAAAGGTATAGTCAGGAGCCAACATGTTATTACTTGGAAAGTTATTGTAAGTTTTGTTCACTGCTGCAAGATGTCTCTCTGTTGTTGTTTGTGCAAGGAACTATTGGGCAGCTAAATCTTTGCCTGCTTTCTCAAACAATCCTCTTTTTTACTGCCGTGAGGAAAATAATCAACATGAAACGGAGTCCGATGTTATTTCGTTCACGACAACACGATCGTTTTAAGCTGAAAGTGACTCAGCCTTGTTCATAACACATTTGTTAGGCAAACTCTGATCAAAAAGTAAAAAGGTAGCCATTTATGTTCCATTTTAACATAAATTCATGAAGACTATGTATAAAAGCTGATTTTTATACTTTATTGATTGCAACTTACGCTTTCCTCAAGACCAAATTTAATGTACTGGCAAAAAAGACTTTACAGTTGCTTAATGATTCAAGCAAAGCTTGGAGAGACCATTTGCATTTTACCCGGCATGTCATGTGTTTCGCTTAAAGCCAATAAATATGCTTATTTATCACTTAAGAAGGGCAATAGAGCCCCTGAAATGAGTTTGTAATTCTAACTGCCTCCTATTACTGCCTCCGGATTTTGACATCCTTAATCTGCGTTAAAACCTACCTTTATCGATTCCTCTACGCACTTGAATGTGTAACTTCATCCATCCTCATAAAAATGCACTGGTTTGATGGAAATTTATCAACGACAAGCAGATGCTCACTAACTAGTCTTTCAGATCCTTCCCTGGGAATTTTCATAGCCCTTCTAAAGTAGTTTAATTAGGTATGGTGCATAGCGAACGATCTTCAAGCATCCTACAATGTTCCGTATTTAAAACAGTTTGTGAAATCCAATAATTTGTCCTATCATGTATGAAGATTGAGACAATAAATATAATCTATCATTCACAATATATATTGTCCATACGACGGGTAATATAATGAATTTTGCTGTATTCCTCGTACGATGCATATCATTATAACAAATTGACGTAATGCAAACTCACGGCTTGACCAGAAATGTCAGTCGAACAAAATTCCGCCAAATTTAGAAGGTGTAGAATAACGCTCCATGCTAATCAGCTTTTTGAAACAAATTTTCATAACGAACTTTCATTTGAACGGTTATTCAAAGAGTTCCATCAAGGTTTTAGGACTACTCAAGATGCTTAAAACTTACATTTAACTTTAAAATGTTAATTCATCCTTTTGCTGCGCATAACGTAATCTCTGTGCAGTTGACGCGAGTAAAAGCTTGCTTTTCTCACAAAAATCAAGCTAAAACGTTAAAGACGAGGAACGTTCTTTCTATGCCACCTACAGCTTTCATTAAAACTCACGCTTTCGAAGAGTACAGATCTTTTTGTATGTGCACACCTGTACGTTGAATTAAATGTGCTGGTATGTTTTTTTCTTTGGCGTACTATTATTTATTTTTAGCTCAACTACTATTCTAAGCGAACGTTCTGGGTAATGAACATTTAATGGTAATACACATAACTCTTTGTCTGCCTCCGTAAATTTTGTTTCTCGTCTTATACTATTTAGAAATGTATCAAAGTAACTTTTGCCTTTCTAACCCAGGTTATAGATGACTGATAATAGTAAATTGGTCACGACTGGGTTTTAAATTATACACTGGTTTCTTTATTAGCATTTATCTATACTTTACTTTACAAATACCAAATTTCCGTCCACTGGACTTCCCTTGAGGCTGCGTGTCCATAGCAGCAAGGAAAACCCTAAACTTGTGGTGCCAACGTAAATGGGGAATATGTGGGTTCCTAATCTTGGGGAAACCAAGCTGTTCCACACTGTCAAAATTCCAAAACCTGACCTGTGGGACCTGCTTACTTTTTAACAACGAAGTTCCCCGGCAGGCAGAGAAGCACATTATTTAAATACTTTGAATTTTGTGGAAGATTCTCCTGATAGGTTGTTTAACCGATGACGAAAAGTTATTGCTATGGTGGAAAAGCCTTAAAAGTTTCGTGCTAACAGTGCTTTTTGTCTCTGAAGGGGACTTGCATGCCGGTTTATGACATAGCACTATGTGTTTTTAGCTCCTGCGGGTTAGTTTCCACATAAATATTTTTATTTTTGATGATGAAACTGATTGTTCCTTTTTGGCTGAACTTTCGTACTTGTGTTGTGACTTAATTTGATATACAATTAAATAGCCGAGGGCCTGTATTACTAAATTTCTAAAGGTTGATGTATCCATCGAAATTATTTATTTTAATAATAATGGTATTTTAGTATTAATAAGAGATTTGGAAAAAAACGATTCTTGGAGTCTCGCTAATCATCTGACCTATATGTCTTGACCATGCATTGGAAGGTGTCATTTCGTCTGATTTGCATAAGAGGTTCTACACACTTTGATCATCAATTTTGCTTAGAATATTGTATGATGAAGTAAGGTTAACGCGTATAGCGTCAGTTTACAGACTAACGTATTGTTAAGATTTGAACCTTCTTATAATGCGTTGTTGACAGATTGATATAAACTAGGTATTTTAGTAAAATACTTATCTCAAAAATGCCATGAGGTTATTATTCGGATAAGACATTCAGCTCTAAAAATTCTAAGGGTTTTAAATTAAAAGTTTACGCCTTTGCATGTTTTTAGCAAGGTATCACTAGTTCGGATGAACTGATGTAGTACAAAGAGCCCTTATTACACCTGGGTTAACATTATACTGTACATTTTAATTTCTTTAACTTATTTTAATTAAATCTGAAAAAAACATTTGAAGATTAATTTCGAAAAACTGAGATGCGCTCTTGGCCTAGGTTTCTGGGTTTGCTTTTCTTTACCGTAATTTTTCAACGGTGTACAGTAGCTGTCTTAACTCATGAAATCTTATGAATTTCATGAGTTACAGCCCGTTACTCGAAATCAGTGCATGCTCCGTTCCTCAAAGTTCTACATCAAGAAAGAATCGATCGTTAGAAAAATAAGGCTAATTGTGGTTTACAAATTAATATTGCATTGTCTAGAAACACTAATTATTATAAAAAAGGTAAAGATTGCGAAAAGGTTAAAAATCGACCCAATTCAGTAAACTGCATTTTTAAATGTATAGGAAACATGCCCATGCAAGTAGTTGATTGAATAAAGCAGAAAAAGTAGCATTTATTGGTTAAATAGTATTTTTTAGAGTTTTGCACATACATATTCATCTAAATTAAGCGCAACGTAAAGTATGATCGTTATCACGAAGCCTAATATGCGAGTGAATATTCAAACACCGTTTCACGAGAATTGGCAGTATTTCATCCTTTTGTATAGTGTATTAGATGCGTTTGATCACGGTTAGCAGATTTTCGCTTAATTGCACTGATAGGGACGTCACAGAAGCATAATATTTAGAAGCTCACGTGTTTACAAAAAGGCCATTGACTAATAAATTTAAGTAGAATCGTCAGGTGCAATCGTAAATGTACCATTTTGTGTATTTAAAGATGACTATTCTACTGTTTAATTTCTCTATAATGTTTTCGGGTTTTTCATTACGATGAATCTCAGATCGTCCTTGAAAATGGGGTGAATTCTTTATGATTTTCAGTGTCTTTAGTTGACCGCCCATAAATGTACATTTCGTTCGATATGTTTGGTAAAACCCTCAAAATAACACATTAACCGAATCAGTGACTTTTTGGACATTTTATAATGCAGACGACCGTCTGGGTCATATTTTTGACTCACTTTTACATGAAAACTCGCTGCCGTTAAAAGTGAACATACACAATAAAAGCCGGGAAAATATATGCCTGTAATTAGTGAAAAAGCGTTCTTTAATAATTTACCCTTTAAAAAGTGCTTTAATTAGATGTTTTGCTATTGAATGTCGGCGTAATTAACGTTCTACCAGAGTGACGTCAACAATAATCTGCGAACCTTTGACCAGTTATTCAACTTCACTAAAAAGTAGGGATACAATTTCGGTTGAAAATTAAAGAACTCACTTTTCTCTTTCTATGGTAGCATTTTTCGAGATATTTGCTTACTTTTCAGTTTCCTTTTCAGAGTTAAAACGCACAAGAGGGTGGCTGACTACATAGTATGATCTTGTGATAAAATTTCAGTTTTCTGCCATTTCCGTTTCAAGTTTACTTATTCATTTATATTCAACTGCAGACAGAAATTGTCTTGGCAGGCTTCGCATATACCGGGACAGCGAAAAGTGTTGGTGTGACATCGCGTCTCGTATAAATGCGCTTTTAAGATCCTAATTGTCTGTGTGGTAAAACAAAGTACATTCAAAAAGTTTAGTACAGCGTTGTTCAGATACAGACGTAATAACTTTGCAAAGCTTAATTTTTGTAGACTAAATCTGCCCTTTATTTCCAAAACAATTTGATCTCTCAAACAAGCATTCACCTGATTTTCCTGAAAACAAAACGAAATTTTCCGGTCTCAGAAGGGATATGTTCGAAATCTATACGGCTTATTTTAATTTGTATACAAACTACTGCTCATAAAAGTAAAATGCTTCAATCGTAACCTTTAATAGCGTGGGAAAATTCCTGTTTACCAATTAATCTAAATTGAACTCTTTATTACTAAAGGGCTTTTGTGCATCAATTTAATACAACGACTACCTTTAATTCTAATATAGACGTTAATGAGTTAGGCAATCTACTGTATCTACAAAAAATGCATCACTCATGAGATGGATTCGATTTAAAACTTTACCTCTGTAAGAAGAGTGTTTATTTTGATCGCGGTAGCAGAGATTACTCTGACCTTGGGCTTTTTTCTGACCACCATTGATGTTGCGGAACCATCAAAACAGTTTGCTTTTTCCAAGTTTTCAAGGCAGCTCACATCTTAAACCGTACTCAATTCCATAGAGATACCCTATCCGTCGTTATCATGAAAATATTTTTTAGACTATAACCAATTATTAGAAAGCTCATAAGACGATAACATTTTGCCTTATTTCGTAGGCATGTTTTATGTTTTCATCAAAAACTTTAAAATAAGATATTTCGTTAAAGCATTTACCGAAGTAGTGAGCTTTTTGATATTCTTTCCAATGGAGATGGCCGTTTGCGTCATATTTTTAGATTTGCCCAAACATGAAAGCTCGTTGCGAGAAAAATGAACATCCGCAACAAAAGCTGACAAGTAATTAGCCTAAGACCAATTAAAAACATTTTATAATAAGTTGCTCATTTAAAAAGAGTGCTAAGTAGATACTTCGCTTAAGAATGCACTGTTGATTTATCCAAGGTAAAGTAAATATGAAAATGTGAACGTTTGATCGGTTTTGTGACTTTCCTGCAAATAAGTGAAACAGTTTCTGCTAAAAATGAATAGGTGAACTTATCGCTTTATATTGGAGCCTTTTTGCTACATTTTCTCAGTTAAATACCCCATTCTAAGACGGCAAATACACAACAGAGCATCCGAATATATACAAAGAGTTTACAAAAACTGGTTATCGTTTATCCATTGCGTTTCTTAATTCCTGGTAAGCAACAACTAAGTTAAACCACTAAATATCTAATTGCATACTTTCAATATAACAAAGGTTGTTCTGTGCTCCATCTCCATAGCAGCTTGTACAAATTTTTTTAACAGTCTTCAGTTTCAACGTTGCAAAAAAAAAATACTGGTCAACATGTTTATTCCTGCAGTTTTGTTGCAAAAACGTCAGTAAGTTGCAGAAAATAAATTTCTATGGCTAGATTCTTTGCTTGCTTTTGGAAAACAGTCCCTTCCCTTGCAAGTGCCATCTCCTGATTTTCCTTTAATTATGATCTTAATTTCTGGTTCCAGAAGGGATTTATTTAAAACCCTTCTCACTTCTGTTAATGTTCTTTTATATAATAATGCGCAAAAAAGTTGGGCTTTGGTTTGTGATATTAAATAGCGTAAGACATTTCTTGGATATCTGGCAACCTCTTATTTCGTCCAACTCCCGCCATTTTTTTCATCAGTTTATAAGATTGAGCATGTAATGTCCTTAAGTAAAGGCTTTCTGAGCGTCAACTCACTTAAAAAACCAAAATATCAAGATTAAATACACACTCACCTACTCACTCAAATTTCCATTATACATGGTGGGAGTTAAAACATCTACTGTGTGTGTGCCAAGCCCCTAGAAAAAGCAGAAACCCTGTAGAAAATCGGACATCAAGAGGTTAGAACTCCAATATCTTCAACGTCTTTTTCAAGGCCAACGAGTATTCCAAAAAACTTTGCCAAGCGTCTGGGAAAATCCGATCAATTAAATTTAAATGATGGTATATTCGCAAGCCTGGCGAGTCTCGTCCTAGGCTGATGTACTTTGGGAACAATCACTCGCCTTCGAAGTCTGCTCTGGATTGACATTTCCATTTAGCCAAGGCAATAATTCATTATCTGCACATAAGACCGAATTACTTGTAGGATTTCTCGAACGATGAATATCTTGGCCAAGGGAATGGCCGCATAGTCAGTGGGATAAACGAAGCCTGGCACGCGGAACAATCTCGAGCAAACATTGCGTGGACAACATACCAATCCCTTGGAGTACCGTTTCTATAAACAGATGGGCATACTTCCTAAAGATGTTAAACTGTTTTTATACATTTCAAGTCTTTTTTCACCCCACCACAACGTAGATTCCAACCTGAAAATGTAGACACGAGTTAAGCCGGAATTCTTCAGCAGAAAGATGCAGCTTCGAGGATTTGGGTTGCTCTGGTTGTCTTTCAACGTCTTCTGTGTGGGTTCATGTTTTGCATGAAGAATTCCCGTCTTTGCTGCCTAGCTCCAATCTCTTCGCCTTTGAAATACCTGGCGAATTATTTTACCATAGAAGTATTGTATATGTATATATATAACCGATGGGGTTGAAAGCTTTGTCATAGAGAGACAAACTGGTAATGAATGCAACTGTAATGATACTATGACAATAGCCATGGAGGCCTGCACTGGACGTACCCTATTCGAACCTATAACTAGCTTCCTCGTTTACTATTGTCAGAACGTATGTGCTTTCTATAAATGTGGGCGATTCTGCGTAGCGTAGAAGTAGTTATTAACATTTTGGGAAGTTTTTTTCATTTGAAATGACGGCCAGTTTAATTTTGCTAAAATTACCGCAAAGTGTTGTCCGCATACCTAAGGTTGAAAAACAGCAAAACCATCCATTCCTTCCGTCACTATTAATCAACTGTTTTAAGTGAATTAATTGGGGATTTGTGTAGGAAATATGCTGTGTCTTATTAAGTATGAGCGAGACAAGGCTTTCAATATTTTTTGATGTTCTAATCGCTGACGGTAGAATTGCTGAGTCTTTTATTTTTAGTCTTCACAGTTTTATTAATTACCAATATTTTTGAGAAAAGTAAGTGCCCCTAGCTAATTTTTGAAACTGTCTGTGCCGTGATTGCAATTTACGTCCTCTCGCCATGCGGTTTAAATTTGTTGATAACAAAATGGAAAGTGCAGTTTGTTTTCATAATGAGAAAACTGTTTGCATATGAGAAAAAATTATAATAAATGCAGTGTACAACATTTAGGAATAAAATAAACAGAATAAAGACGAATGATTCATTCTGTATGAATAAAGTCACAAACTTAGTTTGTCTTTTATGTTCGAGGCCAAATGCACTTTTTATCCTCTGGTTATAGTTGAGGTTGGCGCTGAAATTTATTATGCAATGGTTCAATTACCTGTTGTTAAATACTTACTTGGATCAGAATAGGTTGTTTATTTCAGATCACATTATTCCACTCAACTCAGCGTCAGCTGAAACTGAACACAATAAAGTTCATTATTCTTCCCTCCAGATATGACAGGACAAGAGAACCCGTCCGTATTACGGGTGGCTTTGCGCCCAATTCTGTGAAAATATGTTACTTTCAGTGCAAGGGTTATCAAGAAATGTAGTGGTTCGGTTTTGAGTAGGGTAAGTGCTACGATTAATGGTTTGATTTAGGCAAATGTTAGGACCAGAGTTCGGGTAAGGACAATGGAATACTTAGTTTTCCTCGAATTACGTGTTGGGCCATCTTTATTGCTTGGGCGGAATTTCTTATTCCCACATCGTATTTAGGGGACCATAAAAGTAATTTTTACCCGGAAAATTTAAAATGTACAATTTTGCTACTGAAAATTACAAAATTCAGAAAATCTCCTATAAGGTGCATTCATGTAAGATCTTTTCTGTACACAATGACAGTCTTCATCAATTAATGAAATAATACTTTGAACGCCTTCCATTCCAAGTTGACACCAAAGGCTATGAATTAATCTTATATGACAAAAGAGGGATTATCACAAGTAGGAGGTCTCCTAATATTCGGACGGGAAGCCCTATTACTTTTGAAGAAATATAAGGGTGAAAACAAACAACTGGAACGACCAGAACATTGCTATTGCATTGATCTTCATTTGGCAAGCAGGCAGTTAAGAAATTTTCTAACTGCTTGAGACCTCGGACTTTGAAGTGAAAAATTAAGAGGTTGAGGGGCGTTATATATGATTGCATAGAGACGAATCGAAATAGATTTGTGTCATGAACCTGGTGGCCGGCCCATCTCCTAAGGATACTTAGAACTCATGGCTATAGTATTTTTAGGTTTAATTTTCAAATTTGCTCTCTATTCCTATTTCAGCTTTATATTTAACACAGGTATTCGCAACGACTTTTTAATTTCATATTTTGCCGTTCTTTTAATAAACTCCGAATGAAACGAACTATGATTGTTTAAATTTCGAGAAGAAACAGGTAAGGAATTGCAGGTGTCGTGCGCTGCGCTGACGACACCGAAAATGGCAGAGGACTGGCGCCTGACGGTTCAGAGGACTAACTTTGTAGGTTGAGTTGCAGGGTGCGAAAGAGTTTCTTACAAAATAGGATGATTGCCTTTCTTCCGCATTCCTGGATAAGTAATGCCTTTTTAGCCTGCCCAGTGTGATAAGCTTACCTTTACTATTCACAAACAAATATATTTAATGTGAAAGTATTCCTGTTCTTAACTCAGTTTTTCGACTTGGATCTGCCGTATCAAATGAATTTAATTAACTGGCTTTCCACTTTCTACAGTCTCTAAGCAACCCCTAATCCATGTTCCCCTGATAAGCAAACCTTTTGATTTTATTAACCCTGGTAACTTGTAAAATCGTTTGACAACAGCCTCCGTCGCCGTCCCGAGCAAAGTAACTGTACACCATAACGAACAAGTAAATCACCTTGCCTCTTGTGTCTTGTTAACTGGACTTGGAAGACGACAACTCGTTGTACAACAAAAATTCATTAAAGTAGCAAGACGCAAACCGCACAAAATTTAGAGCTAAGCCGGTTGCAAAAGTAATAACTAGCCGTTTTTCCAGAATCCTGGTGTCTGAAAGTGGACAGTTGTCCAAACCCTTGGAACTTCAGATAAAAAATTGCTGTTGGAAACTGTTACTAGCAGTGTTAATGAAATGGTCGTTTCGGATCTGTACGGCGTCTGCAGCTGACAATTCAAAAAAGTGGTAGGTGAACCTGAGATTCTACTTCAAACCAGTTGGTTAAATATGCAAATTTTTCCACACTTTGCCAAGGCCTCAGGTACTGTCAAACAAATGAAAGGTCTTTAAATTCACAGGGGTGTAGAGTTTATCCCCTTATCCTGTCCTTTTTCCTCATCAGTGACATTATGGCTATCTACGGTAAACCACTTTGTAACCCTCTGTGGAAGTTTTAAGCCCAGTCTTCCTTAGCAAAATGAAATCGTCCTGGTTTGTACTCCAATCGAACGATAACAGGCAACATTTCCTTTATTGTTTCCACAAGATTATTCTACTTGTCGTAAAATGTTCCAACGTTGAGCAGGAAAATAGTTGTCACTGCACACGAAAGAACGACTGTCAGGAGGTATTTCTTAGAAAGCATCGATCACAGAAACAGAGCTTTTATTTGCCCCTCGTTCTAGATTCGCACACCAACACCTTGTCAGAAACAACATCAACAACAACCACAACAACAATGAAGATACTGGGTGCACAAAATGTACAGTATTTACACAATAAGAAGTGTTTTTGCGCTCTCCATACGTGGCCAAGTAGACTACCCAGGCAGTTTAAGCAATAAATAATAGGAAGAAAGGATAAGTTAAAATGCGGGCCGGAAACTCAAGACCTAAGCAGATCACGCCTTTGTTACCTTGTTCGATTTCACTGATTAAAGCAACGTGGAAGTTTCCAGAATGCAGGGCACATGAAGATGCGATTGCTGGAACCTAACATTTATTGATCTGACGTTTTCCAGTCTCCGTTGAACCCATCTATGGAAACAGTCACATATTAGTGTGATGAAGGTGCAGAACCGAAATGTGGGTCTCGGCAGGTGGATGATACGTTCTTCATCATCGTTCAATGTCGGATTCGGACATTTAAACATTTCAATGACATTTTCCTGGATACTTTAATTTACGATGGAGAAGGAAGAAAACAATCAGCTAGCTTTCCTCTATGTACTCGTCTGACGCAAAGATCTTTGCGGCCTTAAAATCTTAAGTTTTCAGAAAGGCAAACATATGGCATACTTATCCAGCATCAACAGCGGTCATCCAATTAGTCACAAACGCGGTTGCAACATATCACTTTATTGATATTTTGTGAGGCCTTACGGTGAGCCAGAAGAAAAAATCACCCAAATTCAACAGCTTCGGTTAAGGTTCAGCGCAAACGGCAAACCATGCAATTTGTTAGCAGGTGCATGCACAACAAATTGAAAGATCGAACTGCATCAGCCATTATTTTTGGCGAGCACTTCCGTTCATGGAGAACGTATCGGAAGCCATTGCCTGCCTTCTCAACACATGGAGTTGGGGTTTGTCTAATGCGTCACGTGAACAGGGGGAAGACCAACTACCATGAGGGGAAACGTTTGGTATTATTTACCGCTTCTGGTACCATGAGAGAAACAAATTAAGTGTGAGAAACTGGGAAACTTTGCCACACGCGGATGACTGAAAATGAGGCAGCAGTGAGCAGGATTGATGCTATATCTCAGGTTATAGCACATTCAATGGAACTTGGTTACACCTCTAAGATTGACGAATCCAAAATTTTATATAGGGCCATAACAGCGTGATCCGTGAACTGCTAGAGTGTTGGTTCTTTTGGCCACAGTCGATTAAAAAGCACATTTCCCTGACTCCATATTCTGTGCTAGGACTTGGCCTAGTCGGAGACGTTTGCTACACGGTGGACGCGTGGGCGAAATGGATTCAGCAACAGTGACCCAAAGGTGCGAACAATCATCAAGCCAAAATTTGACAACTTTGATGACCTCTCGACAATTAACGGCTCGAACGTTAACTAACGAGTAATGTTCGCTTCAAGTATGAGGACCAGCGAAAAAAGCAAGATCTGTTAATTGTCTAAGGCATGTGTTTGCATGCCAACTGTGTCTTATAAATACCACACCCTAGCGCCTACACGGTCCATGTGTTATTTTGAATTTCGATTTCATCGATCTTGAAGGTGAAGCTAGTTCCTATCGAACGATTCGCTGTTTGTTAACTGGCGTCGTTTCTCAACCCAGCTGAAATGAGCTTGGCTATCCGCTTTCGGGTTCGTCTTCCAGTTTGCGTTGCGCCTAAATAAAGTTTTCCGGTTTCTCCAACATGCATACTTCTGCTAGAGCTTTACTAGGTCCGGTAAATGACCCCAGCAGTTTCCTGCAATGTCGGTGACTCTTTCGGCCTCGCAACCTGGTGCCTGACGTCCGCCTCGCTACGCAATGTGAAAAATAAAGCTGGATTGTTGCCATAATTCAAAAGGCTGTTTCTGAGACATCAGTGACCTACAGCAGCACTTACATGAGTTGGAAAATAAACGGCAAAGATTTTGGATGGATATGTGGGTGGGCCCCCTAAACGGGTCACGCATTCAATGGGCTTGACCAACAAAGAGGTATGATCAGGGCACTGCAGACGTTATTTTGGGTGATCTTCCATCAAAATTGTTGAACATGGGGGTGGCGTTGTGGCACGCCTAGGTGCAGTCTCACGCCACACCAGCCACCTGCTCCCTCTCCCACCTGTCGGTCTTCTTGACTCAGACAATTCGCGTCCCTGCGAAAAGCTGAAATGCCTAATAAAGCTGACAATGTCACTTGTCTGGGAAGGGTGCTTGCGGCCGCCACTTGCCAAATTTCCTTGACGCTCTTTTTCGCCTCATTAAAGGCTTGTGCAACCTAATCCATTTTTCCTGACTTGTGAGTTGGGAACCTTCATTTTTCAACCATCGCGCCTTTCCACAGAGCTACCATATGGCCAGTTTCTATCAGATGTCTCGCTCTGCTCAGGGACTAAACTTCCTTGGCCGTGGGGGTTAACCAGATGAGGCTGTCCTTTCCTACTCTTTCGTTCTCCTTTCAAGCCAAACTTACCGCAGAATATACCTTAGACTCAGACCACGTCAGGTCAACTCCCCCCCCCCCACAAAATCCCCCAACGGTCGTGCGATTTGGCAGTCGCTTGGTATATCCCAATAAATCTGGTCGATGGTGCACCACCATTTCCTTACCGGAGAAGGGCACGAAAGGACTGCCATGGCTGCACGACGAGATGAAGCAAATGACCGTAAGTTCTGTCCCCATCCCCCCACCCCTGGTCACAGCGAAATTTTTCCCTTTGATAGATTTAAGTATTTATTCATTTATGTATTTATTTATTTTTCACTTTGATGGCTTTAAGTATTTATTCATTTATTCATTTATTTATTTATTTAAGTATTTATTTACACAATCCAATGGACAACTGGCGGGAAATAAATACACATCCGGCCTATAGCGAACTTGCTCGACACAACGCGGACCTGTTCGCTGGCACCCAGACCCGTTTCTCCGAAAAACATTAAATGGAGCAGATACGGAACCTAATTTTCGTTTGGAAAGGACTTGCACACGAAGAGTGCTGACATGCTGGAACGGCTTTTGACACTAGAAGAGACATCTTTATCTAATCTGATCCGAGTCTAATGCAGAAGAACGAACTTTCCATCCCAATGAGGCTCTTATACTTCGCAGCGTCTTCCATTCCCAACCAATGACAAGTCTAAATGAATTGAATGAGAAGCTTTAATGTCCTCTCGCGTTCAACATGTCTTCGACCACTGCAAACGGAATTATTTTTCACCGTTGACCTTAATACCGGTTCCCGTAGAAATCATGTTACTTGGAATGGATGAATAGATTTAACGGAGAAGTAGTTACAAAGAAGACGATCCCCTGCCGTAGGCACGCACAGAGCACATTCTTCTCACCACCACCTTCAGTGGGCTAGATTGAAAAACGCTAATGTCAAGCACCTCTCAACGTAACTACGCCGAAAACCGAGCCCAAAAGTAGTATGCGGTGAACCGACACAGCAGATAACCGCCAAAAAAACGCGAATTATGAACTGGCATTCAGGACATGATTTGATCTTGGGAGATGCCTTAGATGCTACTAAAAGCAAACCCAACTCCCACCTCCTAAAACAGCACTGCCGCAGCTAAAGTAGAATTTTCTACTACCGAAAAGGCTGCAATCACAATTCCGGATTACATATCGGCCTGCCCGGAAGCCTAAAGGTCGATCACAATGCAGATGAAGCAACAGTAACGGGAGCCCAGGCCAAAGCTTGTTCTAAAACACATACCTGTTTACCTGTTTACCTGTTTACAATGTCGCAGTTCCAATACACATCAAACTGAGCTTCATAGAAACATAAGCATGTACGATAGTGGTCAGTGCAGCCTATATCATTATTACACCCGCCCATTGTCTGGGTTGTGAAATAGAGTAATCAGGTAACCACGGCTTGGTATTCTTGCTTTAAGGCACTCCCTCAACCTTTACTCATTGTGAGGTGCTAAAGCTTGTGGCTTCGAGGACGGTTAACTAATAATATGAGCCGTTCGGTTTGCCCTGACACCTCCTCAACATCGCTTCCTGGTCACTTTAACTTATATGCTCCCCAAGTTGGGAACAAGTCCACTTATGCCGCTCGTAGGCGGAAGGTTTGACCTTGAAATCCACTGCGCTTCGGTAAACTTTCAGCCACCTTAATATTATCTTGTCACTAGATCAAGCCCTGCATCGACGAGGGATGTTTAAATAAGGGTGAACCTTGTCCTTTGCGATTTTCAACTTGCCGTTTTGTTGAATAAACATGTGGTAGAAGGGCGTTCGCTGGTCACGTCACAGGACCTACTCGTCCCGTTGTGCTTGGGAGTTCAATCCTGAGCTCCGTCAGCAGCCGCTCTGTGGCTGCTTTACTAGGCAAAACTAGCATTACTGACAAAGAGACACAGGAGACTGACATGACCAGTTCTCGCTTAGTAGACATCATCAGCCAGCCACATTCAAGGAATTGTCTGGTTGATTTTCCAAGTTTGACTGGCCGACACGCGGTTACACATTCATTAAAAGTCTTAGTACTTTTGGAAATGTTGACCCTTCTGCATGCTTCCACCATCAGGTACATATCACTTTCAAAACGACGATATTGCCTAAGGTCAGCAACTTGGCATCACGACCGTGAACTGACATTTAATAAGCTCGCTGGCCACCACTGCCTCGAGATTAAGCTTTTGAGTCAAAGCGGCAGAGGTCCCAAGAAACCTCGGGAATATATGTGCAATTACAGTACTATGATCCATGTTATGGCGTTCGGTGGAACCGATGCACTTTGTAACCTTACTCCAGTTGTGCGAGCAAATAGTATGTGAAATGGACAGCTCAATCACGAAAGGACTCTTAGTATTGGATTCTTGAATGTACGAACGTTTCTTGACCCTGGTACATGAAGTCTGACGGCGCGCAGTCTTTAGCAGTAAAACATAGATGTCTGCCTGAAGTCTGAATTCTTGACTCAGGCGCTCGGGAAATAAAGATCCCGGGAACCAATCCACACTTTGCTCTCTACCACAGTGGCCCACGCGACACTTCTGGTAAGCATGGTGTTGCGATGGGTTCCTTAGAACATGCAAACCGTATACTACTTGCTTGGGAACCAATCAATGACCGAATGGCCTACATGTGACGGAGGGGCCACTTCACGAACAACACTTTTCTCTCCGTGTGCGCACTAACTTTCGATGCCGAACTGCGCGATAAATAGACGTTTTACTCAAAGATGCAATCTTTCATTGAAATACTCCCCCGAAGAGAACTTCTTATCGTTTCCTGGGGCTGGAATGGCCAGACTGAAGCTGGCGACTCTACAGGAGTCAGTTTATTGGCTGTTTTGGGTTTTGTTCTCGATATGAAAATGACGAGAGATCGCTGAACTTTGCTGATTAGAACTGACGGATTGTCACGAACACGTACTTCCAGCATCGCAACAAACATCTGTTGGCCTGGTATTCAATAAACGGTCATACTAGAACTTAGATCGACTACATTTTAGTTAGTTCAAGGTTTTGAAGCAGGGTTCATGATAGCAGATCACGGCGCGGTGTCGAGACTGGTTATGCCCATAGTTTGGACCAAGCTCACTTCGCAGTTCACCTCTTATGCGCGCTCAAAATGCTAAATGCTAGGCACCTCGACTTCGTCAAAATACGATAACCCAGCAATGCCAAGGCTGTGAACAGATACATTTAGTCCTGTTTTATGACCCTAGTCAACGCAGAGGGCATTTCCAGTATTCTTCACTGAAATCATCAATCTATGGGGCAGCCGATAAAAGCCTTGGATATAGCCAGCCGCGCCGCAGTCACTAGATTAGTGGAAAAACCCTGTTGTTGTTTGCTCAGGCGGCTCGAGCCCAGTGTCGTAGTGATGATTCCTTCCGCTTACTCTGAAAGATGACGGCAAAATCGGCTTAGGGAGAACCAGAAGAAATTTTGGGCTGAAATAGCAACCTCTATGGAGCAGGCCACAAACGTCATTGACACTCAAAACCTCTACCAAATAGTCCACCAAGTTAGTGGTAAGCCATTTTTACTGAGTGACTGTGTGCTTGACGTGAGTCGCGGCTTTATTGCTGAGCACTTTTAGCATCTTCGCAACTCCAATTCATAAGCCAATACCCACTCGTTTCTATTTGCAGTGGAGTCTCCTCCATCTCCAAACTATGTTGTGTCATGCGACCACTCTTCTGAAGAAGGCGCCGATGCCGTACAAAGTTTGCGCAATAACAAGGCGCCTGGAGAGGACGGTATACCCCCTCAAACTTACATGTCCTGTGTCAACATGCTGGTATCCTGATTCCATGAACTGATTGAACAAGCATGGAGAGACGAGGTTTTTCCTGACGACTGGGTCTCAAACATCCTTGTACCTGTACTCACTAAGAGAGATAAACCGAGATGCGAGAACTACCGTGGCATAAGTCTTATTGATGTTGTGGCGAGGAGCTCTGCTACTGTCCTTCTCAGGCGATTCCAGATTGTGCGTGACTCTACGACAAGGCTAACCAACCTAGATTCCTTGCTTGGCGTGGATGTGTGGACCAGATATTCATACTGAGGTGCATCCTTGAATTCCGTTGTAGTTACCAACAACCGACGGCCATCTGATCTGTTAACTTTGCCGCGGCATTCGGTTCCGTTCATCGGGAATCCCTATGGACACTAGACGGCATACCAGCAAAAAACAGCGCCTTGAACAAGGTTTATTATCGCCCCACCACTGCGCAAGTTCCTGCCCATAACCATTTTTAAGGTCTGGCATTTAAAAAATTTTCATTCTCTCACCAATTCTGTTCAACTAAGCTACTGACTGAATTCTCTAAAAGGCCCTTCACGAAGAGGACGTTGGTGAGCTTGCACTCAGATGATAGATACGTTGAGGATATCGCCTTACTGGCTTCAAGTTTCTATGATCTGCAGTCCTTGATACCAGACGGTGAAGGAGGTTCATAAATCTGTCGGTTAGCTCATTAACGTTGGGAAGACTACTGTTTTAAAGCTGCATCTCTGAGCACGCGATGCCACTCCTGTGGATTTATGGCTGTCTACTTGAAGACGTCGAGAGTTTCAAATACCCTGGGGCAAGGTTGCTGCCGAATGAACAGTGTAAGGAGGACGTTGTCTTCCGAAGCAATGCTGCTGGCCGGGTTTTCTCAAGCCTTAGAAAGTTCCTGTGGACCCGACGCAACCTGTCCATCGTCACGAAGATTCTCTTGAACCTGCAAGTGCTTCTTGGACCTTCGGTATTCGGCCTCCATGGTTGACGAAGAGAAAGGATTGAATTGCCAAGTCTGCGGCTGCTGATCACATTTGTAGAGGTAAAATCCGTGACATCATCGAGGCCGACTAGATCAGGCATGATAACAGCCGTAACAAGTACAAACACATACCGCCATTGAAGGTTCCCAAGTTAACGCTACTGTGCCGAAGGTTTACGCCATAACCAAATGATCGTCATATTTTTTTTTAAAATTGACCTTTCTTTTATGTCGGGCTGTTATTCTTGTAAAATATTTTTTCCCACATAATCACTTTGATCTAGTAAGTACCTCCCATTATTCGAAATAAATTTTTCTGCCCTATAGGACAACTGGCACCGATTTGCTTCAGAAAGAACTATTTATTAATAATAAGGCTTAAATATTTTGAGACCTTTGTCGTTGCCAGACGCATCGCCACCGAGTTGGCTTTACAAAAATTATAGACGCAAACAGTTTGACGGAGGTAAGTCAGGACTGTAGGATGGATGTGGCAGAACTTCCCAGTTGGGCTCCTGAACGACATTTTGCCCAGCAGCAGCAGCAGTTCGTTATGACCGTCGGCTCGCTTTTGTTAAACAGCTGCGACGCAGTTGGGTTGTGTGAGGGTTTCGGCCCACGTTTGCTTGGCATTTCGTCTTAGATTACGCCATTCCTACCTCGCCATGCGCCACTTGTCGCCGTTCGAGGAAAAAACCCTACCTTGACCGGGTCGTTGTTAAGTTATTGCTGCTAGACCCCCTCTTCTTTTTTCGCGGCATGCTGCTCAGTGACCTACTTCCTGAAACCTTCACTGAAGGTTTAAAAAAGGTTTTTTATTAGGAAAGATTTTTTTATTGCTGCTGACAGATTGATCCTTTTGTGGTACAATCGTTAACTACGTCAGAAATGCCAGGCTACCAAGTTTCGAATGCACGTCTTTTCAGTCGCTTTGAAAATCCGCAATCGATAAAAATGACTACTTAAATAGAGTGCGTTTTTTCTCTTTGTTTTCGGCGTCCTTATAAAGTCAAATATATTTTTAGAAAAATCAAGAAGATGTGTTCTTTGTTGAAAGCGTTTGGTAACAATAAAGGCTTTTTTAAATTTTACAACTGAAAATAATCCATTGTTCGGTTTTGAACGTATATAATTATGAGACTTTTTTATCCGTTCGTTTGTTAAGTTCCCTCATAAAGTAACTCATACAGCCTTTTTCCAAATGTTTATGAGGAATATGTGGCATCTTCCTAAGTACATAGAGGAATACATGTTACTCCTTCCATGGAGTGCATAAAGCTTGTCATTTTAAAATCCTATACGAACGTGCAACCGCACGTTGGGCTCAAAATTAATAGTAAACTGGAACAATTAGTTAAAAACTTCCCTTCCTTTGAGTATAAAATTTGAAAAAACACATGGTTGTCTACTAAATGATTGTTTTATTTTACTTCGAACTTCTATAAATTATAGCCAAATGCATAAAGTACAAGAAACTCTATAGGTAAAATGTATACTACT
This sequence comes from Schistocephalus solidus, assembly GCA_017591395.1. Taxonomy (NCBI): domain Eukaryota; kingdom Metazoa; phylum Platyhelminthes; class Cestoda; order Diphyllobothriidea; family Diphyllobothriidae; genus Schistocephalus; species Schistocephalus solidus. The sequence continues at coordinate 172,908 of WEDG01002550.1, forward strand.
TGTGTAATTATGTTTCCTCCAGTGTAGTTTCTGCAGGTAACCGAAACGTTCTGCAAGATTTCCAACTTTCCCGTCAAATCCCAGTGAAGTTGCATTGTCTCTAATTGCGATAGTTCAAGTTTCCGCCAATTATCTGCTAACTTTCCGATTAGTTTCATGCAAAAATTCATTCCAATGGCTCTTAGTTGACTCAGTCGGTCATTCTGAGCTAGATCATTATAATTTCCAAAATGAACTTTCTTACTTTTATTAACCAATACAAAACCGCTATTTCAGGTATTACGTCTGCTCCATGCTAAGCTGAAATAATATGAGCAGCTTTGACACTTCGAGTAAAAGTCAGTGACAATTAACCACAATGATCACTTTTTTGTTGACACCCCTTCATCTAACCCTAAAAGTTAACAAGGTTAAAATATTCACAAAAACGTGAAAATGCTCTTGAGGAGCAGATAAATATTCTTTTGAATATCTTAATAACACTTGCCACAACAAAGCATGTGGACAGTAAAAATATTAGTTCAAAAAACTGCAAATGCTTATAAGACAACCCTATATTAAACTTATTGGAAATTATCATCAAGTGACAATAGATGATGTTATGCTCGTTAAAACATGTCTAAACAGGTCTTTATTTGGCCGTAAATACACCCCTTTCAGTAAGCAGAATTCCATTTTTTGACATGAAACATGGTGCGTGAATTCCATAGGATCTCAAGTCAGTGTATTTCACAAAGAATATCGTTGGCTGTGTATCATTTGATCAAAACCCCTTTTTTCATGTTAACTATGGTATGTTTGCATATCCAGTTCTCTCCCTATGCTTGAAAACCTAAAAATAACGCATAGATTTCCAGCCATTTCTATTCATGTGATCGATAATTTAACTACGTCAACTGAGCTACCTTAACAGCTGACATATATTGTTGTTTTTATCAGCCAAGCTGTTACATAAATTCCTTCACTATTTACAATAACACAAAAGTGGTTAGAGCCTCTCAAACTGGCCATTTGAATTTGCATGTTTCTTCGCAATAGATGAAATATGGTAGATTACATTCCACTTGTTTTGCGCTACATAACTAAAAAATGTATACCGATTACCTACCATAAACATCGTATTGTCTCTCCACTGATTGCAATATTATCTATCAGAATTTGATTTGTATCGACTGCAAATTTTAAACATGGTTGATTTATTTTATCATTCCTTAGAGATAATTTTTAATACCGCGTTACGCATTCGGTACCTGCAGCCAGTAACCTCAAATGCAAACTGAGGTATTTTAAGATCGCACAGACTGTTAATTGACATAGCAATTGTAAATTTATTTTAATTGACTTATTGACTTATTAACAAGTTGAAACGTTGTTCAAATTGATGAATTTTTGATTTAAAAAAATGTTATCGAGATGTGCGTTTTCGAAAAGAAGTTCTCACTTCCTTAGCCGATAACCTTTCCTTATTTCTGCATATATCCTTAGAAACCTTTGACACTATCGTCAGTATACCAGCAGATACAATCGGATGGTTACGGGCCTGAACATTTAACACGTGGAAATTAACGAGTAGTTTTATAAGTAAAAAAAGGACTTTCTGATTACCGTTTAAATTGAGGAAAAAAATTATTTATATTGAACTCCTTTCAAATGTCATGTTTTCATACTTCAAGTAAAAAATTCCTTGAAATTGTTGTCTTGTAAAAATGGAGCGTTCCAATTGAAGCGATAGCATTCGATTGTTTTATTGATTAAAAAATATTGGAGTTCAGGCTAGATTCCAATTGCCCCCTACATAATCTCAGCTTTATCGCTAACAAAATTAAACATGTTAGCTAATGCACTTCCAAGGAAAGTGATCGCCTAAAGAGTAAGTCATGTGAGACACTTTGAGGAAAATTTTCAGAAATTGTGCAAATAACTGACACTGTGTGCTCCTTCGCCCACCTTTTACACCAGATTTTGCAACCTTTATTAGGCATTGTTGTTTTGGTATGCCTGACATTCTTATTTTGGTATGCTCTGGCTGGAATGTTTTATAGTGCCTCTATGAAGGGAGGGTGGAATTAACCGAATCAATTTCCAGCTTCCGCGGTTCTTAAAAAGGCAATCCAATATTTTCTCCATGACCTAACTACATTCCAGGAGGCAAATTTGTCACATAACACTCTAGTTTTAATGACTATTTTTCCAACTGGTCACTAATATTCTTAGAGCGGCTCCACAGACATGCAAATGGATGAAAATAAGCCAATAGTCTGCAAGGAACGCTAGTCTATTAAAGGAAGTGATTGAACACCTAATATTTGTCCGCGTCGATGACATTGGTCTCTGTGGGCTTCTTTACTGAAGTCTGAATGTAATCTACATAGTATGTTTAACTTGATAGCCTATTAGATAAACCAAATCATGAGATTTCGATGAAAATCTCGATACGCATATTTTTACATTCTTTCCTGAACCCAACAGCAGTTAGTGGGTTCGTTAGGTCATTACAGTGAAGCGTCTAAATCCTTCGGCATCACTGTAAGTGAGTTGCTAATGCAATGCTTTTTATTGGAGATTTTTTTGTCTTTAATATTTAACTAAAAGTTCTAACAGACTGGAAGTTTTTAATACGAAGCAGTTTCTCAACACAGCCTAATTGAAGACGATTAAGGAGATACAATGCTCGGTTTGTTATGGCATTAATGTAACAAGCTACCTAATCTGAAAAAAACCGAGCCAATTTGCCTATATATTGGAAACAAGGGACGGCTTTCTGCTTGCTCACATTATCCTGCACTCAAGAAAGAAGAGGATTTAACAAAATTCAAAGGTATATTTGTTGACTTAAAAGTGCCTTTTAAAAATTATTGCACGACTCATGAAACTGACAGTAAAGCTACTAGTTAAGAGTTAAGACAACAGTTTCGCCCTTTTTCTGTCAATATTTGACGCATTCGCGAGCAACTCGGTTCTTCGGTGGGTGCCCGTGAATTCCCACGCTTTCTCGTATGTGGTTTGGACTCTCAGGCTTTTGATCTCAGAATGTAATGGGATAATTTAGAGAAACTTCGTCCGAGCAACCCTCTTCGGGCTCGGTCCGAGAGTTTGCATGAATGTTTGTATCAGAAAACATCAGAAACAGCAATAGCTCGCGTAATATCCATAAACTGTCAAGGGCGATCTCGCATAATTCAACGTAAGGAGAAAATAGGCACTTGCATTCATTGAGAAGAAGTAGATGAGATTGCTGGGACCAGAGCGTTATTCGCAAGCTTACGACAGTTAACGGCTCCCCCTTCATCGATGATGACGCGCTCTGATGCGTTGTTTAATGGCCGGCACGCAGTTTGCTATCCACTGAAATTTTGTTACCCGTGTTGGAGGGTGGCGTGATGATTGCTTGGCCATCTGGCTCACCGGCACTGGTGTTGAAAGATGCGCTCACCCAAGCACTCCCCAAGTGGCTGATTGCTCTGGCCAAACTGAGTTTCAACACCGAATATGGGGTGGGTAGGTCATTGCACTTGTTAATAGACTAAGCGGGTGGAGGGGGGTACTAGTTAGGGGAAGCACCAAACGGATAGCATTTGGTCGCTAGGCTTGTCGCGTACAGGTGGTGAATGCTCCTGTGGCCACCTCTAACTGGTACCCAACTCTCACCTGTGGCTCATCGAAGTTAGGTTCTTCCCTGCGGCCACATCCCGGGCAACCGTCACGTCCAGCGGGGTAAACCATGTGGGGGTCTCCGGTGTTGTGTGCCTCCACACCCGGTTTGTCTGACTCTCAAAAAGTCCTACGGTGGGGGGGGCGACAGCAACCCCGTAGGCAACCCAGGCTAACTCGGGGCTCGCAGCTCGCAAACTACGTGGTCGTAAAACTCAAACAAACAATACCCACACTCCCCATCCCCCTCGCCATACTCTCCAGGCTGCTCTATTGAGTCCACTCAAACTAGCAGCCTGGAATGTTCTTTCCCTTTTAGACAATCCCAGGAGCAACGGGCCACAACGGAGGACGGCGCTAGTCACTCGGGAACTTGCGCGCTACAAGGTGGACATTGCTGCTCTCAGTGAGACCTGATTCTCTGAGCAGGGTCAGCTGAAGGAGGTGGGTGCCGGCTAAACCTTCTTCTGGAGCGGCCGGCCAAAGGCAGAGCGACGTGACGCTGGTGTTACCTTTGCCATCCGAAACGACATCGTGGGACGTCTGCTCTGTCTGCCGCAGCGTATCAATGATCGCCTGATGAGCCTCTGCCTGCCTTTTCGGGTAGTCAAGTTCGCCACCATCATCAGTGCCTACGCTCCCCACTGATGAGCTCTGATGAGGTTAAGGACGAATTCTACGAGGACATGCACGCCCTGCTGGCGATTGTGCCGAAGGTGGACAAGTTAATTGTCCTTGGTGACATCAACGCCCGCGTCGGGACGGACAACGTTGACTGGCAGGGAGTGCTGGGTACCCATTGTCTCGGTAGCTGTACCGATAACGAACTTCTTCTTCTGCGAACGTGTGCGGAACACCGTCTCCTGCTGACCAACACCTTCTTCCGCCTTCCGATGCGGGAGAAGGCCATGTGGATGCACCCTCGGTCGCGGCACTGGCAACTGCTGGACAATGTTCTCGTCCATAGGCGAGATCGACAGGACGTGCTGGTTACCAAGACAATTCGCGACGCCGATTGTTTTCACGGAGTGCGGTCTCATCATCTCCCAGATCAGGCTACGACCTCAACCCCGCCGAAAGCCCCAAGGTAAGTTACAGCCATGTAAGTTAAATACTCTTTTGGTAAATTTGCCTGCTTACTGTTTTGATTTTCGCAACCAAATAACCCAGAAACTGGAGAACCTGCATGTTCCAGATAATGATGCCTTCGTGGAAACACGATTGTGTCGACTGCAAAATGTCGTGCAGTCCACCATTCTCGAAGTCCTCGGACGTGCACGCCGTCATCACCAGGACTGGTTTGACGACAATGACGCCGACATCAGCAACTTACTCGAGGAGAAGAATGGACTAAACAAAGCCTACATGGACCTTCGGACTGACGCCACCAAAACAGCCTTCTTCAGATGCCGCTGCCCGTATCCTTCTCAATCGTTTGAATGGTAACTTAGAGCAGCGACTGGTTAGGGAAAGACAAAGTGGCTTGCGCCTACACCGCGGAATAACCAACATGAACTTTGCCGCCCGTCAGCTACAAGCTAAGTGTCAGGAGATGCGGACCCACCGCTACACTAGGTTCGTGGATCTGACAAAAGACTTTGACACGGTGAATCGTGATGTACTGTGGAAAGTCATGCGGACATTTGGCTGTTCTTAGTGGTTCGCGCACTTTGGTGCGTCAGTTTCATGACGGGATGACTGCACGCGTCACTGACAACGGGATGGCATTCGAAGCATTCGCAGTGACCGACGGAGTAAAGCCGGGCTGCGTACTGGTCCCCACCTTGTTCAGTCTCATGTTCTCTGTTATGCTGATCGACGCCTACCGTGATGAGCAGCCTGGGATCCGCATCGCCTACAGAACTGACGGGCACCTGCTCAACAGTCGGCGTATGCAGGCCACAACGCGCGTGTCTAAGGCTACAGTCCATGACTTTGCTCTTCGCGGACGACTGCGTCCTTCACACCGTGACGGGGGAGGCCATGGAAAGGTGCATGGATATCTTCGCCACAGGCTGCGCCGAATTTGGTATAAAAATCAGTATAGCCAAAATGGTTGTCATGCCCCAGCCGTCACCCAGCGTGGAATAGAATGCTCCCCGAATCAATGTCAACGGCGATAAACTCAAAAATATGGTAACCTTCGCTTATCTGGGCAGCACGCTGTCACGCAACACGAGAATCGATGACGAGGTTGCCCAACTGATCTCCAAAGCCATTCATGTCTTCGGACAGTTAAAGGCCTCCATGTGGAATTGCCACGGTATTTACCTGAACACCAAACTGAAGATGTTCAACGCCATCGTCTTGAAGACACTCCTTTTCGGAGCGGAGACCTGAACCATCTACTCGAACCAAACCAGGAAGCTAAATCACTTCCATCTCAGCTGCCTCCGCAGAATACTGAAGCTGGGATGGCAAGATAGGATCCCGGACATGGAAGTCCTGGAGCTGACCGGAATCCTCAACATCCATGCCATGCTGAGGCAAGTGCAACTGTGATGGAGCGCCCACCTGGTGAGAATGGCCGACGAGTGACTACCCAAACAACTTTTCTACGGAGATGTTGCTGCTGTTGCTCGCGGACAGGGACGCTACCAGGACACTTTGATGAATTCACTGCAAACCATATGGTGACCTGGAAGGACCTCGCGCAGTTTATAACGGCGTGGAGAAGATCCGTGAAGACTGGTTAAGCAATCTATGAGACCAAACGTATCACCGCCGCTTAGGCCAAAAGAGCGCCCCAGACCAACACAGTCGATGCCCAGGCCCTTCCAACATCCCCGCGCTGTCAACGCACCTTCCGCACGCGAATCGGCCTTGTCGGACATCTTCAGACGCACTGCACCAACAATCCGACAATACCAACTTCTACGTAAAATTCTGCCAACCCACCTTTGGACTCCCCCACCCTCACTCCTGTCCTCAATTCTAATACTCCCACCCTCCTAGAGACCAGATCCCAATATTCATCACCTGTAACCCCCACCACCTCCTTCGCGTATGCCGCCGTGGCCACCACCAGCACCAGCGATAGGGACTCTCTCTAACCTGTCCTAAATGCGATCGCACATTCACCTCACACATCGGCCTGGTTGGTTACTTGCGTATCCATCGTAGAGAGACTGGTGAAGCAGTGCCTGGAGCACTATCACTCAGCAGAGATCGCTGCCTCTACTGCCCTCACTTTCCTCACGCATTCCCTCATCGCATTTACCTATTCAGTCACATGCGCATCCATGACAGCGGAATTCACCGCAATGCCGACAACACCGATACACCATGCACAACCTCCACTCCTGCCATTCTTAGCGCCCCTGCCAACCCCCACTACCATGAATGACATCCCCTCAGCCTCTCCCGATTTCTCCTGCCCACACTGCGCCCACAACTTCAACTCACGCATCGGCCTGGTCGGTCACCTGCGAATCCATCGCACGGAGGCTGGTGAACCAGTGCCTGGGGCTCCGACATACAGTTGACGCGCCCGCCTTCACTGCCCTCACTGCTCCCGCACATTTACACAACGCATGGGCCTATTAGGACACATGCGCCTCCACGATAACCTCCGGTAAACCACCGAAGTCTAAGCTACATCAGCGCACACTACCTACACCAATACATCGACAACACCCTCACAATCACCATTTACCAGAGTATATCACGGTTTCCTATAACCCGTGGCTGGGAAGTCTGCCAATCTGACGCTTCCACCAGACCACGCCGTCGGCTCAGTGTATATGCTGTGTGTGTCGAGTGGCTGACCAGGGAGAGGGACTGGGAGTCAGACGGCGATGGCTGCTCCATATCCCCTGAGTTAGTGAATCCTGGTGTGTGCGTTATGTGGGCCAGGTTGTGCTGTGGCGCGCGAAGACGGGTACGCCGATCCGTCAGCCAATGCGCCCACTCCCATATCAACTAACTGACCGGCTCGGACAGTGTCTGATGGTGGGGGTTGGGGAGAGAGTGATGTCGACAGCTCAGCGCATGTTCCTTACTATAAACAATCTGACGCACTTAAAACTATCACGGTGCGCTAAAAGCCGTGGCTTGGAAGGTTGCCAACTGACGGGATAACTCGGACCACGTTGTCAGCCCAAGGTGTGTTTTGTGTGTAGTGGCTAACTGGCGGACTGAGAGTCAGACTGCAATGGCTCCTTCTTAATGTGGCCTTTATGACACCCACTCCGTGGGATCCGAGCCAGGTGTGGTGGTACGCCCAGGGGCGGCTCCTGTCGCACCAGCCACCTGCGCCCTATCCCATCGCCGGTCTTCTTGACTCTGTCATGACACCGGGCTCCTGTGGAGGAAGAAGAGTCTTCGGTAACGATAAGCGCCGAGGGTTAGAAGGTCGCCAATTGATAATTACTCTAAGACCTCACAATCAGTCCAATTTGTTTTGTGTGGAGTGGCTGACTGGTCGTCTGAGAGTCAGGCTGCGTTGGCTCCTTCTTAGCGTAACCTCTGGCTACTTCACGCATGTCAGATGTTAGCCGTTCAAACCCCTGTTGAGTGAAATCCTGGTGCTTATGTTTGGGGGGCCAGGTCGTGTACGTAGTGCACTTAGACGAGGTCACCAGCAGCTGCGCCCAATTCCACATCAGACAACTGACCGGCTCGGACAGTGGTTTCATTTTGGCGTTGGGGGAGAGAGTGATGTCGACGGCTCACCGCATGTTCCTCACTATAAACAATCTGACGCGCTTTAAACCATCCCGGTGCGCTAAAAGCCGTGGCTTGGAAGGTTGCCAACTGACGGGATAACTCGGATTACGTGGTCAGCCCAACGTGTATTTTGGGTGGAGTGGTTGACTGGTGGACTGAGAGTCAGGCTGCAATGGCTTCTTCTTAATATGGCCTGTATTGCACTCCCACTCCGTGGAATCCGAGCCAGGTGTGGTGGTACGCCCAGGGGTGAATCCGGCCGCGCCAGCCACCTGCGCCCTCTCCCATCTCAGGTCTCCTTGACTGTCATGACACCAAGCTCAGGTAGGGGAGGAGGAGAGAGTGCGCTAGATGCAGCGCAAGTCTACTATCATTTTAAACTAAATCAGGCACATATCGACGTCCCTGCACCACCCTTCCGTTAAGCATACGGTTGACATCGTCGAAATCGACGGTCGATTTATCGTAATAGACTGGGGGCCTGTAAACTATGACTCACGCAACTCGTGGTTTATGCGATTATCACCTCTTGCGAGAATTTCGGCGATAACTGTCCACAAATTCGAGTTCTATGAGGCCGAAATTCTCGCAATAGGGGATAATCGCGTGAGCCACGAGTTGCTTTAACAGGCCCACCAATTTACCAACAAGTGCATTGACCTACCCAACCCATATTCAGTGTTGAGACTCAGTTTGGCCAGAGCGATTGGCTACACGGGGAGTGCTCAGGTGAAAGCATTTTTCCACACCAGTGCCGGTGAGCCGGGCAATCATCATGCCACCCTAAAAACACGGGTGATGTAATTTTAACGGAGAAACAATCGCGTGCCAGCCATCAAACAACGCACCAGAGCGCAGTCGAAGGGGGATCCGTTAATTGCCGTAGGCATGCAGTAGCATAGTGATTGCATTCTATAAATACTACAACTCCATGTGTACGAACTGCCCCCATCTGGTACTGTCTCTGATTATGGGTTCGAGATGGAATCCGAAACGTCAGGCGAATAAAGCTCTTGTCCTAGCGATCGCATCTATTTCTTCTCAATTACATTCTGGTACTCGGAGTTTCACTAGTATCGGAACGCCTACCGATCGCTAACAAACCCACTTGTTCCGTTCTGCCTTTAGGCTCACTCTCGAGCCCCGCCAGCAGTCGCACAGCGGCAAATGGATATTGCCGGCAACGGCAAGGGACACTGGAATGTCCATTTTGGACACTATTTAAAAGCCCTCAAACGGGCTTTTCTTCAATTTTACTGAATACTTATAAAGGTGACTCAAATTTTTAAAATAAAATTACGGTAACAATTATGCATATGGTCACCTAAGCAATACAAGGGAATAGGAACGCCCTGTGTCATGCTAGAACCCTAAAAAAAGACCCATAACCAACCGAAACCGAAATTCGTATCGTAACTCTAAACCATAAAACCATAGTTTACCCTCACTTTTAACCTTCACAATAAACGTAATCCCTGCCTTAATAGTAATCTTAAATCAAACCTTAAACATAACCATAACCTAAAATCTAGCGATTATTTACCTTTAATATTGTGCAAGGCCATCCGTGCTACGGGTCTTTCCCGCACATATACCGTGTTTAGGGGGACATATAAATCATCCATACCGAAAGGACACTTCGTACACCGTTTGTTTACTTACACGACTGACTTCTATTCCATTTGTAGATTCATTACATTTTCTACCCGTCTCCTGATTAGTGCATGGCAGATATTTATTCAAACTTCAAAACTTATAATGGACAGAAAAATATCCTTTATCTACCGGGTGCCTCTAAGTAATGTTAAACCGTTCGTCACTTTGCGAAAATTCTCTATAATCGTCGGAATTAAGCATTTTATGTAAGAAGACTAGGTAAAGGGGAGTAAATTGAAAACAGTCGTTTACAGAAGGATTTGTTGGTACCAACAAATTTTGCGGCGACTTATCAACTGCAACCCGTCTTTGCATAACAAAGATAACGAATGCAACTGGAAAGCAGTTTGAATTTACAGAAAATCAGTACGTAACTGCAAGTGTCAGAGGACAACGTAACGAATAATCAGGTCAACGCGTTAGCTTACAACTTCAGAGGAAGGAAATTGTGGGGGAGGAGTTATGAAAACTACAGCCATAAAAAATCTAGGGTTGAAAATCACCAGAGCATTTGAAGAATGACCACGTGGTCTAGTTACCTGCAAAGGTTGGGTTTCTCCCTACGTTTATACGCCACTTCCAAGTAGCGCAAAGTCCGAGTTGTTCGTGCCCAAACAAGTACACGGCGAGGTTTTTTGTGGTCTACAGAGTGACCGCTGTCTTATTGATGTTGAGCAATCAAAGACCGTGGTACATTATTTTTTTGTTTAAAAAACTAATTCGGCAGATGTTCAGCGGCCCTGTTTGCCAATTGCCTCTGCGTTCGCCCAATGTACCTGCATCCACAAGTGCATGTGAATTCATAAACAAAGTTTGGGGTGTGTGCAGCGGCATGGCATCCTTTGGCTGGATGCTTAGCAGGCTTCCAGTAGAATTAATAAAAATGAGCTGAGCTACATTGGATGTTCTTCATATGGTGCATTGTAACCGTAGATAGATTATCTCAGAAATACTTTCACCCTTAAAGGGAAAATATATGATAGGGGTGTTTTTCGGAACTGAATGTTCCGTCACATTTGACCGTAAGGGATTACTGTATTTTTGAATGAAGCGTGCTGGATATCCACAGTAAAGTAAGCATGATTTAATGCGAACAATTTCTGTAGCTATGGTTTCACTGGAGCAAATATTTCTCACTCTTTGGAAAGAGTACATACTAGATTTCGTTTCCAGTGTACTGGTACATAGCTTTTAAAGTGCAAGTATTGCCCTTTCCTGGTATTTTTGTGAAAGGCCGAGCGCTTTATTGAGCCCTCACCCTCTCAAAACATGAGAACGTCTCGGAAGGGTAGCGTATTGCACTGTTCCATTTCAATTATGAATTTTATCTTAGGATGCAATTTATTCATGGTAGTAAGAATGATTTCAGGGTCTCTCTTAATATCAACAATCGTGAATATATCATCCACGTATCTGCTCTATAATGTTGGCATCTTTACGCTGTCCTCTGATCCTTGCTGTTATGTACCGATTTTCTGTAAATTCAAACTGTCCTCCACTCCCATGCGTTATCAATGTTATGCAAAGATGGGTTGCTGTTGATAAACCATCACGAAATTTGTTGGTTCTAACATATCCTGCTGTATACGCCTGTTTTATAATTAATAACTGTAAAAAATGCTTTAAATTTCTCATTCAGAACCTCCCACAGTAGATAATTTTGTCTTATTACAGAATTTTACAATTCACATGCAAAATAACCAAGGAAAATACATGGATTGAATTTCTTCGAAACTGCATAAAAAGCAAGGTGTTCCCAGTAAATTTCTGCAAGATCCTCCGTAGGGGTAACTTACGTCCAATGATTAAAAATCTGACCGCCCTACACAATCAAAAATTCGAAGACTCAGTTGAGGCCTTTGCGATTATCAAATCTCCCCTAGATCAGACATATTATGTCCTTGACAAAATAAGTCTCTTTTGCTGGTTAATGTTAATGAAACATGCGTGTATTATACTTAGTATTACGACAGCCTCAATCGCTCTTAACTCAGGAAATCATTATTTAAGAGGCCTAGGGAAAATAATTTTCCTATGAACACAGATAAAGTTATTCTCAATCTATCGTACATTAAACCTAATAAGCTTAAATCAAAAACTGTATCCCTAGGACTTGACTTTTGTTTTGAAAAGGAGAACAAACCTAGTTGACATTGAAGCCCAATTTGACGCATTGAATTTTTAACTTTTTGACCTAGTACCCTGATCCATTGATGACGTTGGCTGGCTGAAAGCAAAATTTGTGGGCATTGCTCATCAGTACCGTAAAGCTCCTATAGCACTACTGACATCATTAACCAAAGAACACTTGGCTGCCCTTTCCGCATTGAAACCACATGAACCAATAATAACCTCCAAGCCTGACAAAGGCCACGTAGTTGTTATCCTTAACCGGAAGGACTATGTGCGAAAAGTGGAAGCTATTTTAAATGACCAAAGTAAATTTTGCCTAGAGGCATCAGGGAAAGATGAAACTAAACCAATGGAGAAAACAAGCTGGAAAATGGTTAAACAGCTGTTGGACAAAAACCTGATTGTTACTCATATCGCGATATCCCTAAAACCAAGAATATATGGACAACTCAAAACGCACAAGAAGAATATACCTCTACGGCCAATCGTCTCGATGTCTAATACACCTCAAAATAGACTAGCTAAATGGCCTCTTCGGGAGCTTCAACCAATGCGACACCTGTTTTCCACTTACATCACAAAAGATAGTTTTCAATTTATTGAAGAAATTAAACGCTTAAATATCGCGGGCAAGTGGATGCTTCACTTAGACGTGGAAGCATTATTTAAAAATGTAGTGTTGGATGAAAAAACAGATGTTATATGCGCCCGTGCGGCTAAAACCCTTCTATCGCCCAAAGTACTAAGTGAGTTAGTTGACACTTTACACCAAAAATGTTCAACTTCCGTTTAATGGGCAACTTTATAGACAAATCTATGGAGTTGCAGTGCAAAATCCACTCGGGCCAACCTACACCGACGTGTTTATGAGTTACCAAGAAGAAAAGGGGTTTTCAAAATTTCAGATGACAACATTATACAGCAGATACGTGGATGATATATTCACGATTGTTGATATTAAGAAAGACCCTGAAATCATTCTTACTACCATAAATAAATTGCGTCCTAAGATAAAATTCATAATTGAAATGGAACAGTGCAATACGCTACCCTTCCGAGACGTTCTCATGTTTTGAGAGGGTGAGGGCTCAATAAAGCGCTCGGCCTTTCACAAAAATACCAGGAAAGGGCAATACTTGCACTTTAAAAGCTATGTACCAGTACAATGGAAACGAAATCTAGTATGTACTCTTTTCCAAAGAGTGAGAAATATTTGCTCCAGTGAAATCATAGCTACAGAAATTGTTCGCATCAAATCATACTTACTTACTTTGGGAATCCAGCACCCTTCATTCAAAATACAGCAACCTCTTACGGTTAAATGTGACGGAACATTCAGTATCGAAAAAGCCCCCTATCATATATTTTCCCATTAAATGTGAAAGTATTTCTGAGATAATCAAGCTATGGTTACGATGCACCATATGAAAAACATAGCTGAGCTTATTTTTATTAATCCTACTAGAAGCCTGCTAAGCAACCAGCCAAAGGATGCCTTGCCGGTGCACGCCACCACAAATTTTGTTTATGAATTTACGTGCACTTGTGGATGCAAGTACATTGAGCGAACGCAAAGGCAATTGGCAACCAGGGCCGTTGAACATCTGCCGAATTAGTTGTTTAAACAAAAAAATAATGTACCACGGTCTTTGATTGCTCAGCATCAATAAGACAGCGGTCACTCTGTAGACCACAAAAAACCTCGCCGTGTACTTGTTTGGGCACGAACAACTCGGACTTTGCGCTACTTGGAAGTGGCGTATAAACGTAGGGAGAAACCCAACCTTTGCAGGTAACTAGACCACGTGGTCATTCTTCAAATGCTCTGGTGATTTTCAACCCTAGATTTTTTATGGCTGTAGTTTTCATAACTCCTCCCCCACAATTTCCTTCCTCTGAAGTTGTAAGCTAACGCGTTGACCTGATTATTTGTTACGTTGTCCTCTGACACTTGCAGTTACGTACTGATTTTCTGTAAATTCAAACTGCTTTCCTTTTCCATTCGTTATCTTTGTTATGCAAAGACGAGTTGCAATTGATAAATCATGACAAAATTTGTTGGTACCAACAAATCCTTATGTAACCGCATTTTTTACAATCATACCCATGAAAAAATGCTTCAGAAGGCGAGTAATTTAGATTTATGTATTTCGTGATGTTCTAATTAATTTGTTTGTAATGTTTGTGTTGTGGACGGTTACCCCGGATTTCCTTTGATCTTTTTGAAGTTGAGTAGACTAAGAGTTTTTATTTCTAATCGGCTTATGTGATAGGTACTGGTAGATTGAACCTTATTGATCTGATTCTTTAAAAAATATTTTCTTTTATGTTCCTTGTTCGGTTTTTCCTCGCTCCGGGTGAAAAAGTGTTGGCCTCACTGCTCAAAGGATTGTAAAAGCTTGGAAATAGCTTGCCATCAAATTAGCATGCTAATGGTTGGACTTCATTGATACATTGATGAATCCCCAGCCTTATTTAGACGACCGTGTGAATTCGGGATTTTTTGTATCCCGCGAATGTGCTAGGCTTGCCCGTACTTCGCAATATATTTCGTGCAGTTTCCAGATCTAACCAAGGACATGATCTTAAGTAGTGGCCTTCAGTACCCAGCATTTAATTGAATAAGAGACAATGCGCGGCTTTTTTCTGCCTTGCTTTTTCACTCACTCATCAGCAGCACGAGAGTAGCAGACGGGGAACAATAGTTTAAATCGTTACGGTAACTTCTTAACCAGGTTCGAGTTAGGCTTACCCGACTTAACACATATGAATATGGCCACAAATGAAACAAGTTCTCGTATATTTAGTCTACGTGTGCGACTTCAACTTCAAAAATATTTGCTAAACTTGAGAACAACTTCCGACTTTGGCATTTCACAAATTACCTCAAGTTGCTAGTGACTTTTCGATAGTGTTGTTCGCACAAAAGGGTCGTGATTCGACAATTATAAATTTTTTTCTCTCATCTCCAATCTTTAAGTCATCTTAAATCATTCCTACGAACATAAGGTTTGCGTGAGAGCTTACAGAAGGTTATCATCCTAATTGTCAATCTAAATGGCCTGCCCATTAGCTATAATTTTACTCCTTTTCCACATGTTCGTTTTCTCATTGCTTACCGCTATGCGTAAAAATATTTCACTTCTTTATGTCCTTCAGCAGCCATTAGCTCACGCTTGTGACAAATTTGACTCATTCAATTTACCTTTTTATTTAAAACAGCGACGAGTGAGACATTTCTCCAAATAACTCTTATTAGCAGTTCTTTCCTTTCTATGTTTATTGATCTAAATGTGGGCCATGCTTGGAAAGTCTCAACTTAATTATGTTTTGCAAATACTCATTAAGCCTCAAATTACGCATTTAATACTGGGAGTAGTAAAATTATCAACCTGCATTACGCATAATATAAGTTACCAAATATCTTAGAATAATTTCGAAATCACCAGTGTCTCTAGAATGATTCTTGACCATAAATTCCCCCTTAGTGTACCCACTTGAGGCCCATTGAATGAATTGGCCAAAAAGTTCTGTTTTTCTGTTTTGTGACTTAAGCTAATGCCAAACTCGTAGATTCTTCATTTTTAGAGCATTTGACAGCTGTCTGCTCTACCTTAAGGCCCATCGAGTAAAAGCTTTCTGTTTTTTTAAATTCATTGTCGTCCCTATAACTCAGAGTGATTTATTGACAAATAACCGCTAGAGTACGCGGACTTGTAGTTTAAAAAATGAGGTAACTTGGGGTATGCATGCAGCTTATTTTTGTAAAGTTGAACTGCACAAAAGGTCTTAATTGAATTGAGGATTTAAGTAAATGGAAAATAATCCATTTTAAAGGCATCAGCTGTGAAAAATAATTTGTTAGACTCCTCAGAAAAAATGGATGGAATTCCGTCCACTAAGTCATTGCCTGGATATTCCTGAATTATATATATCTTTCAGAAAGGATGCATGAACAAGTAACTATAGCATTTAGTTTTGAAAAAGAATCAACCCTTTTATTTTGAATGAATGTGTCTCGCTCTGAATGCCGCTGCGTGATTTCAGCCAAAGTCTGCGTTTTACCTTGATTTTTAGTTAAATATTGTATTATATTCATTTTCTCTGCGGGAAATTTGTATGTTTGTAATGACATTCTGCGGTGTCTGGATAATATTACAATAGACAGCCGCAACTTGGGGAATTTTTTTGAAAGGCATTAATAAACGTACGAAATGCCGGTAAAACGAAGAATAATACTGGTATCTTAAAGGCTCTCAAGATTTCATGATTTCTAGAAAACTGACCTATTCTACGAATTCAAATACAAGCTTAAAATATACTATCAATACCATAAAGATGTCAGCCCATTTTGGGATTTCTGTGCAATATCTCATCAAAATTAAACAGAACAATGTCTGTGTCATGAGATTGTAGTTTTTCATGCGTTTTTCTGGCATTACATTCCGAAGGCCTTACTCTAACTTTGTGTGTTTTGCCAAGGTAAAAAGCTGACTATTGACAAACTGCAGCATGTTTACCATATTTCGCATACGCGCATTAAAATGTAACAATGAATAGAGTTTCACTCGTTAATTTTTAAATCCTTTGGGCATTGCTTTTCATATAAATTGCAAAATCTTCTATTTTCACAATGTGAAATTATTTTAAAAATTTAAATGACCTCTATTTACCACGTGCAAACGAGGTCCCTCTTTACGGCACTTATGCCTATAATAAGTTTTTATCTTCTATAATGTTTTCTTTAAGCTGCTAGACCACCACTTCTTAACGCTCATCTATCCTTCAGGCTTAAATTTGAACCTCGGATATTACGAGTCGCATAAACTTATATTTCAACTGTGACTACAATTAGTTTTTTTTTCTCTCTGGACATCTTTTGAATTCAAATTGCGCATTTTATTGGTAGCTGATAATTTATTGCCTTTCGTGCACATACCTTGCACCTTGTTTGTACACATGCGTCAATGGGCTTCCACGTGCTGAAAAAGATTCATGAGATTTTATGTTTGTTAGCGCATATTCAGAGGAACTGCATCTCTTCCCGAATACTCCACAGCATAGATTCCGCATCTTCCAGCAAACTAACTGGACGCGATTTCTCGTGCTGTCGAAAAACTAGAGTATAAACGCTGAATCGAGCCATATGTCCCTGGATTATGGCATGAAAATAACGCCTGCATGCTCTTTGTATCAGCACAAGGATGCGTAGATTTTAAAAGTCTAATGCCCTTGTTTCTACGTTAGGCTCTGATTTTCCATCTTCGCAGCTATCGAAGAAACGCATTATCAAAATCCAAAAAAATTAAGGAAAAATGAATGTGGGATTGAGACTCAGGTAGGAAAATCCCGAGTTTCTGTGAGGCCGACTGATGACAGCTAACAAGTCAGCAATCGCCATTCCATTCATGCTTGTTTTTCTGGACACCTTTCAGCATACCGTAGCTACAATGCTTTATGAAAAGTTAGCTGAACTTCCGTAATGTGATTTCGCTTCGAAAGCATTACCTGAGTGACAATGCAAAACTGACTGTCGTGCAGTATAATCTCAAAATATTTTTGTCCCGCCAAAACTTTGGCTTTTAAAGGAGCTACCTTTTGGTCACCTGGAAAGGATATACTCGGTAAGAATGACTCCTTTGGTAGTATGAATTTGTAGCAAAGATTTTAGATGCACATTGAAATTAAACTATATTTTACAGACAGGCGCAAAAAATTTATTTCTTTGATTGCCATGCAACTACCTTCAAGGACTTTATACTGATGTACAAGTGAGAGTAGACTTTCACAGCATCTAACTCACTTTCTGTTCCACTCCCCCACCTGGACCCGGTGTCAAGACAGATTCAAGAAGACAAGAGGTGGGAGAGTGCGCAGGCCCACATACTGTGGACCACAACAAACAGCGATCCAACAATGAAGGCGGACACTCGGATCCCAGCTGATCCCAGGAATGCCATAGAGGCCCCATTAAGGGGGAGATATCGCAGCCCGAATCTCAGTCCACTAGTCAGCCATTCCGCAAAATCTTACACTGGGTTAACTACACCATCCTAGTTATCCCCTTCTTTGGCAACCTTCCAAGATACGGCTTTTGGCGCACCGGAAAAACTTCAAGCACATCAGATGGTTTAGGGGAAGCAAAATGCACTGAGCTATGGACATCACCATCTCTCTACCTATTGTCCAAGCTCTCTTCCAACAAAAGGAAAAATTTTCTAGCCTTTGATGACTCTTTAATGCAGGTTTTGCTCCTAACTCATGTGCCATCGCTGCTGTAAAAATACATTTTGCTACTGTTTTCCACCAAGGAAAGTGGGAATCTGGCTTCAATTTCTAAAAAAATTAAGTCCATAATAAAGAAATCACCATAAGCCGATATACAGTCTAGACAGGTGACAAAGACTACAGTGATAAATTTTCTCTAGTAAAATCGAACCCTAAATTTAGGATTTTCGCGCACAATAAAGATGAAAGTGGTTGGCACCGTGGTTTATTAACGATTGGCTCTCAAGAAAACCTAGGCTATAAATAAATATCCCGGCTTTTGTTTTCCATTTCGTAGACTGTCTTAATTACGGATTTAAGCGCTCACAAAGCAAGCTGACCTTGTGCCATCCTTTCAGCGAGTATCGTCAGTCACAAAATGGAAGATAATAGCCACCAAATTTGCTTGTGGAGCTTCCACAATCGAGTGTCCCACCCTCTGTGTTTGCACTAATGTAAACTACAATAAATATTTATTAGACTACCAAGTATTCCCCTTCAATAGTTTCGTATTACTTTTTAAAATAATGTAGACTCTTTTAGCAACATGAAAAATTAACTCGTGGTATCTGCTGATTACTACTCACTTTTTCCAAAAGTAAACATTAATGATGGAGCGGCCACATAGTATATATTCGAAGGAAGGTGCATAGTTACACTCCCTGTATTAACATGAGTATTCAAAAAACTGCTATTTAACATGAATACTCATTCATAAAACCCAAAACATATCTATAAATTTGAGTTCTCAATGAGAAAGTGTGAGGCAGCTGTAATGAATGTGTTGGCTGGTTATTTTAGTGGAGTTATTTCTGTTTTTATTTTTGAATTTCAATCAGAGAAAGTTATTTCAATGTTACTCTTTAGACAAAAAGCCGAAGCCAAGTAAAACGAAGATGAGAAATAACCCTAGATTCAGCATTTCTCTTTAAAAAATTAACTTCTATTCAAAATCAGTATACCGGATAAGTTCGTGATAATCGGATTCTCATGGTTTCTGAACTGACTCCTTATACTTTAAATTATGAGGAAGTGACCTGTTGCCGGAGCCGTGTACTTCTCTGTGTATGGGTGGCTGAGATTCAACTAGCAACTAGGTGATCACCCAAAAGTGTTTTAAAAAGTGGGTTTGCAGGGAATCGGGTTAGTGGTTGGTGAATTAGACAGTCTTCAGGTAAAACCCACTCGAGGAAAATAATCTCAGAAGGCATATAGTAAACCCCACTGTTTAAATCTCTTTTGAATGACCAACAAATGGTAAGCATTTATTTTGTGGATTCAAGAATGCAACCCGATAGCCCCACGTTTGCAAGGCCCTTTAAGTGAGTCAACCATGGTGCATGCCGAG
The DNA here is from genome assembly GCA_017591395.1 of Schistocephalus solidus. Taxonomy (NCBI): domain Eukaryota; kingdom Metazoa; phylum Platyhelminthes; class Cestoda; order Diphyllobothriidea; family Diphyllobothriidae; genus Schistocephalus; species Schistocephalus solidus. The sequence goes on from WEDG01002550.1 coordinate 192,631, forward strand.
CAAGCCTGGGTTCTAAGCATGGATGCCAGAATTGAAAATAAGTAATAGCAAGTTTGGAATTATTGCTTTGTGTACGAAAATACAAAAGGAAATCCGCCCGACTAACTAAACCTCCGAGCCCCTAGAAACTACGTCAAATGTGTTTAACTTTTCATGTAGCACTTATTTTACTATTATTACGAAACATATATATATTGCTTAAACATGTCACTGGTTATTTGGTCAGATATAAGGATTTGGCTAACCTTGCGTACTCTACCCAAATAAAACTTGAATTTTCGCAAAAGACTTTTGATGGGCCAAATGGTAAGTCTTCTCACAATTACCTTAATACAATATGAAAGATAATTTATTACTTAACCATAATGATCATATAACAATTAATATTTCGGAATTTCTCTTCTTTTAAATAATTGCTTGTGCTTAGAGTGTAACCATTGTGTTTTACTTTAAAAAAATTAGGAACTCTGTTATCTGACAATCAAAGTATTGGATAGAGACCCTGGCTGACCCAATAGGAATTGAATTTCAAAAACGACTTCCAGACCACCTATGAATCTCGGACTTCCCAGATGAAACTAGTCTTATGTGAGCCTGCTTCAAAATTTTCAAGGGCAGTTTATTTTATTTTTGTCATAACTACTGAACTGTTGACACGATGTTACATGTTTGGCAGTTAGCTCTGTTCTTCGCTTAACTGTGCAAACTTTGGCAGAATCCTACCAACGAAGAAGGATTTTTGGCTTTCAAAACAAAAACGTTTGATCCAGTCAACAAAATACAAAAGACAGACTACTAGGTTTCGTTCCTGGTTAACTGCAAAATACAAAGTGTCCAAACTCAAATAGTTTTGCCTTAGTTGATTGTGTTCATTTTAGCATACCCGAGGACAGAACTGGAAAGACCTCTTTGCAGTTTTCATGTCGCAGCTTAATTGAGCATGCTTTCTGGAACACTAACTCATTTTTCAACAAATTGTTGGGAGATCTGATGATTTGGCAAGTAGCCATACCGGCATCAGCTAGAGCTGCTTCTGATCAGTCGGCAAGGAGACTCTGAAACTCCCATCAAGCAAATGCATTTGCCGCTGAGAATACCTGTTCCACAGGACTTCTCTTACCAGGATCCAGTCATAAAACCTCACACTTTATACATATTGGCGCAAAATACAAATTCCATGGTGTATCCAACTTACCCGTTTTTTATGAGGTGGCCAAATTAGTAGATCGGCAGTTAACCTGCAAGACATATCTCGAAGCAGTTTGCCATGGCCTTAACCTTAATTATAACTTATGTTTTATTTACTAAAAATTAACACAATTCAGTACAAGCATGAAACCTTGTAAAATGTAGATAATTTCGTACAAGGTTAATGGCAGCATTCAGGTTAATGGATCTAATTATTGTTTAAAATATCATTAACTGCTGAGTTCCGGCTTTACAAACAGATAATGATGTCACTAAGGGCTTTCGGGAACAGAGTTGAGTCTGCTTAAAATAGTGTGCATTTTTTGGAGGTTTATAAATTCTCAGATAGAGGAATAACGTAAGTCTCTTGGAATTGGCAGCCTCACCTCGTGCCTTTTTTGTAGACATTTGGCACCGTCGAGAAGTAGAAGACACGATCACTGGAACGAGGATTTTATCTGTTTGAAATTTCAGTTGTATACTTGAATCCATCATCAGAGACGAAATCAGAAAATAAATATGACACATTGGACGCAAATACAGGGTTTCAATAACCATCATATAATCAGCCATAAATTTTTGTCTGGTACATGCGCAAACGAGACGAATGACCGAGTGCAATCGCTCGCAAAATGTTACGGGCTGCCAGGCCTTTTGTGGCACGCCTTTGAATTGGGATTCCCTACAGACCGGAAGCAATCATTAGGCGTTAGCACATGAAGTCTAAAACTCACGAAGACGACAAAAAACGACTTGAGTCATGTAAAGGTTCTGAAAGAGTGGTAGGCGATGTTGGTGGAGAAACTGAAGAGCTCCTCCAGACACAGATGTTCGGCCAGGCAGTAGCAGTGAGCATGAAAGACGGTCGTTTCAAATCGCAACTCATTCGAGGGGATACAGCCAAATATTAAAACTCAATTATCGCACAGGTGACAAACGCATTGGCCTCGAACTCTTTGAGGCAGTTTTTGTCGACCCTCAGTTGATTAAGAAGTGCAATGAACTTCCGCCTCCATATTTATCGCTCAGATTTGACGGGGGCAACGTAATTAGCTACGTGACAAGGTTGCAACGATGATGAACTTGAGGCTATCGGAATTGAAAAAGGCAATCATTGAACCGAATATGACCCTAGATAATGAAAACAGGAGCTGTGAATTTTGCTAGACACATGGTCTCTAAGAAAGGGTATCTTATAGATACTACATCACACTTACCTACAATTATTTCTGATGGTAAAATCGAATGAGAGTCTGAACTTGTGGGTGAATAAACATTCGTTTCCAGCTATCGCACCTTGTTCTGAGAAGACTGAAACTGAATTCCTGAAACAGTGAACCCAGACACAGATTTTTCGAACAGACAACTTCGATTTGTGCTAGAAAATATAATTTAGCATCCGCTTTAAGTTCATCTAGTTACACCATGAATCGAAACAAACTCTGGAAGTCATGGAGATAGTTGGACATTTATAGATGTCAAAGATACTGACCGGAGAACTTTACAATGACATATTTCCGCACGCTGATGACAATGGCCTAACCAAAAGGGGCCTTAGATACGGGTCATCTACTCAGCTTCATGTCCTCTCCTCTAATGAATCAGAACTACCGGGAGAAGTGATCATGAATCGTAGGCAATAGTCTAAATTATGATAGTCCTTCAAAGGCCAGAATATATGAGGGTCTCTTGGTCGGCGAGTCACGAAGACTTAATAAAACCTCGGGAAAATATGGCAGGCGTGGTGAGCTGCTGGTGAAAGTGGCGCAATAAGTTTAGATTCAAGTCACCAATAGGAGACAGAAGACGATTAGCAACGGCCGGCCCATCAAATGTCTCGATAAGTTTAACATGTCTTCACTGTTTTGTTGTGCACATTCACAGCACCCCCATTGTCAATGATATCAGTCCAGTTGTCATGATCCAGAGCATAATTTTCGCCAAAGAAAGCATTCAGTCTGCCCTGAATTAGACTGCACGTTATTTTCCTTATCACAGCTAGAAGTGTCAACTTTTAGCCGCTTTTACCGCATACTGCCAGTGGCGCACAGGACTAGCAGGGAATCTCAAAATCCATTGGGTTTACAAAGTGAAAATCCGTCCCAGTGGCTTCGAAACACCATTACTCGGCCTTTCTAACCTACTCTGTCAGCCTGACTTTCAATAAACACAAATCAGCACTTATGCGCCAGCTAGAGCGAGATGGGCTGTCATTGACAAAGGTGAGTGAACTGTAATTCAGTATCTGCAACTCCCATGGCGCCCGTATATTTATCAATCCTAAGAGAGTAATCATCAGAGGTACATTCAGTTCATTACCTGCTTATTCGGCAAATCAGTCAATACCAAAGTTTCCTCGTTTTTCACCTTCTGGAATGCGTGCGTCTGTTGGAAGTAGGTTGAGGGACAAGCATCAGCGTACCTTTAAATGTATTAAACTGCCATTCGTACATTGGTCGGAAAAAACCTGCTCCCGTTGCCTGCTCATGCACCTTATAGGAGTGCTGAAGGAGCATGCCCTATATCAAGGTCCTAGCGTCGTTTTAACACAGCAATAACAACTCCAAAACGTCCTCAAATCACCCGTGACCCCCCTGGGTACGGCTCAACCAGAAGACTGAGCCTACAAACCGACAGTCGATCCTGAGACCCCAGGTCTCCCCTCTTGGAGATGAAATGCTATTTGACGATTTTTTTAATTTTCGAGGCATTTATTAAGCCAGCCACCAAACAGGAAACGGCGGAACACTGTAGAGACGGTCAGGTAGACGTCAGAGGTCCGAACCAAATCTCCGGTATCTATCAAGCGTCGCGCTATCCTTCCACCGACAGTTTAGGCTGTGGTGATACCTTAACAATCGAAACCAGTATGCAATGGTCAGTTGGACGTGATCAAGGCCGCTGAACTAGCACAGGTGCTATAATGTCAAATAAGGAGTGTGTGCCTGCTCCATGAAAGATGAAACAGCTCTCGACAGTACAATAAATGAAACCAGCTGAAACCGTGAGCTAAAAGGACTGAGCCTTCCGCAAACACCGACCCGGCCATAAAATGCTAGCATTACCTTCCACAAACAGCTTCCTCTCTTATACTATACTTTGCACTATGATTTCGTTTAGAAACCTTCTGATTACTGTAAATGTGCGTTCAACTGGTAAGGATTTAATAAGATAGGTTTTAGTATGATTACTCGGAAGGAAGTTTGCAATCAATTCCCATTTTAGAAGGCTAAAATTCGATTAAGAAGACTTTGAAAGCCTGGTATCAGCCAAACTCGAAAAGGGTAGACGGTATTAACGGATTCATTTCTCACTGCTTTAGAGAACATCTCTCAAATCAATCATAATCACAGTGCTCATAAGTCAACTTTCCTACACGTATTTTGATTGGAAGGAAATCTTTAAATTTGCCACTGGAATAAGGTCGTATTCCGAGATTTACACATATCTCTATACATGCAAACTTTAAACTGTATTTGTGTTTTTACATTTCCTGATGGTAAGTTGGTATTTTATTGTAAAAATCAACTTATTCACTTTTTAAAAGAAGGCGGTTATGTGGTCGGCAGAATATTTATATTGTTAGGTGTTTTGGCAGTTTTTAATAATTCTTTCTGCCATATTCTGAAAAAATCGGCAATGTCCGTGGGAATATAAGCCATGGCAGCGAGGGCAAAGCTTGAGTACAGCCAACGCTCTAACCACCTAAGCCACAATTCCCGCGGAGGCCACCGAAGATTTTCACAATTTTTTCCGATGAATAATTTTAATCACGTGAAGTTTCAGAAGCACTCCACAATCTATTTTCCAAATCAGCAGCAGAAGAGGGTAGCGTGAGTATGGGGGTGAACTAGATGGAAGCTGAGTTCGCTGTACAACTGCGAACCCACCAAAGCCAATCCATCCCACATTCTTCGTGAATGTTCCGCCTCCTCGCGATACTTACTCGTTTGCTCCACGTCGCAGCGGCTAATTTCTGCGATTTCATCATCAGCGTTAGGGATTTGCGCTACACAACCATCGGTGTTGTTACCCTTTGGGGCGCTCATCTGCGCGCTTCTTCTTAACTAACTACCCCGCCTACACAAACTCTTAGCAGTGAATAGGCGGGGCCGAGCTCATTGTGTTTGCTGATAGACCACGGACCGGCCTAGCATCTCTTTTTTGTGCGTTCATTGCTTTTTTGTACATTGTTTGACGCAGTTCCATGAGTAGTCATAAATTCTTAATAATCCCTCGGAGTTTGGGCAACTTTCTGGTTTGCTGCAGCGTGTCTCTGTGAACTCTTAAGCAATTGGGGTTGTTTAGTATGCAACGGTTCCTTCTGAAGCTCAATGTAGATTATCGCTCAACTAAATACCTCAGTTTTTCTACCAGTAAAAACTCTCAAGCAGACATCAAGAAATTCCCAAAGATCATCACGTTTTTCATCTATTGTGAATTGTACATTAAATGGTAACGACTGAACTATTTGCATGGCGCGGAGGGCTCCATAATTTCAGTCAATTGGGTTTTGACCTCACCCATTCCAATCGTATGCCTTCTATGTTCCTGCAGATGGTGCGTCAAGCGTAACGTAGGTTATGAAAGATAGAATCGAGGATTGGATCTTTTGCGCAAGACCAAGATGAATCTCCGCTTCAACATATTTGCGCTCCAAGATCAAATAGAAGGAATCGATTACTACACATTTGGGAAAAGGCTTAAAGGAACAATAACCTCAAAAGGCATGATCACTTACCCCTCAAGTTACTTCTTGGTATTCGTGTCCGCGATGGAAAATCTCGGCAGCCGCAATACCCAATTCGAAAATTTTAGCGCCTTTGGGTGGTATGACAGGCACAGGGTAGAGATTGGGGAGTGAAGCACCTTCTGTTTGCACCTTATTAGGTCGTCAAATTGTGTCGAAGCGGGTTTTTCAGCTGTCGCCATGCATGTATTGATCGTAGCGCACCAGATTTATCTAAAATCAACTCCACTGCACTCATTTATGCGTGTCATTTTTACCTAGAGGAGTGAATTAGCTTAGGTCCAAACTGTCTATCCTCCATCACGTTCTTGGTATTTTACAGATAGTCGAAACTATGCAATTTGACAACATTACAACCACAGAAATGATAATGAGGTCCTCGTCGGTCTCAAGTTCCTTCAGCACACTGCACTTGACAATGGGTAAACGCAGGTTTACCTACGTTTCTCAAAAAAATGCATACTAGCAAACAGTTTGTAAGACCGGAAGTGGATCATGCTAAGGATTACGTGTTTGACGGATGCGCAGAGAACTACAAATATATGAAGACAAATTTTTACTAGCCTCGTAGAACCCACAAGTAAATTGTTGCGAAAATTCGAGGATCCTGGAAAAATACACCGTATTTTTTCTGAAAGTAAAATATGAACAGAGAGCAGATACTATTAGAAAGTAAAGGTGCAGTACGCGATCCTGCATTTTTGTCGCTGAGCGGGAGCTTGTTTCTCTCTGCCTTCAGAGCATTCAAACAAATTGCACGGACCATATCCCTTTGGCCATTTATAAAACTGATTGAACCGTGATGTAGACAGGGTGGCGTGGGGTGGCTTCCTACAGCATGCGAATTTGACGTTTCACGACTTCATCCATCCCTCGGATATCAAAGCGCAAACCCAAGATTTGCGTATGACAGCAGTTGCAGCCGTGACATTTCGATCTTCAATTTCGACCATGTCCACCGAATGCTGCATAGCACGTTGGCGTAGGGACGGGGATCTACGCTAGATTATAGTGAGAATAGACTTTACTGAATCAACCACACCCTCTGTTCCTCTTTCCTACCTGAACCCGGTGTCAAGACAGTATAAAAAAGACCGGAGTTGCAGCCCTGAGAGTTCGACCACCGTAGTCCAAAGATGTGCCCTGTATGATCCACGGAAAGGAGGTGCAGGGACGGTGACTTGCGCGTGATTTAGTTTAAAGTGATAGTAACCTTGCGCTGTAACTACCACACTATCTCCTTCTCCCCCACGTGAGCCCTGTTTCAGGACAGAATCAAGAAGACCGGAAATGGGAGAGGGCGCAGGTGGCTGGCGCGGCCTGAGCCGCCCCTGAGCGTACCACAACACCTGTCTCAGATCCCATGGAGTGGGAGTGCCATAAAGGCCACATTAAGAAGGAGACATTGCAGCCTGACTCTCACTCCGCCAGTCAGCCACTACAAAAAATCACACATTGGGCTGACCACGCGGTCCGAGTTATCCTTCCAAGCCACGGCTTTAAGCGCACCGTGATAGTTTAAAGCACGTCAGATTGTTTATAGTGAAGAAAAAGCGCTAAACTGCCGATCTCACTCTCTCTCCTACCTCCACAGTCAGACCAGCGTCCGAGCTGGTCATTTGTCTAATGTGGGAGTGGGCGCATTGGCTGACAGTTCGGCGTACCCGACTTCGTGCGCCAAAGCACGACCTGGCCCCCATAACGCACACACCACAATTCACTTAATCAGGGGACATGGAGGAGCCATCGCCGTCTGACTTCCAGTCCACAGGTCAGCCACTCGACTTTCACAGCACATACACTGGGCCAACGGCGTGGTCTGGTGTTAGCATCAGATTGGCAGCCTTCCATGCCACGATTTCTAGGAAACCGTGATATTCACGGGTATATGATAATGGTGAGGGTGTTGTCTATGTATTGGTGTAGGTATTGTGCCCTAAAAGTGGCTTAAACTCCAGTGGTTTACGGCAGGTTTTCATGGATGGACGTGATCGAATAGGCCTATGCGATAAGTGAATGAGCGAGGACAGGGGCGCAGTGGAGACGGCGATCTCTGCTGTGTGTTGGTGCACCAGTCACTGGTTCACCAGTCTCTGTACAATGGATTCGCGAGTGACCGACCAGGCCGATGCGTGAGGTGAATGTGCTGTCGCATTTAGGACAGCTTAGGAGAGAGTTCCCATCGCTGTTGGTGGTGGTGGTGGTGGTGGTGACGGCGTTGCCGGTGGTGGTGGAGGTAACAGGTGATGATTATTGGGATGTGGTTTCTATGATGGGGGGAGAAATTGAACAGATGCCAGGGGTGAGGGAGGGGGAGTCCAAAGGAGTGTTGGCAGAATTTGAGGTAGAAGTTGGAATTGTCGGATTATTGGTGCATTGCGTCCGAAGATGGCCGATTCGCGCACGGAAGGAGCGTTGACAGCGCTGGCATGTTGGAAGGGCCTGGGCATTGGCGCTGTTGGTCCGGGGAACTGGTAAATTTCGTGCCACTCTTTTGGTCTTGGCGGTGGCGATCCTGTTGGCTTCGTAGCTTCTGCCCCTGTCTTCAATATCGTTCTCCAAGCAGGTCTTTTCCGGGCCAGGTCCTCTCACGTCGCCGGGTTGATCTTCAGTTGCTTCAGGGAAATCTTCAGCGTGTCCTTGTAGCGTCATACTTGACCCCCTTGTCGACGAGAACACATAGCGACATCTCCATAGAAGAGTCGTTTGGGTAATCGTTCGTCGTCCACCCTCACAACGTGGCCACTCCAGCGCAGTTTCAGTTTTTTCAGCTGAGCATGAATGCTGAGAAGGCCTGTTCGTTCCAACACTTCCGCGTGCGGTAAACTGTCTTGCCATGCCAGCTTTAGTATTCTGCGAAGGCAGCTGAGGTGGAAGTGGTTGAGCTTCCGCGCCTGCTTTTGGTAGATCATCCATGTCTCCGCTCCATACAACAGCGTCGGTAATATGACGGCTTTGTACTTCTTCAGTTTGGTGCTGAGGTGGAGACCGTGTCGATTCCAGACCACGTTCTGCATGCATCCAAAGGCTTGGCTGGCTTTGGCGATCCGATGGGTGATCTGATCGTCGACTTTGGTGCTGCGCGAGAGATTGCTGCCTAGGTACGTGAAGGTTTCCACAGATTTAAGTTGGGCGCCATTGACATTGATGTGAGCTGCGGTGTAGATGGTATTGGGCGGCGGCTAATGTATAACCCCCGTTTTCTCAATGTTGACGCCAAGTCCAAAGTTACCACAGGCAGCAGCGAAGATATCCATGCTTCTTTGCATTTCCTCTTGTCTTTGCATTGAGTGCGCAGTCATCAGCAAAGAGAAGTTCGTGGATGGTGGCTGTGGAGACACGCAAGTGGAAGTGCATCCGACGTTGGTTGAGGAGTCGGCCATCCATCCGGTAGGCGATGCGGATCCCCGGGGCATTCGTCACGGTAGGAGTCCATTAGCATGACAGAGAACATGAGACTGAATAGGATAGGCGCAAGGACGCAGCCCTGCTTCACGCCGTTGGTCATTGCGAATGCTTCGCATACTGTCCCGTTGTCAGTAACGCGCGCCATAATTCCGTCGTGAAGCTGACGTACCATATGCGAGAAACGTTCAGGACAGCCGAATTTCTGCATTAATTTCCACAGCCCGCCGCGATTCACCAAGTCAAAGGCTATCGTCAGATCCACGAAGTTAGTGTTGAGGTGAGTCCGCATCTCCTGGCACTTTTCTTGCAGCTGACGAGCGGCAAAGATCATGTCGATTGTTTCTCGGTGTCATCGAAAGCCACATTTGCTTTCCAGGTGCAGTCCTCGCTCCAGGTGAGCGTTCAGGCGATTGAGGAGAATGCGTGCGAAGATCTTTCCGGCGATGTTCAGCAGCGAGATTCCTCGGTGGTTGTCACAGAGTTGGCGTTCCCCTTTCTTCTTGTAGAGGTGGACAATGGTTGCGTCTTTGAAAGCATGAGGGGTTCGCCAGGCTTGTAAATCTCAGCAGGGATCGCATCCGAGCCAGGTGGTTCTTCACTGGAGTGTTGTTGCACGCTCTGATGGTTTCTTGGAGAGAGGGTGGGAGATCAAGGTTGGCATTGATTTCCACTTCAAGGAGGCGATCGATGGTGGCGTCGGAGATGGTGATGGGCTGCTTGAGAATGCTTTGGAAATTTACTGCCCACCGCGTCGGGATTTGTGTCTTCCCCGGTCAGTAGCGTCCTGTCGTCGGCACTGGGAAGAGGGGCGGCGTCTTTGACGGGAGGGCTGTAGACAGCCTTTGTGATGGTGAAGAAGTAATTCCATTCGTTTCGGTCCACGTACCCTTGGATTTCCTCGGCTTTGCGCGTCATCCAGGCATCCGGCATCTCCCGCAGCCGTTGCTGTACAAGGCGGTGACTTCGGTAGAAGGCTGTCTTGTTTGCAGCGGTAGGGCGATCGACGAAGGCATTGTGCAACTGGTTCCTCTCGACGAGCAGAGCGTTGATGGCTGCGTCGTTGTCATCGAACCAGTCTTAGTACTGGCGATATGCGCGGCCGAGGACATCAAGGACGGTGGATTGGATGGTGTCCCTCAGCTGACACCAGCGGCCCTCCACGGAGATGTCCACGTCGGCCACTGGAAGGTTGGCTAGACAGTCGGCCAGTTCGTTTCTGAAATAGAGATGGTAAGCAGGCATATTCAACAAAACCAGTATTCAACTTACCTTGTGGTCGCTTACCTTGGGGTCCTCTTTGTGGTTGCAGATGAAGCCTCATCTTGGAGATGACGACGCGGTGATCCGTCCAACTGTCGGCACCGTGGATCGTCCTTGTCACCAGCACGTCCTGTTTATCTCGCCTTCGGACGAGAACAAAGTCCAAGAGGTGCCAGTGTCTCTGCCGGGGGTGTACCCAGGTTGCCTTTTGCCCCATCTGGAGGTGGAAGAAGGTGATGATCAGCAAGAGACGGTGTTCCGCACACGTTCGCAGAAAAAGGAGGCCATTATCGTTGCGGCTACCGAGACCATGGGGACCCAGCACTCTCTGCCAGGCAGCGTGGTCTGTCCCGACGCGGGCGTTGAAGCCACCAAGGACAATTAACTTGTCTGCCTTCGGCACATTCGCCAGCAGGACGTGCAGGTCCTCGTAGAATTTGCCTTCACCGCATAAGGGCTCGTCATTGGAGGAGCGTAGGCGCTGATGATGATGGCGAACATGTATCCCCGAAGAGGCAGGCGGAGGCCTATCAGGCGATCATTCAAACCCTACGGCAAACAGGGTTGACGTCCCACGATGTCGTTCTGGATGGCAAAGGCGACACAAGAATCTCGTGGCTCTGCCTTCGGCCAGTCGCTCCAGAAGAAGGTGTATCCGGCACCCACCTCCTCCAGCTGACCCTGTTCAGAGAATCGGGTTTCGCTGAGGGTAGCAATGTCCGACTTGTAGCGCGCCAGTTCCCGAGCGACTAGCGCCATCCTCCAATCTGGTCGGTTGCTCCTGGGATTGTCTAAAAGGGAATGAACATTCTAGGCTGCTAGAGTGAGCAAGCTCACTCGAACAGTCCGGGGGGTACCCTGGAGGTTACGGTGGGTAGGGATTGGTTGTTGATATTGTTTAGAGTTTTTCGACCGCATGTAATTGCAGTCTGCTAGCCATGGTCTGCTGCAGCTGTCGCGAGACCCAGCATTTGCTTTGGGCACCTTTTCTAGCCCCCTCCCCCGCGAGGGCGTAAGCAGTGCTGTCCCTAAATAGGGCTGCTTAGTCATCCTAGGCGACTACCGAACTCCACTATGGGTCACGATTTGGGTTAGTGAGAGAACTACCAATTCACCTGGGCTGCCAACGTGATTGCATGTCACCCTCGCCGTAGGACGTTTTCGACCGTTGGGATGAGGGAAGGGTGAGGAGAAGGAGAGAAGTAAGAGTAAAGGAGAGGAGAGAGAGAGAGGAAAGAAGGGTGAGAGGCGGGGCGGGGATGAAGTAGGAGGGGAGAGGCGAGTGGGTTGTCAAGAGAAGAGGGGAGACAAGGAGGACGGAAGAGTGGAAAGAGCAGGGGGAAGGGAGCAGACGTACTGGGTGTGGAGACACACACAACACCGAAAGACAAACAACATTCAGCTGCTCGTACTTCTGCCATGATTTGCACCCCTTTTTATGTGACTGATTTCTCAGTTTGTTGCCCATTCACAGCTCGTGGTATTACCCTTTGCATGTTCTGTGACTTTTTGTAATTCAGATCAGATATCTTACTTATTTCGCAGCTAACCGCTGCTTCAGCCTACCACAGTGTTGGTGATCCGTAGAAATGCTCGTTATCTCTTAGCTGGACTTGAAAATGGCCTTGTATTTCTGGAATTTGTCTCACCCACAACTTCCCTGCGTATTTATTACGATAACATTGGTCTCCTCAGTATGGTAAACACTTTTAAAATGGCCATTTATTGTTTACGGTATGTTGACCTGTAGCAAGAACACCGTCTAAAAATATAAAGGAGACCGGGCGATCATGTTCTGGCTTATTTATCGTCATAAACTTACCCTAGAGACAATTTTGTCTGCATTCGTTGATGAATGCTCGTACCGATCTGCCTTTGGGTTCACTCTCGAGCGACGCCAGCATCCGAACAGCGGCAAGTAGTAAAAAAGGGCAGATTAACAATGCCGAATAAACAATGATTGGAGCGTTGGACATTAATCACTGTTCCTTTTAAATCAGGACAGAATGACGCAAGCCACTGAAAGGTAACTAAATACCTCAGTTGACTTTTCAGGATGTTCGGTGCACTGTCAAACTATAATACATCGTTTCTCAATTTCAAAGTTCCATTTTGCACTGCTTGATTTCCGTCTGGCACAACTGAAAAACTGCAAACTACTTAAACTCATTAACCTTAAAAATCGCCTGCACGACCACGTGCTACGAAGGCCAGCATATGAAGAAGTGAGTCAAGTAACAAGAGCAACCGAGGACACAAATCTTTTTCATTTGACCCACTTGTGGAAACCTAGGCGGCCTCGGTGGGATTCCAAGCCCCGCCAGCAAGAGGAAGGCTTTAGTACAGCCAACGCTCTAATCACTTGAGCTACGAGGCCTCACCGGGAGCCGTGAGTTTAATCACACTTAGGTAGCTCGTAGCTCAGTTGGCTGGAGCGCTGGTTGTACTGAAGTCTTCCCCTTGCTGGCGTGGGTTCGAATCCCACCGGGCCGCCTAGGTTTCCACAAGTGCGTCAAACAAATCATTTAGATCTGCCGAAAATCCCCTTCCAATCGTTTTACTGGCAAACTCAGGATCCCCAACTTAAGGGTTTAAACGGCTGAGGACACCGAGCCCAGAGGCGTCGCGGACAACGTCAATGAATACCCCCTTGTTGACCATCCTTTCAGCTGTATAAGCATAAATTTTTTAGTTTTTTCTTAAATCCTTTAACAGACGCAGGTAAACCTTTAGGACGAAGGTATGCGGTTTGTGCGGTCTTCATTGAGTAAAATGCGTAAACTTTTTAGGACAGTGCGTAATGTACAATCGATCAGAGGGAGCATTGTCATTCACAAACCTATGACTCACACATTCCTACCTACCTCTTCAAGCGTTTGATGAATAAAGCATTTCCTTAGGCTGAATGTTTGACCTTCGGGCTCTATTGGCGATTGTTCAATTATTCGTTTATAGCTTGGTCAAATAATACCGAAATATTCAATTCGAAAATCCAATAGTATGCGCCACATTAGCAACCTGCGTTCAGAAGGGGTCACCCCAATGGGTGGAAAAATATTACACTTAACCTCTTTTTATGTAGATTAAATTTTAACTTCCGATTGAAACAAGCCCACATAGTGGGAGAAACTTATAAGGGACTTAACTGCGCAACACTGCTAGCATTTTTGCCGCTCAGGAAGTATCTGCATTTCCCTGCAAATCCGCTTGGGAACAAAAAAATATAAAGGTATTCCAAGAACTTACTACTTAAATGCCGATAGCCCTGTTAGATTAACCATCAGACTCGGGTAAACTGAATCCTCTCCTGTGGTGCGGAGAGGATCTACGTCACACAACGTAAGCTGCGCCACAGTGGCAGCACAGGAACTTTCCAGAAGTCCAAAAATTTATTCTGCCGCTGCATGACACAGCTGTCAGGTTCCACCTAATAACTGGGTCTCCACAGCGCTCCTCATGTGCTTTCTAGTAGATACTTCCAGTTCGAAATTGCTGCTTTTTTTATTTCCTCAGTACGTTTTATTGTGTAACCTCAATATATAATACTGGCTGTCTGTTGGCCGTCGGACCAATAGTACACGGTTATGCCGCTGTGGCTGATGGACTTCAACCAGGGTATTCATATGAACTTTTGGTTTGAACCTCTAACGCTAAGTTCAGGTTGATTGACTGCAAGTTAGCGATTAACTTTTATTGAAAGTAAAAAACAACTATGTATGCTTCCTTTGCTTCTACGCACTGCGAGGAACCACCGATCTGTCTCGACAGGATCGCGTTGCTGTCAGGTAAGTTTACTAAAGGCAGGTGAAGATGACATTTTACCGAGTGATGAACAAAAGAACCTGTTCGTGTTTGGGAAAAATTGGTATTGTGGCGAGCAACATTGGGAGAAACGTAAAAGCCAGTAACGCGAGGGGCTTTCTTGGGAGTCAGCAAGCATTGCCTAATGTCTTGACGCTAATTGTCCCACTAATGGAACAAAATTGAGACTTTGCCTTCTGGGCGGACTTTAGACAAGGCCAAGTTTGCGAAAACATACGAAGTGCATACGTTCATCAGGTTTACCACTATGTCGCTCCCTTAAACATATTATTTGCATACCTATAGCAAGGCAAGTATTATAGGATAAACAGCACTGGATGGTCAAGTGTGCTGTGGTTCCAGTGTCCTAACCGCCAGAAAACAAATAAAGAACGCTAGCGAACCATTAGTGAACCAGAACTCAATCAGTTGGGTAATTCATTTTTCAAAGAGCAAAAATCGAGTTGTCGCAGGCCTGAAGAGAGTGTGTGGGGGACGGGGTAGTTAATGCTCATCGGCGCGAGGTTTCTGGGGTGTTTCAATATCTTACCTGGCCTAGACTTCCAATTCTACTTTGCGTACCTTCCAGATTGGGTGTGATGCGGACCGTTCTTACGGGCATGATGATCGTAAAACCAACCTTTGATTCACGCCATGGTGAATTTTCACTGAAGCTCACGCTAACCTATCTCTGCAGGCAGCATTCACTTTGGCAAGTGGTCGATCGAACTGTCAAATGTCGTGACGTGTGCGCGCTGTAGTTGTATTCCCAACCACATACAGTTAATGAAATAGCGACAAAGATAATAGAGACCGGGACGTTTATCTCTGGCCTATTGGACGTTATCAGCCAGCCTCCTACCTAAACATTTTGAAGAGCCAATTTGACCAGCTGGATATAATTAATAGCAATTATTTTCAGGTAAAAAAGGCCATCATGAGAACTGAGTCCTTCAGCCACTGATTTTTCGTTAACATCTCAAGTTTACGTCGAGATACTTTGTAAACGCAATAAAATGATGACCAAAGGTAAACTCTTACGCCTCACTGCGCCAACTCTTGTAATAGAGGCTTGAGCAACATTAGTCATCTACATCATAACCGAACCTAAGGAGTAAATCTACAGCGGGTTGATTGGATATAAATTAGTTCTCCACAAAGAGAATCGAGTTATATAAAACGATAGAGCTCTTAATAGTTGCATATAGGTCCGCTAGGTTTGCCTCACCAACTCTTCTCAGGACAACAGTTTTGAAGACAAGCCGAGGAAACCGTGAGGGCGGCGGCTATCAAATCTGAAAAGCTTGTTGCGCGGTCCACTCACAATCTTAACCCTGTCTTCATACTTATCAAGCATTAATGGGGGGGGCAGGCGAAATGTAAGCGAAATATTAACGCTTGACCTCAAATCTTAAGGATAACATCCAAACGACGACTGTTAGCTCGTGGTCATATTTTCAATCCCATAGGAGACGTAACAGGCGACGAGGTAAAGCGAACCCCAGTAGCCTCCTTGCATTCTTTGCCTTCTCTCATGCTTCAGTGGCTTGTCCGAGCCCATCGTTAAACTCGACGTAGTGACTCAGGTGGGACTGAAACTCTCGTCTATACGGGCCACTTACGTGGTGATCCTTCACTTGATAAAACAAAGCCCTCGTGTAAGCTATGGAGATGATGGTCGTGGTACATCAAACTTACCGGCTTTCCAGGGCGTACAGTAGTGTCGGACTGGAACACTTTCGGTCTTTACTCGCGGCCGAAAATGACAGGGCTTGCAGGGGTTAGTCTTACCAAGTTGGTCCGTGGCACCCGTTGTTTGTCCCATCCTTTCAGATATAATTCGCAGGGAAAAATTGCTTCTTCAGTTTTCATTATAGTAAACCTGGCCTATCGATCCCGCAGTGATTAATTTGTTCAGTATCTAAAAGGCCCTTAGATCATAACTACTGCTCAACGAAGCTGTTGAGTTAACGCGATGCGACAAATATTATCGGAATGTCAAATCGAAATCGCGACACGGTGATACACTGACGGCAGATGGACTGATTTTCTTCAGTGATGGCGGTAATTTAATGTGCACTGAGTGGTGTTGCCATGATGGTATTGTGATCGAACCGAGTGTTTCTAGCAAGGTCAATTCGGACTTTGACCGGTTTTCAACATTGTGGACGTATTGACAGGGGGTCTGGCATAAACGACGTTGGTCAGCAAAAATGTGTCGCTTTTCCATGGCCTCCACTATTTGGTCGACATCGAAGATGACTGACGCAAGCTCACAAGACATTTCGTTATACATTCCGATCCTGCACAAGCGTTTCCAACTTTCTGGGCTGAGTCATGAGTGCTCGTATGGGGTCTGCACTGTGTCCTTTTAGCGCCATCTTTGTCGGCCGAACGACCGTAGTGAGACCCTGCTAGCAGCCGATCGGTCGGTCACTTCAACTGCCTCATAATGTGACCACTCAAACAGAGTTGGAACAACGTCGGTAAGACACGAAGTCTTATTGGACCGGCAGACACCACAACTAGGATGTACGGAGTGCATCGTTGCCAGCTTGCCCTTAATAAAATTTGAAGACAGCTTAGACACGGGCTTTAACTTCCTCACAAAGGTTGCGTAAATGACCCAGGTGTCCGTGTCGTAGAGTGTTGCTGGCGTAAGGCATCGTTCTAAGGCTAACTTTCGTTTTAGCCAGGATGTTCTGACGATTCCAAACCAAATGTTGTGGCAACTAAGATACTTCAGCTAAATTTCATCATCGCTCACTAGACATAACCGTATCGCACAGCATAACATCAAAGAACGGCAGATGAAGGTTTGGTACTCGGTGAGGTAAGAGCGGGTTTGACAAACCACAGGCAGTCACGTCCTTTGGATGACAGAAACAATCAAACTTACTATTCCATCCAGAACGCCACAAAATGGCAATACAGGTGTTCGGACCATCAACAACGGCAAATGGAAGTGGTGAATCCTGTCTAGACAGATTACTGCCTAATGTGGTCATCATTTGTACTTCGTCTGAAACAGATCCCCCTGCGTCTGGTGCTCAGTTGCGGATTACAATTGACAAGAGGTGAAAACAGAAGACCCATCCTTGTCCAGTCACTGGAAATGTACATTATATTCACAAGCTGGCAAAAAGTAAGTCCACTACATGGCGATAGCAACGAACTGCTTTTTGGAGCCAATTTTTTGCTCCACGCCCGCTTTCTTTAGTTTAGTTTTCCTAACCGGCGTCAAGGTTTTGGACTCATGCTGCAAATTCCCTTTCTTCTTGGCCTTCCTCTTCTTCCTCGTAGAAGTCTCCAAGTTATCCTCTTGTTGTCCAGCCGTCACAAGTGCAAATTCCTCCTCCGGAGTGGCATTTGAAACTGACCGTTTGACGGCTCCCGCAGGACTGGACTCCACGACGTCCTCCATGGGTGCTGGGGAAGGCAGTTCTGTCGCCCTTACCTCCTCCTCCTCCTCCACCGTCGTCGCCGCCGTCACCGCCTCCTCCTCCTCCTCCTCTCCTTCGTCTTCCCTTGCCACGATCGACACTAGAGGATAACCAGGGCCCTTGGCCATGTCAGCCACCGCCGAGAGGTAAGACCATACCGCATCTACTCCCTCTAACCTGTAAAGGCAAAATTACATCGAAATTTACAAAACAGAAAGCAGGGATGTGAGAGATTGAGGGTGAAGGTGAGAGGTTGAGATGACAAATCGTGAAAATCGGTAACAGGGAACAGACGATCGAAAGATAGATAATAGCGGCTCTTGGGCGATCATTGTATGGAGTCTCATTTAACTCGGGAGACAAACAGCTGAGAAAGATTTAAACTAGGTGGTAAAAGGCGAGCGACGACGGCGGAACATCCGGCAGACACGTTTTGGGGTAGTCTTATGCTTCACAATCGACGAGAGCCACACTGTGCCCCTTAAGTGGGTCATGTGGTAGATGCACTGAACCAACACGGGGTCAAATCAGGGTGAGGCAGGTATTAGTTGGGTTGAGCTGCCATAACAAATGCTGAATATGGGGGGCGCGCGTAGGTACAGGCTCATGCCGCACCAGTCACTCTTGTCATTAAGGCTCTGATTCAGGCGTGGTGGCACGGTCAGGAGCGTCCCCGGCCTCGCCAGCCGACGGCACCCATCCCCACCTCTAGTCTTCTTGACTCTGTCTTGACACCAGGCACAGGCGGGTAAGGGAAGAGAGTGCGGTAAATGCAGTACAAGTCTACTATCACTTAAAATTAATTCACGCGCAAGTTATCATCCCTGCATCACCATGCTGGGGAGCATACGGTTGACATCGGAATCGACGGTCGAACCAACACTGTTTCGAGGACGTGGTGGTGACTTAACAACCGATGTACGGTAATTCTGAATTGTATTTTCGTTTCTAAAATATTACTTAAATGGGTCTGTAGTAGTAATTATCATATAGCATAACCTTAAGATACATCAGTCAGATCGGAATGCCGGCATTTGAAGTAGCTTCTTTCTGGCCGCCTGCGAAAACGACGATTCGTAAAAAATACTATTTAGGCAGTAGGAATGTTTCACATTTATTTTCGATGCCATCATAAACCCAAAATATGTTTTAAAGAAAACATGCACAAAAAGATTTTTTTCTATACTCGTCTGATAACTAATTACGTCTTCTTCGAATCTTGAAGAGCGTAAAAATTACTATTCGGAAAGTACCGCATTTGCCCATTTATTAATGCTGCTTATAAATCCGACCGCTTGGTCCACAGCCATTGCAAACTTTTATGCGATCTCTTCCACAGAGCGTAGAAAAAAATTTGACTCTGCTTAGAGGGTATGTATAGAGCATGGTGTTCGGAAATACTGACAGGTAGGATTCAAAATTATTCAGCAATTTAGAAAGTTCTTTAAAACCGTAAGATACCCCTGCTTTGCGTATAAAATTAAGCGACGAGGTAATTATTATTTTTGTGCGTGGTTTCTATAAAGTATATTTAACCCTATATGGGAATAAAAAATGAGAAAAATGCATAGAAATGCAAATGCAAAAGCCAGCATCCTGACGCGACTGAAATAACCGGGGACAACTACTACAACCCTAGTTAAGTACTCTTTTCAAAACTGAAACATACTCAGAATGTTGGTTAACATTTCATGAGATAGTGTACCCGCTTTATTGGTAGTGAGGCAGATGTTCGCAGTATTATCGCACCGTACGGTGAGGTGGGTGCCATGATCGACGTTAGAAAGTTCAAATCCAGAGGCGTCACAAAAGTTTCTGCACGCATACCAAGAAGTCTTCAGGTGACGTGGCGCAGGACCTGAGATGCGAGTGTCATGAATGTCCTGTACTAAGCACAGCCTGATGCCCAGGACCCAGTCATCACATTAGTTTGCGACCAACCAAACTATGACTGTTTGCAAGTGGTGGTAGCCGAAGGGGTGTTTGGACGTTTATAGTAGATGCCTGATCCGAGCTAGACCGCGGTCCCTGACATTCCCGCTTGCCTAAATGGCAACTGTAAGTGAAGCCGACTGGAGCGCAGTGGCTGACGTGACACAAACCTCCGACTTCGCGAGAGATTTCGATACCCGGTGGGGTGTGCTCGGTAGCCCTGGCAGGCGCTGCCCTTCCGAGATCAGTTTTTACACCGTCCTTATCCAAGGTGCTACAGATTCAGGTTCAGTAATGGTGGCTTTGCTCATTGCGCTGAAGACGTCTTCCTCATAAGCACTGCTGCCAGCGAGAGGGCCTAGCTGGTATAACTCACATACTGCAGTGGGTCTGAGTTCGATTAGCTTCCTGTCGGTCTCAGTGAAGAACTGCTAACGGCATCTCGTTCTGGTAACGCTGGTAAAATAGCCTCTCAAAATTACGGTAAATGGTTTCCTCTGTTAAGGCTATGTATGGCATTTTGGCAGTCGAAGACAGGGCAAATGTATTGAAGGAGTCCGGTGACGGAGAGGCAGCAACAGGACAGCAAATCCACATGGCACCTCTTCAGATGTAAAATATGATTTTATAAAAGGTCAGCTGTCCGTGAGACCAAACAGCCAGTCGAATAGTATTTATGAGGAAATGGGGCGAAAGAAAGGTGAAAAGATGCGATATATAAAGATGACGAAAAGATATTATACAGCGGCCTTGATGCGTCTAACACATATCTCTAGAGATCGCACTCCGGGGGATTTTATCTACTAAAGAGTTGTTTATTTTTTCACTATGCGGGAGAGAAAGCGTGGGAATAGGCCAGAAATTCTCATAAAATTTGCTTAGCATGGCAATTGCTTTTAAAGACGGATAAATGAAAACATCCATTTGACAATAACTTAGCGTTCATTTACCACTTTCAAAGATCCTCCTGCCGTAAGGGGGGTTCCATTGTCTACGGACCGGTAAACATTTAGCAATTTTCCCCGATATTCCTCATACAACAACCATAGTTAGGATCTTGGGCATAGTTCCTTATTTTGACAGAGGGGTCCCTGTGTGCACAAATTCGGTTAGGAAATACGTTTCCTTTAGTCAACGAATTCCAATAGCTAATTGCACTCGCAGGCAGGCCTAATGAAAGTAAGTTAGTCTAGTTCAATGGGCCATGAACAATAAAATTAACTAACACTGCCGGCGCGTTGCTCAACATCAGATAGCAAGAATTGTATGCGACAATACTTGTGAAGGCAGAGACAGTATAAAAACTACAGTTTTAAGGCTGCCGGGAGCAGAGAGGATTATATCCCACGGTAATAACTTGCGATCCTGAGCATAGGCAAATATCTCACCTGACGGTGTACTGACACTGATCCCTGAGCGGAAAAACAGTCTCACGTGGAAACAAGATGTGTGTGCAAGCGAACTCCTCTAGAAGCCAACTGTTCAGTGGGATACTGCACATTAATTCAAGTGAAAACGCGTTGGTAATGCCGTAAAAACAACTTGCGACAAGTTTTTGATAGATCATAGCGTTGCGATAGAGCTCGGCGAGAGGGGACATTTAGGATAAGAGTGCGAAATGGAGGTCTTATGCAAGTCAACTACAACCCCCGATCTCATCTCACGTCGGCTTAACGCTGGCTTCGTCAACGGTTAAGGATGGGGGGAACACAGGCCGATCCACTGCAGACCCAGCGCATTCTTTCTTCCTGGTAAGCAACCCGACGCGTACTTCAGGTTTCACACTGACTAAAAACCGAGTCCTGTAAGGTTCTCAAGTGAACAGCTAAGTCGGCCTTGCCTTAGCTTAAGGTTTACACTGAAGTGGTACCGTTTAATTTAACCTTAATGAAAACTTTCGGTGCTGTGAGATCCTATAGCAGGACGTTTGTAAGCTGGTTCATGTGCAAGTAAGGCCCGGCACATGTGGAGGACGCATAGTTGTGAAGCTTGTCGCGAGAGCTATTGGGACTGAGCCCAGCTTCAGCAGGCAGATTTTTGTCCTTCCAGTGGCACACACACACAAACACACACACACACACACACGGTGAACGCGGGAAGAGAGTAGAGCAGATGGTGTGCAGGTCTCTCGAGCTAATCTGCACCCTGGGGTCCTGGTCACTAGCAAACCAACAGTGCAGAAGTTCACCGCTGTGCAATGCACAGAAGCAGGCCAAGAACAAGCTCCTATGATGGCTGGGTCATGTCCTCGGTGCGTGCTGAAGAAGCCGCGAAAAACAGGCTCGGATAAAGGAAGCCATTAAACGAGGACAAGGATGTAACTAATGGGTGATCGTTCTGTCGTTTTCTTACAGGCCTGACGAAATCAGATTACCGTTTCTGAGGGCCCAGAAAAACACCTTGATCTAATACGTGAAGTGCAGCTGACTGCCGAAATGGGACGTCTCCATTAAAGGACGCAGTTTCTAACTGAAATTAGAAGGATGGCGTGAAGGGAAAAAAAGAAAGAAGAAGAAAGAAGAAGAAGAAGAAGAAGAAGAAGAAGAAGAAGAAGAAGAAGAAGAAGAAGAAGAAGAAGAAGAAGAAGAAGAAGAAGAAGAAGAAGAAGAAGAAGAAGAAGAAGAAGAAGAAGAAGAAGAAGAAGAAGAAGAAGAAGAAGAAGAAGAAGAAGAAGAAGAAGAAGAAGAAGAAGAAGAAGAAGAAGAAGAAGAAGAAGAAGAAGAAGAAGAAGAAGAAGAAGAAGAAGAAAAAGAAGAAGTCCTAATACGATGTCCTCATTTTGTGAGCTCCAGAGAAATAGACCATAAAACGAATATTACAATGTAAGCAAATGTACTTAAGAGAAAATACTTTCTACTTACCCGAAAAACATGGAGTGTCACCTTCAGGTCCCCGGAGGAACTATAACCGTTGTTTACATTATCGAACGGGTACGACATAGAAGATGTTCTTTTAAACAGCCAGATGACAGGGAGTTAAGAAACATTCAAAGGCAGAAATTTCTCCTCTTTTGTATAACGAACGTGCTGACGCTTTCGGAAAAAAACTACAATGCGGTAGGTTTGCTTGAGATTTCCGACTGCAGGCGCGGTCGCCAGTAGAAAAAGACACTGACGTACAATTATGGATATGTTCTGGGAGACTACTCGTGACAGAATTAATTTGTGCGAAAAAGATTAACAGGCCATGCTGGGCAGAGACGGCAGAAAGATGATAACAAGCCCGGCCTGTGCAAGTCACTGCACTATTCGGACTGACCACGAATTCATGCTTTACCATGTGGCCACAAGACCTGATGAGGTGAGACTCAAGTATTGACTTTGTTATTTTTTCTCAGATGAAATCAGGCATGTGGTCTAGCGAAGGCGTACCAGCGACTGCTCTACATCTTGAAACGACCTCGGAGCGCATGTTATTAAATGTAATATGGCAGGGCACGCAACAATAGCCATTTGGACAGTTTGCCGGGAAAATTCACATGAAGCATGCCGGTGTAACTTAACTGAATTGGGAGTAACGAGCAGGACAAAGGAACTGGATCAAGTTCTTTTTACAAAGGTGTGATAACCAACAGTGAAATGTCCGGCAGTGTCCGTACTAAATACTGTCCGATGGTCACGCGAGTCAGGTTAACGTATCTGGTAGTTGCTTGCTAATAGTAAGAGTAATGCCATTGGTTGGACGACAGAGGTTAATTTGGTAGTGACGATGGCGAGGCCGGAAGTTATATAATGGGAGGGATATGGCAGTTCTTGGAGCTCGTCCCTCGAGTAAAGTTAGATAGACCTGACTAATAGCGTCACCCGTTATTCACAGGTGAAAACCCATAGGGCTCGGACATCGAGTTAGGTATTGAGTAACAGAAGAGTGTCGTTCATGGAAAAGTTTAGATGTAAATGGCTCCGCCGACGCTTCTTAAAACTACTCCCGTTGTAATAAGGCTTAACATATTACTCAGGGTAAAGTAGGATAGGTTTTGTGTGTAAAAAGATCAGTTTCAACACCAGCATCCAGCAGTAATCCTACAAATGGTTTGGGTTGGGTTGCAAATAACGGGGGAGTACCGGTCTGTAGGATTTCTTTAGTTCTATTGGCAGTAAGAGTAGTTTGCCAGCGACGAGCCTGAGTTAGGCTGTTTATGAACGTACAGCTTGCTTGAGCAACATGACACGGCCGGAGAGAAAAGCACCCTGTCGTTACAGGCCCCTAAATAGCGCAGTTTCCAAGTCTCATCAAGCGTACGCTTAGTTAGTCATTTTAGTCGGCTAAAGTGCACGATAAGTTACAATACAGGCAAATAACTAAGAGTGTCGCAGTTCTACACACACGTGTCCAAAAATAGTTTTGATTATTAGGTAAACTCTTTCAGAAAGGTCTGTGTGCTGCCAAGATATTTTGGTTAGGAGATCGTCGACCCGTCATTTCTGCACAAAAAAACATCCCCATAGTCGCCCTGCATAGTGCATGCGGCTGCAAAACATACTAGTATTGAGAGAGTGCTGTTTGGCCGCTCACCTGTTCAGAAGACTACCCTTCAAGGAATCAAGGCTGGACTGTAGGCGCACCAAGGAGGCTTGGAAGGCGCGCCACTCTCCGTGCTCCAGAAGGACTCCGGGTTGCTTCAGGCGCTCCTCCGCCTGCTCGTCTGTGGCAGTGCTGAGTTGCAACTTGTTCCGCGGACGAGCCACGTTGGTAAGGCTGCGACGCAGGGCCCCAGCGTGCACATGCAACACGGCGTCTGCCCAGGCCACATAGAAGGCTGCGTGGCGCGACCGACCGGGCTCCAGTTGGCGAGCCAAGAAGGGTACCAGGCTGCGAATGACCAGACTGAGCGGCAGGTTCCTGGCCAGATAGTTGACTGGTAGGGGGCGAGAAGAGGTTAAAACGGTGTAGGGAAAATTTTCCACTGTGGGTGTTAATAACTTGAATAGGAGCGATGGAGGCTAGCGTTGCATCAAATGTTAAGCGGACTTAGGCACATAGGCAACATTCAAATCAAGGTCATGTTAAAGACGAAGAAAAGGGAAGCTAGAATGGCCAGTTGTGCCACATCCACCATCTTCAGTCAGCCAGAGCAAGAAACTCGATCGAGATGACCACGAAAAGGGTTAAGCGTTTAAGTTAGTGCACTTCCAGTTGGGGCACTGTCTCAAGCTCCACTGGCCGCGATCGTGACCCATCGAAGCCAAGATGGGGGGATATTCACCGATTGCACCGGATTCCAGGACGCAAGACGGGATTCTAATTTTGTCCCAGGGTTCCAGTCTAGAGCTCTGGAAGGTGACCAAAAAGCAATGACTAATGGCTGATAGAGAAGCATTACAATTAACCACAACGCACACCGGAACGGCCGTCTCTTAGGTTGTCGAAAAGGTGGGAGACAACATGAACTGTTCGCCATCCGTCATGCAACCAGGCAAGATTGGTGAATACCGACACACGTAACCACAATTACGGTTAAAACCAGATCAGGGGGTTTGTACACGGAGATATTTAGCAGGAAGTGTTAGCAAAAAGGCAAAAGATCACAGGTACCCACGTGAAGTCAAACAAAGACATGCTCTTAAATCGGTCTTTATTCCGAAGAGTTAAGCTGGAGAAATTAAAAAAATGTACGCCTGAGTAAGTTTATTTCAAGAAAACTAAAAACCTTCGAAGGAGAGCGTTTGGTGCAGTAAATTCAATTTCAGTGTCAGTGAGCGGTTTTAGTTCCAGTGTTCTATGTATGGCTTCTTCGGTTGAATTGAGCCCACTTGATGTGACACTTAACTAACTCTAGAGGAGGAGATTTCCTGTCCTTAGTAAACCAATTATTTTAAGAAAACGGTTTTTGAAGCGCTACAAACACAAAGTGCCCACAGTTGATCTACGCAGGCAGTCTGCTCGGTGGCCTGCGCTAGGGAAAAGTTGAAGTTCGCGACGGCTTTGAGCCGCGAAGGCGCAGATTAGTTCATTGTAGGACTCGCTCTGACTTAATTAACAGGACTACTTAAGAAAAGCCAGGATGCAACAAAAACACCAAAGAAATTAAAAATAGAAAAATATGGTTCGGTGGAGCGGAAACTCGACAATTATGAAAGCTCTGGTGATGTTCTATGACACAAAGAAAATAAAAGTCCGTGCAAAACTTTATTGCACACTTAAAGTTGCACCGTAAAGTGGATATTTGGCGTTAACTTTGGAAACACTACAAGGGTCAGTCAATGAGAATATAAGGATCAGACAGTTCCAGCTAAATAGGCGCTTTCAGGAACCCCTTCTGGTACTCCACTGTCTGAATGGTCACCATTAAAAGATTTCACTGTCAAAGCACAGAGGATGGTAGTAAAAGAGCACAATTTTTACCAGAGCTCTCGCAACTACGTTTGAGATGAATGATAGTTCGTTTTAGACTAAGGCGCCGGTCATACAATGGCAGCGCAAAAAGGTTGTAGGCTTACACGATATTTGGCAAAACTTCTTGTTAAACTGCAAGACCTAATTTATTGATCATCTGCACTGTATGAGATTATTCTATGCTTCGGTCCGAATTTACGGTCAAGTTCTATATATATATATATATGTTAATGTTAATGTGGAACCAACAAAGACAAGGGAGACCGGAATGGCCATTTCTGGCTTATTAGCCGTCATCAGCCAGTCATACATAATCCCAAGTGTGTTCCTTAAGCAGATCGGTGAGCCACACTATCATCATATTCCCGATCGCAACCGACAGAAAGCAACGAGCCCGTGGCTCAATGGTAGAGCGTTCGACTCAAATACCAAAGGTCGCGGGTTCGAATCCCAGGTGTGCCACACTTGGGATTGGGTATGACTGGCTGATGACGGCTAATAAGCCAGAAATGGCCATTCCGGTCTCCCTGTCTTTTGTCGGTTCCACATTAACAACATATGCTACATGTCGCTATGCGACTGCCTGTGAAAGTACTCTAGTCTGAGTTCCAGGGCACAACGGAACATAAATGTTCCTTAAAAGCAGATTGGTGAGCCACACACTATCATATATATATATATATATATATATATATATATATATATATATATATATATATATATATATATATATATATATATATATAATTGGTATTGGTTGCCTGTTCGTGACCTTTGCCACCCATACGGAGCTTGTTTGCTTCGGGAAGCCACTAGATCGGTGTGCGCCTATTCCTGTTTGAATAAATACCCGATCTGCAGCGACAGAGAATGACAGGTGGTGAGGCACTGATGAACTTCGGTTCGATGAAGTGCTTATGAACCATCTGCTAGACCCAGTGTGTGGACTGTCTGCGCCGTACTCGAGTGCATGTTTGTGTTTCCAGTCCCAGCTGGTAGTCAGGGTTATGATTGGCTGAATGAAGGCAGAATAAGCCCGAAACAGACTGTATCAATCTACCCATATTCTCTGTCGTGTCTCCTCTCTGCATATATATATATATATAATATGGAACCGACAAAGACAAGGGAGACAAGAATGGCCATTTCTGGCTTATGAACCGTCATCAGCAAGTCATACCCAATCCCAAGTGTGGGACACCTGGGATTCAATTTGTCGGTTCCATATTATCAACATATGCTACACGTCGCTATGCGACCGCCTGAGGGCTCTAGTCTGAGTTCCAGGGCACAATGGAACGTAAATGTTCCTTAAGCATGTCGGTGAGCCGCACACTATCATATATATATATATATATATATATATATATATATATATATATTCTGATAGAAGCGAAGATGCGAGGCTTGCTTCAATACCACAGACGCCGATCCGGTTAACCTCGTTACCACAGTCGAATCAATTCTCAAACAAACCGGGGAATCCGATGAAACAAAACACCTTGTTCGGCAACAGGTAACCGCCTTGGTAATGGCGCATAAACCACGCACAATTATTACCAGAGTGGAGCAGGATGCTGTCAAGAGACTGAGAGCTGACACGAGTATTGTGATACTACCAGCGGACAAAGGACGTTCTAAAGTCGTCTTTGATAAGACCGACTATATTCAGAAGGCCAACAACCTGCTGGAAGACCGACAGACCTATCTTCGATGCGATGGTGAACCGATGAAGAAGCTGATGATGCAGCTAGACAAAACGCTTGCCGATATGCAGACAAACAAAGTAATAAGTAAGTCGGTAAGACTGGCTGTAAAACCATCTGATGCGGCCCCAGCAAGGTTCTACGGATTACCAAAAGTACACAAGGCCGATATTCCCCTCCGTCCTATTGTGTCATTGCGTGGTGCACCAACATTCAATCTGGCTAAATGGTTGTTCCGACACCTGAAGTCTCTCACCTCGGGCGCAGCCACAACGGTCACTTCAGCTACTCAGTTCCTGGAAAGGCT
Source organism: Schistocephalus solidus (assembly GCA_017591395.1). Taxonomy (NCBI): domain Eukaryota; kingdom Metazoa; phylum Platyhelminthes; class Cestoda; order Diphyllobothriidea; family Diphyllobothriidae; genus Schistocephalus; species Schistocephalus solidus. The sequence continues at coordinate 220,762 of WEDG01002550.1, forward strand.
CAGGGGGATGCGACTCACCGCAGACGAGGTCATGGTGTCATTTGATGTCACCTCTCTTCACTTCAATCCCGCAGGACTTAGCAGTCAAAACGGTAAGCGAATTGCTTTGAGAAGCAGTACGATGATGCAGGCGAGTCGGTGAAGCGGGGACATCTTGTCCAACTCTTAAAATTCTGTCTGAAGACGTACTTCACCTTCGAGGGGACCATGTACGAGCAGATCAGAGGGACGCCAATGGGATCGCCGCTCTCGGGTTTCATCGCTGAGGCAGTTCTCCAAAAAGCTTGAGACTCTGGTTTTCCGAAAATACAGGCCAACGTTTTTGGACTCGATACGTCGACGATACCTTCGTCATCATCAAACGAGAAATGATCGAAGAATTCCATAGCGTCCTGAATTCCGTCTTCCCGGACATCCAATTCACAAGTAAGGCCGAAATTAACAACCAACTGCCATTCCTGGATGTTCTTGTCCATCGAAAATCCAACGGGCACATAAAAACTACGGTTTATAGGAAGGCGACCAACACACGCCAAATTCTAAGTTACCACAGTAAGCACCCGTTGTGCCACAAACGCAGCTGTGTGCGAACTCTCTACAGAAGGGCAGAAACACATTGCAGCGAGTCGGACGACAAAAAGGGCAGAACTCCGCTACCTCCAGCGCCTTTTTATGGCCAACGGATACCCTCGTAACTTCATCGAGCGCAGCAGGCTGGCCAAACCAAGACAAAATCTGGTAACAGAACAGCCGAAAGTCTGGCGTGCACTGCCATACATTGACGGCGTCTCTGAGGCAGTTTCCCGCCTCCTCAGACCGCTGGGGATCGGAATCGCCCATCGACCGGATTCAACCATTTGGAATCTAGTTATGAGACCGAAAGCCCCCCCTTCCACGAGGTGAGACGTCAAACATCATCTACCGGATCCAATGTGACTCCTGTGAACTTAACTACGTCGGAGAGACAGGGAAGCGGTTGCAGACCCGTGTTTCCGAACACGTGCGGGCAGTGAGGAGAATGGACCCATTGTCCCTGGTGGCGGAACACTGTGCAAACTCTGGGCACACGTTTGCCTTCCAAAACGCCCAAATCCTGGGTCGAGGAAATGACCGCGTAACCAGGGAAACAATCGAAGCCTGGCACACGGAGCCTACGTCGATCAACCGTTGTGTCGCACTTCCGGCAGCCTACCAGGCCCTCCGGGCGCAGCTCATCGAACGTAAGAGCAAACACGGAATTAGGCCAAACGTGAATTCCACCGCGGGAGAACCTAGGACGGATATGCACCTAACCACGCCACAATTCGGGGCCGACGAAGGCGCAGTCATGATTACCGCCGCATCAATTACTACCCCGACAGACGACGAGACATGCACTCAGGACACAAACATGACTATCGACCCAGGGCGCCAATTAAGGTCCATGCGGACCCAGACAATGGCCGCCCCCCTCAACGAGAGACATGTGAACTGACAGCGATTTCCTCCTCCCCCCCTTCTTCACCCCGGTGGCTACAGAGATGATTCCTGCGTGTATGCCAGTAAAGAACGCCAAAGCCAACTAAGGACTCCCCCACCCCGTCCTCCTATAGTGCACACTGTTAAGGTAAACCCGTACAATCAACCCTGTGTTACAAACTGGCTATCACCCCCTATAAATACTGTGAGACGCGGTACGATACTCACCTCCGACGATGGAAGCTTGTATGCTTTTGAAACGTCAGGACAATACACCTATAGTCCCTGAGATCGCCTTTTCTTCTCATATATATATATATAGGTGCTTTGTAAAACTAGGACGGATGACAAAGTACAAATGCTAACAGTGAAATGCGGTTTGGATGGAGATTAATGATTAGCAGTTTTAGTAAACTTACCCAGCTGAGAATGAAGTGCGATCATTCGACACACTCAGGTGTATTATATTTAAAAAATTACCAGTTGAAAGAGTCACCTAGTAACCATTCAGGCTCGTTTATGTGTCTGCTACCGTCTCCCCCGCAGCTTGTATAAGTTTGAAAAATCTCATGTAGTAGCCATGAAAGAGGTTACTGTGACCAAGCCGGGAAATCTGCCTCGCACCTATAGACATGAAAACTATTTAGCGGTAAGGAGGCAAGAGCAGCTATATTAGGAATCCGCGAGCAAACTGGACACACATCTTTCTGACAGACAACTCGCATCGATGGCATTTGCCTTAAAGCATAACGCAAAGTCCAGGATGCAATGCAGCTCGATGTGTGTCTCGTTGGGTGTATTGATTTAGAAGTAATATGCAACACTTCAAAGGAAAGGTGGGTACGAAGCCAGTCATTCGTAGCCGGAGGTTCCGCTGAAATAAACGCGTAATGGCGCGTAATTAAACAACCACCGAATTTTTATGTGGGTAAAACGTCGGTTGCTTCTGTCCATTAGGCATGTGCTTAACACGTAGCTGAGTAACCGGTCCTGAAGATTTATACAGTAGTGGGCGTTTTTTGCCTCGAAGAAAATTGCTCTTTTTCTATAGGTGAATTCGACAGACAAATATGGGAATATTGGAAAGGCCATTTCAAGGTTCATCTACCCTCATCTGCCAATGATACGGAAGCCCAGGCTGCACGCCAGAGGTATGCCAAAAATTCCAGTCCATCGCCTTCTTAACAATTTACGAAATTACCTGGGAATGGACGTAACGCATTGACAGTGGCAGAAGCCTAAAGGAGCGTTCACATCTATTGCCCGCGCGCAGGTCCACCTTGACAGTTTACTTTCTAGCAAGATGGGTTTACATTTAATAGGGACACGCAGATAATAAAAAAATCATGGGGTGGGCATGGGATCGTCGAGAAGGTACCTCTGCAAGCCCCGTCCTTCGTCTGGGATTCAAAAGCCTAAAAGTGCATTCCGCAGACCGTAAATATCGGACAAGAGGCGAGGCGATGATGATATGTGTGTAATAGGAACATGCGAAACACGCGAGTCGGCAGAAGGTAAAGAAAGACGTTTAATCACTACGTTTGTTGACTCATTTCGCTCGAGTCCTTCCCTCTTCCCAAAAATCTTCCTCCTTGAGGTCAGTAAAGGTATAAGGTAAGATATACATTTCTCCTAAGTGCGTATGGTGTAAACACAACACACAGTGAAGAGGCTAGTTCACGAAATGTTCACCTATATTATGAAGTAGATTTTCGATTAGAAAGGATTGCTTAAGTAGGGTTGTGAGATGACCTAGCATGGAACATTATCTCAAGATATTCCGGTCAGATTAGGAGCAAGCTTCTTTATTGTCCACCCTGAAAAAACCACACACAATATAAGTAGCATGCAGTTTTCACATTTAATTTTAATGCTCTTATAAATGCACCTATAAACAATGGATAAACATCCTCCAAAATATCCTTTCTTCCACTCATTCGGGAACCAATTTTGGTAAGGATGTTTTATATGGCCGCCAAAACAGGGCACGGGAATATAAACCGCCCCATCCACTTAAAATAGGTGGCCTTTCAGGAAGGCTAAATATACCCTAACACAAAACTAAACAGTAATCTTAATCTTAACCCTAGCCCGACCCTACACCTAAACCCTAAAGTTAAAACGATAAAAACCTTAACCCGTAAACTAATAATGAGCCTAACGCCAACTCTGACCCTAACCTCAAACTTAAACCTAATCCTAAACTTGACTTTAACTCTCACCTTAATGCTTTCACCGGACTTTGGCACAAAGTCACATGTATAGTGGGCGGTTCCTATTCCCGTGTCCTGTTCAGGCGGCCATATGAGGCATCGTTAGCCCACTATTGTCTTCTTCAAATATAATACTTCATAAAAGGGTAAATCTCGGCTTTGAAACCTTTAAATTCCCGAATAACTTGCATTCAGGGTTTTTAAAATACAAGACGCATATTATCCATGTAAGGAAAATCATACCTTTCTATATGCTAGCAAGATGTCACATAAGAGTAATAAGGTTTTTCAGTTACGGTGGACTATACCGTGTAAGCAGCATCAATAAATGGGCAGGTACAATGCCTTATAAACTGACATTGTGCGGTCTTAAAAAAATTCAAAACCCGAAACTTTTTAAGAACCGGAAACTGCCCCCTTCATTAAGAATAAATTTGAAGATATATTTTTCGACCAAATGGGTAGGAAACAGGATATTTCGTGCATGTTTTCTATAAAATATACTTGAATTTCCAAGGATACGAGAATCAATGTGAAAATTTTGCACTGCCTAAGTAGTCATTTTGTAGAGAATGTGAATTTGCAGGCGACCGAAAAGAAGCTCATCCAAAAGCCGCAATCTTGATACGGCTGAAATAGCTGGGGATTAGGCTGCAAACCGAAAAAAAGAACATTTTAGAATTTCGGTGAACATTTCAGGAGATAGCATACCTAGTGTACATATAGGATGACAGATTAGTGTAGTGTCCTAACTAGCACATCGTTTTGGCCTTTAAAAGGTTTGAAATGCTTTGTTGGGTATGCAAAACAAAGTTTTTTTTAAACAGGAGCATGAATGGAATTCCGTCTTTTTGTAAAACCTCTCAAAAGTGTGTAAAACATAAAGCAACAAAAATGCCCTAAAATGGCTCGGTTGTCGCGCCGCGGAACATGGCAGGGTTACCAACAGCCCCCAACTACCCCTCCCCCCTAAGACTGACCATGTGGATTGTTTGTTTTCCATTAATTTTAGCCAGAGGGCTGTCCAGCGCTTGGGTTTCTGGTGGCAGACGCGCGTTCAGTTACGGCTTCTTGAGGGCAATGACTTCTCTTTGACTTTAAGTCAGCCTCCAGTATGGAAACTTTAATGTTTTAGTCTCCCTAGACTTTCCCATAGAGGAAGAAAACGAGTCAGGGAGGATACATATTCTTTCTGGCACCTTTATCGCGGAAAAAAGTCATCAGGGTATGGGAAGAAGGATTAGTTAACATTTTTACCAAAGAGAGACGATTGTGCCTGAGAGGACTGGGAAGGAAGCTCATGCACCCACCCCTGGGGTTCTTATCCATTTTTTAAGCATTGTCCCTTGCAGACTGCTCAAGGTCCGCCATGGAACGGCCAAGTCCCATGCACCTAACCCAATGGAAAACTACCATCCTATCTGCCTCACAAGAGCAGTTTGCAAACTTCTAAAGAAAGTCTTCTGCGAAAACATCCACTTCCTGCCACTGGGAATGAAAAAAAGTCTATTTTATACTGTGACCGAATTTCAGAGGATGCACCTTGGCTCCTCGGCATTGCACTCTTGGAAAGGATGTCTCAAGTTTGCTGGTGGGCGTTTCAGATCGGCAGAGGTTTTTCCTATTTAAAATAGATGTATGGCCGCCTAAACAGGACACGGGAACAGTAACCGCTCTACCCATTTAAAATGGGTGACCTTGCGATAAATTCCGGGTAAGGTGCATATGTCCATGTCTTAACGCTAACACGAACCTCAAAATAAAATTGTACTAAACCTTAAGCTTACCCCTAAACCCTAAAGTTACCACGACCCCAAACCTTAACCCTTAATATACTCCTGACCCTAACATCAACCTCAAACCTACTCCTAAGTTTCACCTAAATATTTAACCTAATTTCCCCGGAATTCGGCGCAAAGCCGCATGCATTTCGCGCAGTTCCCGTTCATGTGTCCTGTTTCGGCGGCCATGCAAGACAGCCCTACGCTATACTCATAATAGTCAAACCCATAAATCCGGTTAATCTTATCTTCTGAACCTGGCTCTATTAGCATTAAAGGCATCAACGGACAACGTCACAATGCAATTGGTTTCAGATATGGTGATCATTGACACAGAGGTAGACCACTTTCGCGTCAGAGATGATTTATAAATTGCACCCTTCATCCCACAGAGAGAGCATGATGAATGTAAATTGGCAGGCCATCGTAATGAGAAGGACCGAAAGATTAAGACTTATAAGTGCACGAGAACAGAGAATGATTAAAGAAAGCAAGGATCATAATAAAAGATGACGACGTGCGATCACAACGCGATATAGTTGCCAACTTGAAATCAAGCACCGTAGGTCTAACATTTTTCGCTTATTGGGTTTCACATGTTACGGGACATACTCATTCCCGTTATGCCTTGGGACTCCATTTTAAGCACCACCAGCAGCAGTGTAGCGAAAAACTCTTGTTGTTGACAATTTACTCACAAAGACAACAGAGACTGGAATGGTCATTTGTGGCTTATTAGCAGTCATCAGCCAATCGTACTCAATCTCATGTGTAACGGCACCCGAGGCTCGAACTCACGACCTGTTGGTTAGAAGTCCAACGCTCTAATCCATTGCGGCACGAGTTCGTCTTTTCACAATTCACTCATCTACAACTTTCTGGATTATTCAATCGGCACCGACAATAACCAGTGTCATTTCCCGGGATCCATGGTTCGGATTGCGTAGTTCTGTTTGCTATTCCCAGGAGAAAGTAGTTCGGCTCAAAAGAAGACGATGTGATCGCTGGAACTCGTCTGTTTGCTTCTATCAAGAGTAGTCCGACTCTTATACATTGCCAGACTGGGGTCATCTCTAAGATCTGCGCATGATGTTTGCAGGAAGCAGATCGTTACAAGGAACTCTTAATCCCCGAAAGGTTTTATGGCATTAAAATATCATGCTAATAAAGCATCTTAGTTTTCATACTCTAAAATCCCTTAATGTCTCAGTGAGTATGGCTCTTTACTATCAATTATATATATATATATATATATATATATATATATATATATATATATATATATACGTGTACAGACCCCTGTGTGAATATCACAATCCCCAACATAATCCAAACTGTTTCTTACCACGACGAAAAGATAACCATTTCGATTATATTACAGCTTGTCAGCCAGTTTTTTTACCAGCTGAGCCTTGATATAATGCAGGTGTCGACCGACCTCTGCTTTGGCTTGTCTTATCCAAATAAACTTATCAGCATGTCCATGCTGAATGAAAAAGACCCTGTTCGCTTTTAATGGCTATTTACAGCGAGGCTATTTTGACCATGCACTACTTCTCATAATTCCAATTGTGTTAAAATTCTATGTAGAACGAAAACGGTTTACTGTATCTGTCAAGGAAATGACAACAGTCGTCTGCAGGTACAGCATCAAAAATTTCCAGAATAAAGTTAGTTGCCTTTTCCACTTAATTTCTTTGTCTTGTGCAATCAAGCGTACGAAAGCTTCTAAACTATGGGATTCGAGCAGGATTTTTCAAAACTTTTTCCTACTGACGAAAACTCACACATATAGGGAGAAAAAAAGTACCTTAGTATGCAAAGTAAATTTGCAGTCAACATAAACTAGTAAAGTCAACCAAAGAAATCTAACGTCCGCATTTGAACATAAGCAGTTACAGGATGGTAACTGGAAAAAGTCCAGAGTTGTGGCTTAAAATAACCAAGTAATCCACAAACAAGTTGCGCGGGTGTAAGCCATAACCCAAAGGACGTTTGGCCCAAAAGCCTGATCCAGTCAACCTTTTACCTATATTGCTCCTGGTTGCAACGCGCAAATTTCTAAAAGCGCCTCACAATCAGAAAGGGGTTATCAGAAAGAGATGGGAAGATAAAACCCCTTTGCTCTGAGAATGAGTAAATGGCAGCCTAATTAGGTATGATATAGGGAACGTGGGCGGTAGACAACTAGATTTTAGAGCTATCAGTTTCGTTTTGGGAAGAGAATGTCGTGCAGAGGACCTCAGTTGATAGCTGCCTTCACGATGGGAACCAAAAACGGTGCACCGATTAAACGGCGCAAAATTTTTAAACTGAGTTCAAAAGCAGTACCACACAATTTAACAACCTCCGAAGATGCTAAAGCTTTTACACCATTTGACCGACATGTTGCGCAAGCAAGCGACTAGTAAAGATATAGTGGATAATAAACATTACGAGCGATAAACATACTAACAAGGCCAGCGACTGAAACTCTTACAAGTCTGAAGAGGCAGCAAGGCAAGTCTCAACAGTGGCATACATGGAACACTTACGCAGAAGGTGTAGGCATAGGTCCTACTTTTTAATGCAGCTGGCATGTGAGTAAAGGCACATTTAAACGGCGTATCGGTCTGCTCAGAAACCTGTGAGTTCATTGCGATGAGGCCACAGAACTGGCGCTAAGGTCTCCGACTTACCCGGTCTCACTGTCTCAGCACACTTGGGTATCGAATTAGTCAACTCGACCACCTTGCTCTGCTCATTAAAGCAATTCAGACAGGCTCGTCGTTGCATAAGTGAGCCAAAAGTTCCCATTTTCTCCTGGACGTTACAGTTGTAAAAAGATGAAGCAACAAGGACATGCGTCAGTGAAAAAAACAACAAAGCATATTTAAAATAGAAAATAGTTAACGGTCTTTCAACTGATCAGGAGCGTATTCATAGTAAGCTTCCACTGTGAACGTCCATTTTTTCAGCGACTGCGTCTCATGTATGCGTGATTTTACGGCCGAAAGCGCCATCTGCATGGCAAAGAACGTTCGAGGACTCACTAAATATGTAAAGGCTTTCAATGACTGTTATTTTTAAGGTTGAAGCAAGAGCAATCATCAGAATCCATCATTTTGGATAGCCAATCAAAAGCAGCAAAAGCCCCAAAGTATATACTGAAATTCCAAGGATGCCCTGAAACGTACCGAACTTCACTGGCGCCAGAAATTACAATGGAATTTTACCGATGAAGGTGTCTCTTGATACACAACCATGGTATACTTACAACTACATACGCTTATTCTATTCCAATTTTTAGCCCCTGACTGACCTCTGTGCATCTAACCGTATGAAATCTTTTAGTCATGCAACGTCCCTGGCTGTGGATCCGAGAAAAAAACCGGTTCATCTCAGTCGACCGTATCACAAATAAAACACCATAAAATTGCACTGAATTCCAGGGAGATCATTTTGAAAAACATCATCAAAAAGCAAGCAGTACACTACAGTGTCCCGAACGTTTTCTGACCAGTTCCTTCTGCTCCTTCAGTTGTTTGCCTGACAGGACCTGCAAGCTAGGGTCGGCATGGAAACTGCATTCTATAAGTACTGTGCCCCTTGTGCGTTTATCATGACTAGATAAAACTGTCTCTGATGACTAAATCGAGGTTTAATCCGGAACATCAGAAAATAAATTCTTGTTCGGACAAGCATATCTTCTTCTTGACAGGTCTGATGCACGTTAACAAATTTCGTTTACTCATCTAACACGAATATTACCACTTTCGGTACTTCCCTTCACACATAAAAAAAACTTTATTTTTAAACAACGCAAAATTGCTTTCAATAGTTTTTTTTCGTTTAAGCAAAAGTCTTTCGTTAATAGTTGGAATATTTTTCAATGTATTTTGGTAGGTGTGCGACCTGTATATCTATATTTCCATGTTTTACGTCACCTAGTGTATGTGAGATCTGCATTTTCAATGAAGCCTGCTTGGTACGCAGTTAGGAATCAGCACGTGTGCTGCAAGTGTAGACGATGGCCCCCATAACCTTGGCAAGAATTCGGGACCCTGTCCTTAAGGGCAGGTAAGTGTGAAGTTAAAAACCGGTTGTGTTGTCCTGACAGCAACTATGTCCTGACTTGGCTTTGACAGTGAGACATGGCTGGCGTGAGCAGAGTGTAGCCAGGTGGATGCAGCGCAAGTCGCCTTGAACATTATCAAATTCACAGGTTGCCCCACTTGGTGGAGAGCATCGGCGGTTCGAATGCTTGCGATAAATCAACCGACCATGAGAGCGTGCCGATTGTCTTGACAGAGAGTAAGTGGTCCGGGATAAAGGGTCTCACCTTGACTGTAGGGTACAGACTCGATGACCTCTTCGAGGAGGTCATGCACGCGTAGACGCAGAGCAATGTCCAAAGCGCCGGCCAGGTTGCCCTCGGCCAGGAGATTGCGTGCATTTGAGGGGGTTGTCTCCTCGTCCACGGAGCTAGCATCAAAGAGCCAGTTTTGCACACCGCCGAGGAGACTGGAACCCAAACCTGCCGTTTCCAGAGCGTACACAAAGACGCCCTCCGTTGCAGTCGCAGCAAATGCGTCGCCTATAAATAACAAAAGACTAAAAACTTGATTTCAGTCAGAGGGCCTGGCAGACCGTTGCTTTGTTATTGTAAAAAGACATGAAAATACCATTCATCAGCGTCCCCAAGCCGGTCACTATTGATTCAATGAACATGGCAAACAAGAATGGCGTGGTGGTGGTACCAGAAAAAAATAACAGGGCGTACAAGCGGTCGCCTCTCAGTCAAGTGACCATCTATGGATGTCCGAGGGGTATACTGTAAATTTCTGCCGATAGAACGCCCAAACGGAAGGGCATGCATATCCACCGAAGGCAAGTTATTGACATTCCCGACTCTAATGAAGTGAATCCTGTGATTCACAAACACTTTACAACGGGGGAATTCGTGCATACTCCGCAAGCAGACTGGAGTATAATCTAGTACACGTGTGAAGATTAAATTTTCAAAAAGCAACCGGAATAACATTTTTGGAGTAAATATTGCTAAATTCGCGACTTTAACGGGTGTTACCTGCTATATGGACCGACCTGTGTGGCCGAAAACGCTCCGATAGAAAGCAAGTCCGCGGTTCTATGCATACCAATTCGAAATGGTTTATATTGAGATATGTGTGAGAAACATGCGAGATTTGAGTTTTGTAGCAGAAAACGTATGCGAGGGAGTTATTCAAACTTCCTTGTGCTTTTACTCAAGAAGAACTCGATGAATGACCGCACAAAAGGATATCAGCGTGCTTCAGGGGGCCTTGGCTGTTTATAAGGTTGTAGGGGGTAGTAGTAAGGGGTAGAATCCTACAGGTAGTATTTGGTCGCTCCATTTGTAACGCACAGATGGTGAATTTTCCTGTGGCCGCCATTAGCTGGTACCCAACTCTCACCTGTGGCTCCTTAAAGCTGGGTTCTTCCCGGTGGCCACACCCCGTGCAACCGCCACGACCAACGGGCTAAATGAGGTGAGGGTCTCCGGTGTTGTGTGTATTTCCACACCCGGTACGTCTGCTCCCTTCCTCCACTCCTCCCCCTCTCCCGTTCACCCTGCCCTTCCCTCTCTCTCTCGTCTTCCCAGCCCATTCCTCTCTCCTCTTTTCCCCTCCCTCTCCTCTCTTCTATTTTACTCTTACTTCTGTCCCTTCCCCACTTCTCCCTCTCCCCTCACCCTACCCTTCTCCTCCGCGATCGAAAACGTCCTACGGCGAGGGTGACATGCAATCACGTTGGCGGCCCACGCAAATCGCTCACTTTCCCACTAAAACAAAACCGTGACCCATAGTGGAGTTCGGTAACCGCCTGGGATGACTGAGCATCCCTATTTAGGGACAGCACTGCTTACCCCCCTCGCGGGGGAGGGGGCCAGAAAAGATGCCCTAAAAAATGTTGGGTCTAACAACAGCTGCAGCAGACCGTGGCTAGCAGACTGCAATTACATGCGGTTGAAAAACTCTAAAAATATCAACAACAACAACAACAACTCTTCTCCCAATCCCCCCCCACCGCACCCTCTGGGGTACCCCCCGAACTGCTCGAGTTAGCTTGCCCACTCTAGCGGCCTGAAATGTTAGATCCCATTAAGACAAGCCCAGGATCAACCAACTAGAACAGAGGACGGCGCTAGTCTTTCGGGAGCTAGCAAACTACAAGGTAGATACTGCTGCTCTTAGCGAGATCCAATTTTCCGAGCAGGGTCAGCTGGAGGAGGTGGATGCCGGCTAAACCTTTTTCTGGAGCAGCCGGCCAAAGGCAGAGCGACGCGACGCTGATGTCTCTTTCGCCATCCGAAGGGACATCATTGGACGTCTGCCCTGTATACCACGGCATTAACGATCGCCTGATCAGCCTCCACCTGCCTCTCCGGGGAGACAAGTTCGCCACCATCATCAGCACCTACGCTACCCCAATGAAGAACTCTGATGCGGCAAAGGACAAATTTTATGAGGACCAGCACGCAATGCTGGCGAATGTGCCGAAGGCGAACAACTTAATTTTCCTTGGTGACTATAACACCCGCATCCGGCGAGACAATGCCATGATCTAACTGGCTTCGATGACAACGGTCTTCTTCTCCTACGAACCTGCGCCGAATACTGCCTGATCTTGAACAACCCCTTCTGCCTCTCGATGCGGCAAAAGGCGACCTGGGTGCACTCCCGGTAGAGACGCTAGCATCTTTTGGACTATGTCCTCGTACGGAGGCAAGATCAACAGGACGTGCTGGTGACAAAGGTGATCCACGGCGCCGAAGGATGCACGGATCACCGTCAAGTCATCTCCAAGATGAGGCTTCATCTGCAACCACACAGAGGACCCCAAGGTAAGCGACCACAAGGTAAGTTGAATACTGTTTTGTTGAATATGCCTGCTTACCATCTCTATTTCAGAAACGAACTGGCCGACTGTCTAGCCAACCTTCCAGTGGCCGACCTGGACATCTCCGTTGAGGGCCGCTGGTGTCAGCTGAGGGAAACCATCCAATCCACCGTCCTTGATGTCCTCGGCCGCGCACATCGCCAGTACCAAGACTGGTTCGATGACAACGACGCAGCCATCAACGCTCTGCTCGTCGAGAGGAACCAGTTGCACAATGCCTTCGTCGATCGCCCTACCGCTGCAAACAAAACAGCCTTCTACCGAAGTCACCGCCTTGTACAGCAACGGCTGCGGGAGATGCCGGATGCCTGGATGACGCGCAAAGCCGAGGAAATCCAAGGGTACGCGGACCGAAACGAATGGAATTACTGCTTCACCATCACAAAGGCTGTCTACAGCCCTCCCGTCAAAGACGCCGCCCCTCTTACCAGTGCCGACGACAGGACGCTACTGACCGGGGAAGACACAAATCCCGACGCGGTGGGCAGTAAATTTCCAAAGCCTTCTCAAGAAGCCCTCCACCATCTCCGACGCCACCATCGATCGCCTGCTTGAAGTGGAAACCAATGCCAACCTTGATCTCCCACCCTCTCTCCAAGAAACCATCAGAGCGTGCAACAACTCTCCAGCGGAAAGCATCTAAATCGGACGCGATCGCTGCTGAGATTTACGAGCAAGGCGGACCCCAAGTGGCGGCCCATGTGGCTTTCGACGACACCGCGGAACAACCGACATGATATTCGCCGCTCGACAGCTGCAGGAGAAGTGCCAGGAGATGCGGACTCAGCTTTACACTACCTTCGTGGACCTGACGAAAGCCTTTGACACGGTGAACCACGATAGGCTGTGGAGAATCATGCAGAAATTCGGCAGCCCTAAACGTTTCACGCATATGGTATGTCAGCTTCACGACGAGATTATGGCGCGCGTAACTGAGAACGGGAGAGTATGCGAAGCATTCGCAGTGACCAACGGCGTGAAGGAAGGCTGCGCCCTTGCACCTTCCCTCTTCAGTCTCATGTTCTATGCCATGCTAATGGACTGCTACCGTGACGAATGCCCCGGGATCCGCATCGCCTACCGGATGGACGGCCGACTCCTCAACAAACGACGGATTCACTTCCAATTGCGTGTCTCCACAGCCACCATCCACGAACTTCTCTTTGCTGATGACTGCGCACTCAATGCAAAGACAAGAGGAAATCCAAAGGAGCATGGATCTCTTCGCTGCTGCCTGTGGTAACTTCGGACTTGGCATCAACACTGAGAAAACAGTGGTAATACATTAGCCGCCGCCGAATACCATCTACACCGCAGCTCAAATCAATTTCAATGGCGCCCAACTAAAATCTGCGGATACCTTCACGTACCTGGGCAGCAATCTCTCCTGCAGCACCAAAGTCGACGATGAGATCGCCCATCGGATCGCCGAAGCCAGCCAAGCCTTTGGACGCATGCAGAACATGGTCTGGAATCGACACGGTCTCCACCTCAGCACCAAACTGAAGAGGTACAAAGCCGTCATATTACCGACGCTGTTGTATAGAGCGGAGACATGGATGATCTACCAAAAGCAGATGCGGAAGCTCAATCGCTTTCACCTCAGCTGCCTTCGCAGAATACTACAGCTGACAAGGCAAGACAGGATACCGGACACAGAAGTATTTGAACGAACAGGCTTTCACAGCATTTATGCTCAGCTGAAACGACTGCAACTACACTGGAGCGGCCACCTTGTGGCGACAAACGATTACCCAAACGACTCTTCTATGGAGAGGTTGCCATGGATTCTCGTCGACAAGGGGGTCAAGTACGATGCAACAGAGACACGCTGAAGACTTCCCTGAAGCAACTGCAGATCAACCCGGCGACGTGAGAGGACCTGACCCGGAAAAGACCTGCTTGGAGAACGATATTGAAGACAGGGGCAGAAGCTACGAAGCCAACAGGATCGCCGCCGCCAAGATGAAAAGAGCGGAACGAAAGTCACCAGCGCCCCGGACAAACAGCGCCAATGCCCAGGCCCTTCCAACAAACCCGAGCTGTCAATGCACCTTCCGCGCGTGAATTGGCCTCGTCAGACATCTTCAGACGCAATGCACCAACAATCCGAAAATGTTAGCTTCTATGTCAAATTCTACCAACCCTCCTTCGGACTTCGCCACCCTCACCCCTGGCATCAATTCCATTACTCCCACCATCACAGAAAACACATCCCAATACTCATCACCTGTTACCTCATACACCACAGCCGCCGTCATCACCACCATCGGCGATGGGGACTTTCTCCTAAACTGTACTCATTGCGACTACATTCACCTCACGCATCGGCCTGGTCGGTCACTTGTGAATCCATCGTACAGAGACTGGTGAACCAGTGCCTGGAGCACCAACACTGCAAAGATCAGTGCCTCCACTGCCCTCACTGTCCTCGCACATTCACTCATTGCATGGGCCTATTCAGTCACGGGGGCATCCATGACAGCGGAATTCACCGCAATGCCGACAACACCGATACCCCATGCAAACCCCCCGCTCCTGCCAGTCTCACCGCCACTGCCACCCCACAACCACGAACGACATCCCCTCAGCCCCTCTCTAATTCTCCTGCCAACACTGCGCCCGCAACTTAACTGCATACATCGGCCTGGTTGGTCATCTGCTAATCTATCGCACGGAGGCTGGTGAACCAGTGCCTGGGGCTGCGGCATACAGTCAACACGCCCCCCTACACTGCCCTCACTGCTTCCGCACCTTTACACAGCACACGCACCTATTAGGACACATGCGCCTCCACGACAACCTGCGGTAAACCACCGGAGCCTAAGCCACATCAGCGCACACCATCTACGCTAATACATAGACAACACTCTCACAATCATCATCATATACCTGATAAAATCACGATTTCCTAGAAACCGTGGTTTGTACGGCTGCCAATCTGACACTAACACCAGACCACGCCATCGGCCCAGGGTATGTGTTGTGTGTGTCAATAGGCTGACCAGTGGACTGGGAGTAAGACGGCAATGGCTCTTACATATCCCTCAATTTAGTGAATCCTGGTGTGTTATGGGGGCCAAGTCGTGCTGTGGCGCGCGAAGTCGGGTACGCCGACCTGTCAGCCAATGCGCCCACTCCCACATTAGACAACTGACCGGCTCGGACGCTGGTCTGACTTTCGGAGTGGGGGAGAGAGTGAGGTCGGCAGCTCAGCGCATTTTCCTCACTATAAACAATCTGACGCGCTTGAAAATATCACGTTGCGTTAAAAGCCGTGGCTTGGAAGGATAACTCGGACCACGTGGTCAGCCCAATGTGTGTTTTATGTGTAGTGGCTGACTGGCGGACTGAGTCAGGCTGCAATGGCTCCTTCTTAATGTGGCCCTTATGACACTCCCACTCTGTGGGATCCGAGCCAGGTGTGGTGGTACACCCAGGGGCGGTTCCGGACGCACCAGCCACCTGCGCCCTCTCCCATCTCCAGTCTTCTTGACTCTGTCATGACGCCGGGCTTAGGTGGGGGAGGAGGAGAGAGTGCGGTAGCTGCAGCGCAAGGCTACTATCACTGAAAACTAATCCACGCGCAAGTCATCGTCCCTGCAGCACCCTTCCGTGGATCATACGGTGATTATCGTCGGACTACGACGGTCGAACTGTCGTGTTTTTGTCCAATACACAGTGACGCAGGTGCATCGACAGGACGTGAGAGGGCACAAAACAAAATCATCGCCAGGCCAGTGAAAGAAATCTGATGGTAATCAGAACCACGGGTGCACCAGGCATTTTGATTTGGGAGTGCCACAGGCATAAGTACTTTCCATTCGTCACCGAACGAGGTACTCCGGAAAAGCCTGGTTCGTAGGCTATTTGGAACAGGCATGTACTGGGGAGCCACAATTTATTTCTAGACGCCTTGACTCAGCCTTCAAACTGAAACACTGAATGACGGGGATAGGTATTAGAAAAGGTGATGCACGAGTTCCCCTCCCCATTAGGGTGTACTGAAGGGGCAGTCAAACCAGAGGGAAGTCAAGAAAAAGATCTAGCCGTAGGTGATGGTCGTTTCACTCTGAGCCCCACCAGCCATCCAGTTCTTAGACCCTGGCCTTACAAAAATGCGCAGAGAGCCTCTGCACCCGCTGGATTCGAGTATGTAATTCGAATCGGTCAGTAAGGAGGAAGATTCCGTCTTATGGAAGGCATAGGCATGCTTATTCAGCTGCTGTATGCAGTTTTTTGACCTAGTCTTCCCATAAGAGAAGCATGGGTGTGGGAAGCGACCGAGGACGATGTGACGAAATTCTCTTCCATTACAGTCCGCTGTCCGTACAAGTCACCCTCGCTTCGTCCCGGGTTAACGGCAGGTTTCATCGTGCTTGATAGACATGTCCGACGGGCGCATCACTAATACCAGTGCAGTTAGTTACCAACCTCTTCGAGCACGGCAGGAAGTATTATATAAGACGACCAAATCGAAGACCGGACGGCTTTGCAAACAGTCAAGAGATGGTCACGTAAGCCCTGGAAGACGCTGAACGGAGGTAAACGAAGGAAGAAAAAAACAACAAAAAGAAAGTGTAGGGCACAAACATGGGGTCGAGGTAGGCTACTGAAGAGGGGGATTGTGAGTAGGGTAGTGAAAACAGATACCATGTGAGAGAACCGTACCTGTTGGTGAGAAACGCACAGACGTAACTCGAACGTCGGGTCGCCACCACCGACGAGAATGATCATCGCCAGAGCGCACACCGGGCAGAGGCAGAGCCTCGCGACCCTCCTCCTTGGCTGCAGCCGCCTCAGAACTGTAGGCTGCTAGAAATTTGCGTCTGTCGTGGGCCTCTTGGACACCCTGCAGTGACATATTTATGGTCACCTCAAAACGTTTGAGCAGCAGACAATCTGGGACGGAGTATAGGCAGATGTATTTAGAGTCACCACCGGCAAGTAGATGATCGCCGTCCGCCGAATAAGTGATGGAGAGGAACTTCCTGATATTGAAAGGCGTAAGCAGGCAAGTAATTATGGATTACAATTGCAAAAACCCAATTGGCTCTGACTTTACCGATATCTTAACGCATTGATCCCTGTTAAACGGGCAAACGCTCGCTTTTCGGGTAGACTACAGAGAATTCAGTCAGGGAAACAGTACTTCAAAAGCTACGTCCTACTCTCGTAGCATGCGTAATAGAAAAGCGAATAGCGAGTCGAAAAACTTCAACGACGATTCGTAGTGTCCGGTGATTAGATTTGCTTAATAACTAGCTTGATTGTTCCATTAAACCGGGTGCTCTAAGAGTCCGAAATGAAGCGCTCGGCGCATACTTCGCACCACGGTAAACGGTTCTAAAATGGCAAAACAAACTAGACAGACGGGATTCAACAACAAGGAATGTGAGGACACGGAGGAATTAGTCTGCAGACAGATACAGGTCAGTTTGACTATTTGCCTGACAGGCAAGAAGGGGACTTCATGGGCGGTAAACTTCATTCAGGTCAGACGTTATTACCAACGGATTTGGCTGTCTGTTTTATGGGTCGGTGGTTGGCTGGAATTTTCACAGCGATTATCCTAATGTTCGAAAAATGCATCGAGGAGAATCGTCGAAGGAACCACCCAGGAGACAAAATGGCCTTACGAGGTTAGCGGCGCATATATCTAACCTTCAACAGAAGATTACTATGTATGAATAGCTTGTGCATAAAACATTCTCTCCGTGTACATACCTTACTTCCCAGAACGTCTACTTGTCGAGAAAAACAGCCAGGCAACATGCAGTGTGGAAGAGGGTAGTGACGTGGATGGTAGATTTATGTTGCCACTGCACGATCAAGCCAAGCAGACGCGTCTATTTGATGGTACATTCCAAAATGACCGCTTTTCCGTCTTAAAAGCACATCATTGAAGTTGGTGGGTATCCTTGTATCATTCCTGCCCTTTAACATTCAGATAATGGCTGCGATCACAGTCCTGTAACCGCTTAGACTATCCGGTTGGATCGGATGACGATATCGGGTACGCGTCTTCACTGCCAGCAAGCCCCGATCCCAAAGTTACAGGGGAAAAAAGCGTGGGAGGCCCGGGGTAATTTGGTTCGCCTTCCCACTGAACCAAAGTTGTGGCCCATAGTGACATTCGGCAATAGTCTGTTTTATATACGGACGCAGTGAACTCATAGGGATGGAACTGGAAGACGTGCTCTAAAAAGTGTTTGCAAACAAGCCTCCCGGTGAAAAAGCTTTGGCCTGTGGACGATAAACAAGCGGTCGAAAAACTATGAAAAAAGACAACCTCCCCAGGCACTCATACACTCCTCCGGCCTGTCAAAAGGAGATAGAAGCACTCCAAACGACAAGAACTTTCCTTCCCCCTTATGTAACCCGATGGAAACCTACCAGACGGAGAAAACCCTGGTACCCACGAAGTAGCTCGCTGCAACATGGGTATCGGTCTTTCAGTGCAACCCGTTTCTCCCAAAAAAGAATAAGCTAAATTATCTGCAGGATTCATCTTCTCCTAGAGCAAAGATCAAAACGATGAACGGCGAGACGTCGGAGTGGATCATGATATATAGTTGATCATAATGTGTGGTGGTTCACACTTGAGATTGGGTATGACCGTTTGATGACGATTAATAAGTCAGAAATGGCCATTACGGTCTCCTTTGTCATTGTCGGTTCTATCTTTCATCGCTTCTTCTTCTGATTAATGCCCGGGGACGCGCATTTTCGCTTCCATTAGCTATATACATATATATATATATATATATATATATATATATATATATATATTGTTAATGGGGCGCTCATCAGCCAGCCATACCCAACTCCAGGTGCTAGGGCATCCGAGGCTCAAACTCGCGACCTTCTGTTTAGAAATCCAACGCTCTAACCCACGTTGCCACGAATTTGTTGTCGTGCCGGTTTCGATGGGTGGAATTAACAATGATAGGCATTCACCGATCGTTTACAGGACTCACTTATTCCGTTGTGCCTTGGGCTCACTCTCGAGCTCCGCCAGCAGCCGCACAGCGGCTAGCGATAGACTGAAAGACAGTTCCGACAAAAACGAGGGAGGCTGGAATGGCCATTTCTGACTTATTAGTCGTCATCAGCGGGGCTCGAGAGTCAGCCCCAAAACAAAAGGGAAAGATTGAGTCTTGCAGCAGGATTTGTGTGTCCCTCTACTTTGATTTGGTAACGTCAAAGTATAGATTTGATAAAGGCAGGATAAGCGTCGTCGATCAGGGAAAATTTTGTTATCAAAAATCAATTGTTGCGCAAGCTGTCGACTATAGTGAGGCCTTTTTGCAACTGTCAACAAAGCCTGTCAGTTGAAGCAGTAGCGGTGGTCTTTAAGCTGAATACGCACCTTTCTTTGGCAGCACGATAGGGCGTGACCAGATCATCCACGCCGACTTGAGCCACGTCGAGGTCGTGTCGGCCCTCAATGCTGCCTAGTTGGCGACCATCACTGGTGTCGAAGAAGAGGATCGTGGCGTTGAGAAGGGCAACTGCCAATTCGTGACCATCATGACGGTAAGTGGTGCAAATAGCTGTATGAAAGAGAATAAGAGGATTATACATCGATTAGATTTCGATTAAACGAACGCATCTGATAGCGAAGTCAAGAAACCCCTTTTCGGGGTTCAGTGAGGAGTTTAGTGAGAAGACTATCAAGGGCCCATTTTGCAAGGCTAATAAGTAAGCTTCCATTAACTCATATGGGGGGTGGAGTTATTGATAAGGAGAGTTTGGGTCGTTTCGAAATGTTTAAAAATTTCCATTGAAGTAAAAAACAGAAAGGGATGTGGCTGTTGCACCGGGATACACAAACGATTATGGGCACAGGTGAACAAACTAAACGATATCTAGCAGAAACTTAGTCACAGAGGACAGCGAGTGAAATTCTGTACGTCGCTGTCTCCGCTCTCACGCCCGACTCCCTCATCTAAGACGTGTAAAAGCCCTCACTCCCTTTTTCCCACACTAACTGATTATTGTTTGTTTAAACTCATGCTACACCACCCTCCCCTATATGATTGTACATGCCCGACTATGAATAATCGGAAAAGTACGTTCGCCAACGTCGACTTCTAGAACAAGATATTTCTTAAAAAGTTTTTATCAAAGTAAGGGACATTATTTCTAATGCAGATAGCCATCTGGATCATGCTTATAGACTCACCGGCCTATGAAAACTCATGCCGAGGAAAAGGAACGTCCACTACAAAAGTCGGCAATTAATAGGATCAAGTAAATAACTTTCTAGAATAAGTTACATTTTTTAAAAGCGCTTTAATTTGATATTTTTCTGACGAATGTCTGCATACGTTATCTTCTTTCCAGTTCAAGTCAAGGTAAAAAAATGGGCATTTTGAGCGGCTTTTGACTTCCATCAAAATTAGTTATCATTTTTCGGTTTAAAAGGGAAAAACTTACTTTTCTCTTTACATTGGACCACCTTACACTATATTTTTTTTACTTTTAGGACCCTTTTAAGATTGCAAATACAGAACAGTGGCTGGATGCATACTAAGACTGATAATTCTCAGCCCGTTCCGTCTCTGAATCAGGCATTAGCAGAAACTATATTATAAAATGAAGTATTTGACCACATACTTCAAATTTAAGATAGCTTTTTATGACAGTAACATATGAGTATATTTGTTTACAGCCTGAATTCTCGGTTTGGCAAAACAAAATACAGCCGACGAAGTTTATTACTGAGTTTTGCGTCAATAGCCACACCCTGAAAACCAATTTGACCGGCGGGCTTAAGTATGCGAGGATGGTCGGTAGGTCTATCTAGCCAGTTTCGTTCCTGGATTGTTCTATTCGGTCGAGGAAGGAAGTATCCGCGTTGTAGCACGCGTAGAGGGCCTCGTGTTAACTGCTCCGAGTCACCCTGCTAACCGTTCAACAAAACATGATGAGACTAGGACGAAGAAGGTGAGACTGAGGCTGAAGAAGGCTTCCTCAATAGAAGTTAAATTAGACCAGGCGGTTTTACCACCCAGTCAGCACCAACACCAACCCTCCTCCACTCTGTCTTCAACCGTAAAACTCACGTAACAAAGGTCATAAGACAGTATAATCAGGCATCCAATTGACACATCGAAGAAGCAAATGTAGGGGGATCACGATTTACCTTCGCAAGGTGGGAGGAGTTAGGTGTGTCCAAAGTGCACAGGTTTATTGCTGTTCACGAAAGCTAAAACTATGGCTAACGCCCTATACGACATAGCAGACCTCGACCTCACCCGCATTCTTCACCGGCTGGTGGGACTTGTTCCACCGTCACAACATGGAATGTGCATTTTTTTCTAGGTGGTTAAAAACCGACAGAAACATGACACCCCATGCCGGTGGACATCGCCGTTGTTGGCGGGGATCCCTCCCTCCTCGGGATGAGGAAATGTTTAAAAACAGGACCCGGAGCTGAATCGTTCAAAGGCAGCCAGTCTGCGAAATAAAAACACTGTAGTCGTTTTGCTATTTAAAATGGCTTTCCTCAGCCTCACCCCTCCCTCCGCCTCTCCGCCCACGTTCTCCCACGGTGGAATCAACAGCCAAGTCGGTACAATGGGCTTTGTCTCCATGAGAATAAATTTGCCCAAAAAACTTTTAGCCCGTCTACTCTTTACTCACCACAATAACAGACAGATTAGAGAGAAGAGTGCAGAAACGTGTTCGGGGTAAAGGCGGTATGCAACACAAATGTAGATCTGGCCATCGCCCAGCAGTCTGAAAACTGGCCTCGGTGAAGAAGCGCATTAAATGGACTGAAAATGGCACGGCAAGGGACATGCGTGGAGGCAGAAGAGATCTAATCAGAAAAAGCAACAGCAAACTGGAGTAAATACAAATCTTGCAGGATGAATACGTTGAGAAGGGACGGAACAGACTACAAAACAGCATCGAGGACAGCATTGTGGAAGTTCCTGGGCTCACATGCCAACATCAGAACTGTTGAGGCGTCTGAAGAAGTAATCAGGGTGCCCACTCTCCGAGAAGAGTCAGTCCTTCAAAAACACAGGCGAAACCCAAAGTTCGCGATGCCAACAGCCACGTCACTTGCCCTCCCTGCGAAGGACAATGAGGGAAACGATGCAGATGTGCTGACTGAACGACGGGGGTGCTAATGAACTTCGGTTCATGCACCGATTGACTAATTTCGGTTAAGTATCATCTATAGAATACTTAAGTATGCTCGTTTTTCCGGTCAGAGTCCAACAGAAGCATGAGTGAGCCAAACCAGCAGCTGTTTTCAAGACACGTTAATTATGGAATGCTTGTCGTCTGGTAACTCAATCAAGTTAAACAGACGCAACTTTAGGACTTGTGGATGTCTACCGGAGGATAGGAAATGCCAACCATGCGGCCCGCAATGGCGAAGGCAGTTGACGGATTCTGTTAGACCGGCAAAGTGGGGAGGTATCAAGTAAAGGACGAAGCTGCCAATGAGAGACAGGCAATGCCAGTTGCAGGGGCAACAATCCCTCCTCCTCCGGTGGCCGAGATAAATTCCCTGGGGATGTGTAAACAGAAAGTTTTGGGAACTTAAGCGATGTGGTACCTGGGCGAGGCGCACAGAGATTTTGCGTTTTTGAAGGTAGAGGGAGCGAAATGACCTTTCTAATGCCCCAGCCTTCAGCCCTCACTTCGCCCAAGACTGGTGTCGTCGGAGCGTCTTCCCCGTGGGAGCATGTTGATTAAAAGTAAAAACCAATATGGCACTTCATCGAGCGCCTAGAAGGGAGGACAGGCAGAAACACCCTTAGGCGCAGGGATGAATGTGCACGTTCCGGAGCGAGCGAGAGAGAGAGAGAGAGAGAGAGAGAGAGAGAGAGAGAGAGAGAGAGAGAGAGAGAGAGAGAGAGAGAGAGAGAGAGAGAGAGAGAGAGAGAGAGAGAGAGAGAGAGAGAGAGAGAGAGAGAGAGAGAGAGAGAGAGAGAGAGAGAGAGAGCGGCGACAACAAAAAAGACGACGGGCAAAATGGTGACCTGCTTCACCGAGGTGGCGAGGGGGTATGCACTGTGGGCTGAAAGCAAAAGCCTGACAGCAGTCAGAATGTCCTTGCCAGTGTGCGATCGTGCTGTGGGCATGATGCTGCTTCGTGGTCTATGCCACTTGCCTACATGGGCGGTGGGGATAGTGAGGTCGAGCCGGAGCCTAGTGTCCCGACGAGCTAGCAGTCGCCCCCAGCTGACTAGAGAACCGTGCTTTATAAAGTCCCGACAGTGAGATAGCAACGCCTACTCTGTGTGGTGCTGTTATCAGCCAAATGAGGGTGCTACATGCGTTACTATTCGGTGATGAGGTCCCATTACAAAGGCCGAACATGGAGGGTGCCCGTATCCGACATGGGGGGTGCGCGTACACATGGGCACGCGTAGGTGCAGGCTAATGCTACACCCTGCACTCCCACTCCGTAGGAGATGCTTCATCTGCGCCCGAACCCACCTCCGGTCTTCTTGACTATGTCTTGACACCGGACGCAGGCGAGTAAGGGAAGATAGACTGCAGTAGATGCAGTGCAAGTCAACTATCAATTAAAAGTAATTTGCGCACAAGTCATCGCCCTGCTGTTGGCGTGAATTCGATCTTTGGCAGAACACACGGTGTGCGTGTACCAAAGTTCACTTCATTCGTGCTTTAAATGAGCCTCAGATCCCACAAAGCAGCTCATTACGTTAATGAATTAGGACGATTGTGAGCTCCATTAGTCTGTATTGCCTTATCCTATCTCTGTCCGCCTCATATAGTGAGTGAAGACCGCAAAATGACCTGCGTCCAGTTTACCAACAAGGTGAGCAAGAATAAATGTACTGGAAGGATGGAACGCAAATGCAAGCCAGTTCTTTTAAGGAGACTTCTTCAGTCGATTTTAGTGCACAATGTTGCCTAGCACGCTCGATAACTGAATAAAGAACTGCCCTTTTTCAGTTATCTGGAGGTTTGGACCAGATCCCAAATGTACCCTTGAGGCAAACTTTCATTGTGTTTACCTACTTATTGTGACTCCGTAATCAACTAAGATGCATGCAACAGCAGCTGTTTCTATCCCATCCTCGAAGAAATAACGCATGCTAACAGCAAAAAAATTAGGCATTTTCTCAAATTAACAGAGGAAGAAAAATGTGCGTGACTACTCACTGTGCCTCTGGCCTATCACATCTTGGACATTCTCTCTACGCGCACCAGCGTGACTCTAAATTACGTGTGAAATTCGGTAGGCGGTTGTTTTATCACGCCAAATCAGTCACAACAAATCATCACATTCGCTCTCGCCTCGACTCTGATTGACCATTGCCAAAAACGACAGATGAGGTTGATTCACCTCAGATGTATCGCCTAATTTCTTAATGAAAACAAGCTGATGCACATTAAACTGTCACGAAGCTACAAAAGTTTTGCTTTAAGAGCTTCTAACCGATAGAATAATTTGATCCTCCTCTGCAAGGCGCAGTAAATTGAAGAGCCTCCTTTCTAACGTTGCTATCGGTCATGCGCCTGGGTGAAGCGTGCTCCCCGTAAAATGATTAGTCAACACACGAGATAGCTTAAAATTTGTGGTTTGAAAAGTTGCCGAGAGCATAACTGGGACTGGATTTCGAAACCCCCTTCTTAATTCAGCCTCATGGTTCAATTGAAGAGTGCGTGAAGTGTTGGGAGTGCCGGCTAAAAGTGTGTCACGCGAGATATGAAGTGAATTAGATGGTCACCAGTCTAGAAATAAAGATCTGTGGTTAGAGCGTTGGATTTTTGATGAACGGGTCGCGGGTTCGATCCTCGGGTGGTGCACCACCCGAGGTTGGGTATGACTGGCTGACGACGGCTAGCAAGCCAGAAATGGCCATTTCAGTCGCCCTTGTATTTGCCGGCAATATTTATCGGCAGATCAATTACCCTCGGTGGAAGGGAGTCGAAAGAAATTCCGCTGGTTTGGATGAGCCCCTTTGCAGTGCGACAAAATTACTAGCGGAGTTCTGTGCACACTGGAAATTATGGGTACCTGGGCAACGTCGAAGAACAGGCAACTTGTCACTTTTTATGCATGCCATTCGACATCTCCACTGTGATTCCGTGAAAGGCTGGAAATGTTCTATTTTCAAGTTGATAAAAACAGGCATGTGCAGAAGGCTGATGCAAAGGGAACGATCCCTCACCGGAAGGATAGATAAAATCGCTTTCGAGAGGCTATGCAATGGCTCTTGGTTCTGGAAATTAGCGAAAAGACGGACTGTGGGCATCGCGAAGGCGCGGTAAAGCCGTCAGACCGAAGCTGTCAACTCTCATTCCCCCAGGCCTCTAGCTATTTGGTCCCAGTCATCTTAGAGGGATCATGTGTGTATGTGCAGATGCAAGCACAAGTCAGATGTGAAAAATCTCCATGAGTGTTGGTGTGTGAGGGACGGGAAAAGAGAAGTGAGGCAGATGCGTTGAAATTCTACTTTATTATAAACAACTTCACGCACAAATCACTAACTAAGCCCACCTCGTGGTACAGTGGTGGTCCTGAAAGCGTTCAGTGAACTAACTGCCGTGTGTGCGCGTAAAGGGGGGGGCGAGCAGGCACAAGATGTCCGCTTGCTGGGTCACAAAAATGCAAGCTAATGTTCTAGTGCTCTCCGCATTCCGAACAGCCACGGCTAGATGTTCCCTATGTCTGTAAGATTGGTGAGGGATCCCAAAATGCTCCAAACCGACGTCAAGAGGGCAGGGCGGGGCAGCTGGAGAATGACGGGTGGGAAAGAGGGAAATATTCGGGTGAACAGTTGTTTTACAATGTGAGTGTGCGTGAACCGAGTCAAAGGGGTTCGACTGCGCATACAGTAGATTGCCTAACTCATGAAATGTCTATATCATAATTTGAAGCAGAAGCGGGGCACGCATTTTAAGTTGTAATTTTTGTTTGTTGCATTGAATTGATGCATAAAAAGCTGTGTAATAATAAAGATTTCGCTGTTGATCGGTTAATTGATGGGAAAACGGGGCTACATGGGGCAAAATGCGATGTTTCTTGCTATCCCGGAATTTTACTACGCTATTAAAAGCTACGGATCAAAACATTTTGTTTTTGCGCGCAGTACTATGAATGAAAATTAATATAAGCCGGCTAAATTTGATATATATCCCTTCGGAGAACGAAAAATTTTGATTTGTTTTCACGAAAATCAGGAGTATGCAGGTTTAAGAAATAGCAGTTTTCGAAAAAACAAGGGCAGACTCAGTCTAAAAAATTACGCTTTGCAAATTTATGACGTTTTGTACCAAAAACCTGTTATAAACTTGTTTGAATGTAATTTGTTTTACCACACCGATAATAAGAACCTTAAACGCGTATATACACGAGACGCGATGACACACCGCCACTATTCGCTGTCACGGCGCACGCGAAGCTTGTTAAGACAATGTCGGTATGCAGTTGACTATAAATGAATAAGGAAACTAGAAACGGAAGGGGCAGAAGATTGAAATTTTATTGCCAGATCTTAGTATATATTCGGCCACCCTCTTGTGCGTTCGAAATATTAGAACTAGACTGAGAAGTAAGCAAATATATCGACAACCGCTCCAATAAAGAGAAGTGAGTTCTTTAATCTTCAGCAGAAATTAAATCCTTACTTCTCAGGGATGTCGAAATCAGTCAAAGGTTCGCAGCTTTTCCTTGACTTCACCTTGGAAAAACGTGAATTACGCACACATTCGACAGTAAAACACATTATTTAAGCGCTTTTTAAAAAGGTAACTTATAGAAATGTTTTAACTAATCATTTGCATATATTTTTTTCGGCTTTTATTGTGGACGTTCATTTTTCTCGGCAGCGAGTTTCCATGTTTGAGTGAGTCTACAAATATGACCAAAACGGCCATCTACGTTAGAAATAATGACCAAAAAAGTAACTACATTGACGGTTTTACTAAACACATTGAACGGAATCTACATTTATGGGCAGTCAACTGAAGACACTGAAAATCGTAAAGAATTCGCCACATTTTCATAGATGATCTGAAACTCATCGTAATATAAAACCCGAAATAGTTATAAAGAAATTTAACAATAGAAAATGCATCTTTAGATCCAAAAAATGGTAAGTTTACGATTGCACCTGACGATTCTATTTAAATTTATTAGCAAGTAACAGGCGTGTGTGACAGGCTTATGAAATATTATGCTGCGGTGACATCCCTATCGGTGCAATCAAGCGAAAATCTGCTTGCCTTGGCCAAACGCATCTAAGACAATGTACAAATGGAAGAAAAACTGTCTGCAGCACCGAAAAATCGCGTTTCTAAAACTATCTCGATATCAAACTGTCTTTCTTAGACATCTGTCGGGAAATTATAACAGTGGAATGGTCGCTGAGGCTATACTATGCAGGGTTAGAGCTTAGGTTTATGTCAGAGATAATGTTAATGTTACGACACGGACTAGTTACCCTTCCTGGAAATATTCGCAGGGCCACCTACATTAATTGGGCGCGGTGGCCCTATTCTCGTGTGCCATATCAGTCGTCCATAGCAGCCAAATTAACAATATGAATTCCGGTTCGCCCTTTACCCCATTCGGGAGATGAATTAAAGACCGAAATGGGCACCTCACAACATATTTTTTTCTAATAATGCTTCCGATTTCCTCCGCGTTATTTAGTTGAGAGAATTTGGTGTTCGTGTACCAAAGCAGAAATACAACTATGGAGTTAGTTAGGGTGTAAAAACATGAAGTTGGTGTGAGACTGAAAAGATTGACAATGGATAATTACACTGAAGCTATACCGGGTTTACTTAATGTCCTTTCCATCCAAGCATTCTACGCCAACACGTACAGCGCAGCAACAAAAAGTACGCCTAACAAAATAGCGCACTCGATTAACATGTGACGTCGGGTCGCCGAGTCTGCAGCACCGAAAAATCGCGTTTCTAAAACTATCTCGATATCAAACTGTCTTTCTTAGACATCTGTCGGGAAATTATAGCAGTGGAATGGTCGCTGAGGCTATACTATGCAGGCTTTCATTTTAATTACAGTACCCGGCTGGTAGAATTATTGCTTTGGGTCAATAACCAATGCCTGCAGAACTTTTGTTTATAGTAGCTTGTCTATCTCGTGAAATGTCAACCGAAATCCCGAAATGCGTCTTCTATTCGAAAAAAAAAATAAGTACAGTTTTTATAGTTAATATTGTGCAACCTTATTCCAAGATATCTCATTCTTTTCAGGATGCTGGCTTTCGACCGAGCTTCCTTCCAGCTACCTGCAAAAAATAACACTTTAAAAAATGACTACTTAAGTAATATGCACTATTTCCATGGATTGTCGATGCTCTTGTAAAGTCAAGTATATTTTATAAAAATCATGCAAAAAATATTCATTCAAGTTTTTACTTGCTAGAAGTAACGTCTTCTTAAAATTTTATACTTTAAGAAAGTGAACCTTGTGGTTTGAAAGTTTCAAATTACGAGTTTTTAAGACCGTTAAATGTCTACTCATAAAACTTTGTATCTGTCCGTTTATCAATGGTACTTATGAAGTATGCAACATGGTCCACATCCGACTCAAAACTTTGTGAGCACTATGGGACGTCTCCTTAGCGTAGAGAAATAAATGATTTTTATTAGACAGAAAATATACGACTTGTGCTTTGTAAACCCTAAATGTATGTGTAACGACAGGTCGCGGTTTAAACTATCCGGCCTATAGATGCAGTTTCTTCAGGCATAAAATTATAAAAAGACGTAATTTTCTACCTTTTGAGTACAAGAAAGAATATTTTCACGCATTTTCTCTATAAAATATACTTGAAGTTATAATAACATGGAAAATCAATGAGAAAAATCCATACTACTTAAGTAGGCATTTTTTCCCGTGAAGTCTTTGCAGGCGGCCAGAATGAGGCTCGTTCGAAAGCATGGTCTAAGGCTGCACGAAAGGTAATATTATAATCCTACCTTAGTATTTTTTTCAAATTGAAAGCAAGTTTTCAGAATTTCGGTTGACATTTCATGAGGAAGGCAATCTCTACAATATGTGCACTAGCGACAGCGTTGGGAACGTGAACAAGCTTATGTATTAGGATAGTTATTAAGGCTGGTCAGTGGAGACAGCAACTGGACGAAGTTGCAGCAAAACTCCCCGTAGGAGAGGGAGGGTCGATGGGCAGAAAGCAAGCAGTCTTTGCCTACATGCCCTCAGATATGACAATTCATCGAGACAAGAACTCCACGAAGGCGAGGCCCTGGATGTCCACAAAAGTCCATAGGGAGTAGCAGTATATTACGCGGCGAATACTGCCCACCATTCAACCAGGCTTCACTCGTCCGCGTCCATGAGCTTTAAAGGTGGTGTGCTGGAAGTGAGGGTGTCTTTTGAGTGACTGTCTCTGAAGATGGGTTCAACAGAGAATCCGAAGTGTCAGGCTAATAAAGCTCTAGTTCCAGTGATCGTGTCTCCCTCTTCACGAATACCTTGTGGAACTTTCTCTTCGCTTCTATTAGCAAACAACAGGAAGCCACGAAACCAGAATACCAACCTCACAGGTGACAAAGTATTGAAATTAGGATGAGCTAGTCAGTGCAAGCATTGTTTACCAGAATTTTCGAATGTTTTTTTGATTAGGGAAGATAACCTAAGTGGAACTGTAATATTTATTACCTTGGAGCACAATCCCAAGATATTTCAGACATAACATGACACCGGCTGTTGCACGAATGTTCCTTTGATGTACTGGAAACCTCACTATAAATAACTACTTAAGTAATGTGCCTTTTTCTGTGAAGTTTTATAGAAAACAAATATTATTTATTGTACTCATTGGGTAGAAAATTAAGTCTTCGCTAAACGTTAAACTCAAACAAACGGTATATTTGGGCATTAAAAGTTGTCCCGTTCCCAAATAAGATTGAGCTGTAGCATTTGCGCTTAGAATATTATACATTCCGTATATCATTAGTAAGACAACATACAGACCTCAAAAAAATTTTCAAATTATACGGACTATACCACATACGTCATAAGAGGTATTAATAAAAAAACGGATACCACGCGATTAGAATGAAAATTGTAGTCTTAAAACATTTCACTAATAGAAACCTTTAAAAAGAGAAGGCCTTTCTCTGAAAAATAAATTGGAAGAGGACCTGATTTTCTGTGAAATACGTGCGTGAAAGAATATTTTGCTATAAAATATACTTCAGTTTGGAAGGACATAGGTCTACAGAAAAAAAGACAGGCTACTTAAGTAGTCATTTTTTATCGGGTGAGGTTCTTTAAAGAGACCGAAAGGACGTTAGTTTGTTCTTGGAACCATACTCCAAGATAATAAATATTACTTAGGTAGGCTTTCCTAATCTAAAACACATTTTCCAATTTTGGCGTACTTTGCATTAGATCAATCACTGTAGACTTCAAAATCCACCATGTTTTCGAAACTCGGATTTTATGAACTACTGTGGGTACCAGTCTCCTATCAGCGACGAGAACGGGCTCAAAATTGATTTAGTTTTCTGCAGCAAGAAGACCTAGGACACACATGGATATTGGATCCCTTCGCATTGGCATAAGACAAAAGAAATAAGTGGGAAGTGCATTCCTATAGTCAGTGGTATTTTTAACTTCAAAAAATAAAATAAGGGAAATGTTTCGAAATAAAAACTCGAAAATTGCTTTTTATTCAAAGAGAAATAAGAAAAGTCAGTGAGGCGTTGTCAGAAGGTTAAATATTCGCTAATGTTATCAGCACAAGAATCGGGGTTTCGCTCATAGGCGGCGCGCTTTTTGATGGCACGACAAACTTTTTACGTCAGCAAGTTACCTGCGGCGTGCTTCTGTGGCAAAAACGTGAGAATTAGCCAATTTGAAACCGACTGGGAGAAGAGAGTGGACGTAGGGTTCTATGAGAAGGACGTGCGTGCAGACGGTAATTTTATGCAACGCTTTAATGTGTACCAGCCTACTTATATTATGACAATCTGGCAGAGTAGATGATATCGTCCTCTCCTTTGCCCGACCCGAGCCCATACGATCTTCCCGCATAAGCAGACACCCATAGGCCGACTGTGACCAATTGTGGTTACCTTCTTGCACACGACAAATATTCGTTAATTTGTCAGCATGTGCGGCAATGGCTACCCCAACAGAGGAATTATCAGAGTGGCTATCTAAAGACGGTATTGCAGTGGGTGGAGGCTGGACATACCGGCGGTAACGTTTTGACTGCAGACCCAAGCTTGGCGTTATAGCCAAGTACGGTGATGGTAAACGATCGTGGGGATCCACAACGGCACCCACTACTAGCATCCCTGTCTTTGAAGTTAGTCAGTGTGTTTAACAAGACCCAGGGACGATGGAGAACTGGCACTGGTTTCACAAAGGGGGAATTAAGGATGTCGTCGGTGTTCCTACTCAGAAATACGAATTCATCGAAACAGTATTAATGGAAACGCGCAGCCTCAAGGTTAATTAAAAGTAGCTTTTCAGGTTTTTAGACCCCAACTGACTTCAGGCAGGTGTGATTGGTAGGGTATATGTCTCATAGGTGACTAAATTAATGGTTCCAGTGAAGAAAATGCGGTTTCTACCAGCCGCAGTGTCGCTGACTACGAAACGGATAACGGTGCCTTTCTGTACTAGCGTTTTCAACTTGATGATGATTGCTACACATTAGTGCTAGAAGGTGGGTGGTAGTTAAAATATATTTGCCACTCGCGCGTTCACATAAATAAATGGGAAGAGATCTAAGTTGTAAGGTTGATTGTCATGCAGCATAACCCCAACACATTTCAGTCACGCAGGATGCCGGCTTTTTAATGGGATTTTTTCAAGCACATACAAAAACTACACTCAGCAAACATAACTAATTAAGTAGTATGCATTTTTCAAATTAATTTTCGATGCTCTTAAAAAGTCAAATATATTTGATAGAGTAAATGAATAAGAATATTTTTAGATTTACTCATTTGGTAGGAAATATTTCTTTTCAACTAACATAATAGAAGAAAGTGTACCCTTCGGTTGAGAGAAGTTTGTAATCATGCAATTTGTAAAACAGTGAAAGAGTAATTCACGGAGCACCGTATTTTCCAGTTTGGTAATGCTGCTTACGAAGTATATGGCAGGATCCGCATTAATCGCAACAATTTATGCCTCCTATATGATGCCTTCGTAATAGCGTCGGGGAAATTATCATTTCTTTTACACGGAAACTGTGCAGCATTTAAAGTAGAATCCCCTACATGCACGTACAACTACAGGTCGGATTTAGAATTATTAGGGAATTGAAAAAGTTTGATAAGCGGAAGGATACCCTTTCGCCAAGTAAACAATTTGGAGAAGACGTAAGCTGCTAAAAAATGACTATAGGAAAGAATATTGTTGTGCATTTCTCCACAAAATATATTTGCGTTTATATGGGCACCAAAAATGCATGCAAAAATATTCATACTAATTAAGTCGTTATTTTTTACCAACTGTAGTTTTTGCAGACAGCCGGAAAGAAGCTCATTCAAAAACCGGCATCCTAGGATTATGCTGCACGACAGGCAGTAATAGAACTCCGCTAATTAATCCTTTTTAATCCAAAATACATTTCAGAATTTCGGTTAATATTCCTACAACTACAGTAGGTGTTGGATATTTCAGCACGTTTTATGGCGATCAGTAGAACACCAGATAATTTGAAAAGGAGATATCCTCAAATGACGGACTGACCGTCATATAGGTATCGAGGCCTCCTGAAAAGGCCAAGTGATAGATGCGCTGGACCAACACAGGGGCCAAAGCAGGGTGCAGTAGGCGTTATTATTCTGTGATGCGGTCCCATAACGATTGCCGAACATGGGGGATGCGTGTGCCCAACATGGGCGAGCGTAGGTGCATGCTCATGCCACACTCCGCTCTCTCACTCCGTGGGAGATTATTCATGTGCGTCCGACCCCCTTCGATCTTCTTGACTATGTCTTGACACTGGATACAGACGGATAAGTGAAGGGTGTGGTAGATGCTGCTCAAGTTTACTATCCCTTAAAACTATTTTACGTGCAAGTCACCATCCCTGCACCACCCTTCTGTGGAGCATACGGTGGACATCGTCGGATTACGACGGTTGAACTGACGGCATTGGTCACGACTACTTACCATCAGTGGGAAGAGTGAAAACCTCAGTCATGGTGCCGCCAGCGACATCCTTGGAGGCGATTGCAGTCTCACAGTCAGCCAGATTCCAAGTGCGCACAGTGCCATCCCAGCTAGCAGTTACTAGTTCGAGGCATCCATAGAACTCCAGCCCCGGGTTGAACTCAAGGCTGCTGACCGGAGCCGTGTGTCCGGTGAGAACTGTCAAGAGGAGTCCCGTCTTTATGGACCACACGTATGCGTCGAAGGCGTCCAAGGCCCCTGCTGCAGCCAGTTCACCCAATGGGTCAGCAGCCAGGGAGGAGAGTTGAACACCCCGGTTAGGGACAGACATAGTTCGGAAATTGCGATACCTGAATATGAGGCGGAGAGTGAAGACTGGTTGCAGTATGATAACATTCCATTAAGAAATAAGAGAAAGGAAAGTCGAGGATCTGGCTAAAGGACCAGCAAAATAGGTGATAAGAGCACTGGCCATAGTAAAGCCTGGCTCCTGCTGCCGAGATTCCAGGTCCACCGAAGCGGCTGACTTTTACGCCACTGGGTAGTTAGTTTATTGTCTTATTGACGGATCTTATTGACATCTTGGCTTCATCCTCCTCAGTGAAGCTTAGGCAGCTTATTTTTGTTCTGTTTTCTCTTGTGTTTTAGGAGCTTGGGACAGCAAGAGGTGAAGATCCCTATGCATCGAGTATCTAGTGGGGTCACAAACGTACTTTCTTTTGACTCCTTCTTAAACTTTTGAACAAAACTTCAAAATTATTAAAAATTACAACCTTTTCTCTAGAAATCCGGTAGTAATAGCATTATGGTTGAGAGAATCTGTATAACAACAATAGGCTGTACCTGTTTAAACACGTAAAGCCTCAGGCATGATGCATTTTATTTTCAGTGATCTTGTCTATTGGCATTGTCTCAGTAGTGTGTTTTGTGTGATTTAGTTGGCAAGTGAGTTGCACTCAGTCGTGATTTGAAATTTTCACTCCACGATTCGCTTAAATGCTACTACATTGAAGGTTGAGCTAGGCGTGAATGCGCGAATCAGATATTTACATTGGGGAGCATTTTTGAGTTCTGCCATGGCCAGCAGTACCCAACGGAAGTCTGCTTAGTTTCCTCTGCCACAGAGGTTGATTCTGTCCATCTTGAGTTTCTGTTGCGGATAATGGAGCCAGACTGCAGGCCGGCCACAGCGCGAGTTGCAGAACTTAACAATCTATCTAAACCGCTCGATAAGGTTGTATCCTGTCGCCTATTTTGTTCAACTACAAGACTGGCTGCATTCTCGGGAGGGCTCTACCTGATTTTAAGGGTTTACTTTGCACCAAGAAGCTGATTGACCTCCATTACACCGGTTTTACCCTGTTGGGCTCAAACTTTGATGATCTACAGCTTGAGTGTAAAGGGTTAATTAAGTCGCTAAATCGATCGGTCTAACCAGAAACGCTGAGAAGAGCACATTGTTTTCGACCTTTATCCCTAGCTAGGAGAAAGCACTCATCGGGATTAATGATTGTCAACTTAGAGCACATAGTTTTAAATACCTCTGGGCGAGGCTGCTGCCGAAAGGACAGACTAAGCGTGACATCGTATTGGCGGGATCTTTGCGATAATTAGTGTCGATGGATCTGACACGAACCCTCCCCCCTCCTCCCACCAGAAAAATCCGCGTATATCGAGCACCCGTCCACTCAGTTTTCCTCTGCTGTCATGAATGCTTGACTGTGCTAGTGATCGATGAAAAAATATGGATTTCTGACCACCACTGCATTGGAATTGTCCGTCGAGTAAAGTACATCGATAGTGGCTCAAAAGAGACAATCCACGCTCGTAGCGACAACAGCACGAGGAAACCTCAGATCCTCCAAGAGAGATGGCTGAGTTGATTTAGACATGTTCTTCGTCGTCCACCTCATGAACTCAGTGTTCCTGCAATCGATCCAACGCCGTTGTTTTTCATTAGATGTCGAAGAAGTCAGCTCGAAACCTGGCTCGACACAGTTCTTCAACACATTAAAGTGGTTCTTTTACCGGCGTTGAAGGAAAGAATGGGTCAAGTTCTCCGAAATCGCTCATACGGATCGTTAGGTATTGAGATGTAAAATATGCGAAATTATCCTAGCTGGCTTTACAGGCATGATCACAGCTGAACCATATATAAGCACAATTAGTACAATGGTGATTAAGAGGATGAGTTCTCGTGTCACGTCGAACGTCGACGCACAGACGGGACTCAGCGTATGATGGCAGCTGCGCATTTCGGGCCCCTGAAAGCGGTATTGAAATAGCGATGCCAGTGTCACCCAAATTCCATTACCTTCGATCGCAGCACAAAATTACCGTGATATATAGCATGCGCACAAGTATGGTAGGTAAGGAACGTGACCGGCGCATAGCTTTTTCGAGTACCCCTTTACAGGGTTTGCGTAGCCACCTTTTGTACACAGAATAATAAGGACGGTGAACACTATCAAAGAAAGAGTCTTTAAGTATTTGAAATGACCCCTTCAACTGGCTGCAGCGTAGATGCCTTAGAGCAAAACGACAATTCGATTAGCTCACGGAGCCCGTTAAGCAGGCTGAGTAGAGTATACCCAAGCCCATCACTACTGCCACATATGACGAGGGTGTAACAGTACATGTAGATGTAGATCATTACGCCGCATCATCCACGGTACCTATCCTGTCACCAGTTGGTTCACAGGCTCAAACAGTCCACAGGTGCACGGTAGAGGGAAGGAAAGGTGAGGGAAACACTGGAGTGTCCATCATCACGGTATAGCAGCACATTTCAGCCTCGGGTGGGACACCACCTAGGGTAAAGTATGACTGGTTGATGACAGCTAATGAGCCAGAAACGGCCATTCCAGTCTTCTTTGTCTTTGCCAGCAATATTCATCTCCCTATTCTACTACCAGCAGCTGTGCGGCTGCTGGCTGGGTTCGACAGTGAGCCTCAAAGCAGAGCGGAACGAGTGAGTTCCGTTCGCGATCGGTGAGCGTTCATCAACGAATGCAAGTCAATATTCCCGATCTGAACTGGCAAGACAAAGAGCGCGTGGCTCAATTGCTAGAGCGTTGGACTTCTGATCAATGGGCCCCGGGTTCGATCCTCGGTTGGTGCACCACTTGGGGTTGGGTATGACTGGCTGATGACGGCTAAGTGACCAAGGGGAGCCTAAAGGAGAATCTGGGTACTTTTAGATAAAAAGTACATTGGAAAAAGATACAAAGGAATTTTTATCTGAAAAATGCACAATTTTCTAGTCAAACAAATGATTGATTTACTACACTTTGCATAGTCAACTTAATAACCTTAATGTATCACATCGTACCTGGTGAGATCGAACGCCCGAACGGTGCCATCGAGGCTGCTTGAGATTACAACCTTTGGCTTTGTTGCAGGAAAAGCAACCTGTGTGACAGGTGCCTGATGATCTGAGAAGGTTACCAGCGCACGACCACTAGCCACCTGCCAAATTTTGACTTTGGCATCGCGACCTGCAGTTGCTAAGAGGAGGCCATCCGGGGAAAAGGTAATAGAGGTCATTTCATTTGCATGCGATGATAACCGAAGGTGGCATGATTTGGAACGCCATTCCCACACAGCAAGCTGGCCATGTTCTTCGGAACCGACAGCAACCCAGTCACCTGAAGAGTTGATGGCAACGGAGCTCACGGGGTCGGCCATCAGTCTATCACACAAAAGATGTGAGTTGTTAACTTTTACCATGGATTGGTTAATAAAGGAAAGAAATAGGCTTTTAAAAGGTAGGTAATACTTACGATTAAATGATAAGGTCAAATGTTTCTGGGAAACGGTACATTGGAAAAGTAAAGAAAAAAGAGGGAAAAAAATGAAATATAAATTAAAAAGTGCTTGAATCGAACCGACGTCACTGTGTTCATTCAAGTGGCGTATTCGAATAAAAAGAGTTCAAATCCTTCAAAACACCTGCTAAAATCCCGAGCTTTATAAGCGTCCGGTAGTTTGAATTAGTTTTATAGGAAAACAAACTAGCGCAGTCAATGTACTGAATTCAAATTACGGTGGGTTGAACTGGGTGGGTCAGTCCACATGTGAAAATCCCCTGGCTATAGGTCGGGGCCTCGTAGCTCAGGCGGTTGGAGCTTTGGATGCATGCAAACTTAACCCTTTTGTCATGTGTTTCGATCGCGCCGAGGCAGCCAGTTTCGGCACAAATGGGTATTCGGTTAAAAAGGTTGACCATTATCTATGTATCAACTGTCAAAATAAGCCCTACGAAAGAATGAATAAGAACTGTTTCCAGTGTTTACTAGCATCACAAAAAAACGTACTTCGCTTTTTCAATCAAAATGAATTCCGGCAGTTGGTGTAACATAATAATGCCACTTTCTAAAGCAGTGACGAGTATTTTCAGTTTTCTGTGAAATGTTACTGACGTGATTGTTTCATTTATCCTCTGAGATAACGCGT
The DNA here is from genome assembly GCA_017591395.1 of Schistocephalus solidus. Lineage (NCBI taxonomy): Eukaryota > Metazoa > Platyhelminthes > Cestoda > Diphyllobothriidea > Diphyllobothriidae > Schistocephalus > Schistocephalus solidus. Next base: position 258,729 of record WEDG01002550.1, read on the forward strand.
TGCGGTACGTGAACCTGGAAGTAAAGAACTATAGGTATACTTACCTTGATTGGAGCTTAAACAACGCCTTTTTCGCCTCTGGTGAAGGTGTTTTATCAAGGTCGTGATGCGTTGAGTCACAGTTCCACAACCGTACTTCACCATCGACACTGACAGTGACACAATCCAGACTCCCATCCGCAACGAATGCAGAATAAACAGGAGCTTTGTGGCCCGATAGAGTATAAATTACTAGTTTGGGGTTACGTCTAACTGAAAGGACGCGTGCAGTCATGTCATCACTGCCGGCAACTATAAACCTAAGCAGGTCGAACACTCAAATTGGAGTTACTTGGAATCCGAGGACCAATCAATGTTTTTGATTTTATCTTGAAAACCATAAAGAAATCTGTAAAGCTCCAATGAATTGACACTTCGAGAGGGTTCTGGGGCTAGGAAAACCATAATACAATGGTTTTTAGCAACGGCGAGATATCTGAAAGCGTTATGGGTAGTTGTTCACTCACTTTCCATCCGGGCTAAAGCTGACGGCAGAAACCGGATGCCGGAAAGAGTAGGTCGTAATGACATTGCCAGTAAGCATGGATACAAGTGACCCTCCACCATCTAGAGCGGCGATTGGTGACTAAAGCCAGTAACTTACTGCAATCGACGGTAAATAAGATTGGTAATATAGGCGATAATGCAATGTGCTCGATGTTGAAATGACTATTGATGGCAATAGTTCGAGCTTCATCTCTGTGTCAAAAATCGTTGGGTGGTCAGGTATTGTGCCTACCTTAGTAAGTGAAAGATAGTCACTTGATTTCCGACGGAACTTAGCAGGCACGAGCCATTACTAGTGTAGCACAAGTTGCCGCATTTATATGCTGTCCCAAATAAATTGGTAAACTAAAGAAGGAGTTCCGGGGAAAAGAAAGTTACCTTAAAGTTCAACTTCATAAGTTGGGCCTTTTAAAGTACAAAAATGTGACAAGCCTAGATCCCGTCGCTCATTGGTTTATTCGCAAATCACGTTATTTTTGATTGCATAGCTTCTAATATAGACAATTTAAAGTTGCAATCGCACAAGAAACCAAAAATGAGTCATGTTTTGTTTCCTGACTCTCGAGTCACAGGTTTTCGTTCTTATTAATATCTGCTTTTTGTAGGCATGTAGAGTTCACTTAATTTAAGCTATGATTTCGAGCACTGTAGTATAAATGTTTTAGAAAACGACGAATTCGTTAAGCACAAAATCAATCTTTCCTTTAACGGAAGCATTCTTAGAGGATCTGAGAAATTGGTTTTCTCCAGGAATTCTTTACCTTACAGAAAATTCACAACATTTACAATTAAGTAGAATAGAGAATTTGGCGACGAGGGTTTATTTGACAGTAATTGAAAACGGGGGAATGTCGAGTAATACGAAGGACGAGGAAGGTAAGACAGATAAAAATTGAGGTGTTTGCTAAGAGGGCAGACCTAAAGGGTAAAAACAACAAGAAAAAGGTTATCAGGGCAGGTGCTTCTAAAGTGCAGGTTTAGTGTGATGGGTGTGACAAAGCCTCCCCTTCCGAAAGGCCACTGTCCTTATTTGCTGGAATAAGGGATTTCGATAGTTTGATCAAAGGGAACTTCAACCGCTGTGTTTATGAGGCGTAGGTCGGGGTTTCGGTGGAATGTCCTGCCTTCAGCCTGTTAAAGTGGATGAGAAGAGTGTTCGGGTTGTCAGCCTCATGTTTCCAGTAGATGGTCTTGGAGACAACGGACAACGGTCATCTGGTCCACCAACGTTTGTGGAATCTGCTGATTTATCCTAGTGGAGGGTTTGCCCTGTTGAGCCACACATTATTTTCTGGTTGGAACGGTGTTCTATGTCTTTGTTGGACGTAAAATCGGACTTTTGTTTGTTTGGATTGCTACAAGTGTGGGCGAGCAAGCCGTTGACATTAATGGTGGATCACCGTTATTCGGATGGGATGGCGAACCCAGGTTGCATGAAAGGCAGATAGAAATTCAAGGTGAGTTGAAGTTTCTGGTCGCAGGTCTACATAGCGGGGTTAAGGCCTGTCGATATTTTTTTACCCTATGACTGGAGGCAGTGGGAAGTAAGAGTGTCCTAGATGTCATTGTTGGTAAAACTCTATGAATGGTCGTAATAGGGACAAATTGGATTTTTTGGTCTTTTTAGTCTGTCCGTTGCCTTGTGGGTAATATGTCGCAGTCATTATTTCTGGATGCCAAGTTGACTACAGAGTTCCCGTACTAGGAGGCTTTTGACGTTAGAACTCTGGTTGGAGTGTAGAACATTTTTACCCCGAATTGAGCAGCCCACGTTTAAATGATTGCATTAACAAACGCAAAAGCTGTCTGATTAAGCCGAAGAGCTGCATCCGCCCATTAATTGAAAAATTCGACCATCACTAAAAGGTATCGGTTACCCTTTCATGATTGTAGAAATAGGCCAACAATATCGAACCCGATGCGTTGCTTCAAGTAACCCGTAGTAATCGGTTGCAGGGGTGCTCTAGGGTTGTGGGAGGAGTGTTTGGATCGTGCGCAAATATCGCACTCATGAAATACGAGGGCAAAGTCTTGTCGAAGAGTCTGTGACCAGAAGGGATACCTTGTTGATTTTTTTAGTTTGCCTTGGTCTGTGCGACCCAGTTGGTGGGGTAGTTAGCGTAAGACACTGCGGGTGTTAGAGGAAGGGATGACGAGATTATTTAGTGATTTGGGGTCGTTTTGGAAGTAAAACACGTGATCCCTCATAAATAGGTTTTACCAGAGGGCCCAGAGTGCTTTTTGCTTCACGGCTTTCTCCCGACACCTCTTTCTTTGACGGTTTTGCAGAGCCTCGTGCCAACCTGTCGTAGATGAGACTGACATTTGAAGCGATGGCCAGGAGTTAACCCCATTTCAGAGTAATATAGGTAACCAACCGGACATTAAGATCGAGGGCCTGGCAACCAGAACAGCTGTGGAGCTCATGGATGGGTTTTTCGCGATGAAGCGTCCACTTTAAGATGATATTTACCTGGGTGCTGGAGGATGGTAAAGTGAAATTCCGCTAAAAGTTTGTGCCATCGTTCTCCCTACAGGGCTGATTGCTCCGTCCGGATGATGAATAGCTTACCTTTTAGGAAAGCAGTGAAATATTTGGTGAAAAAGAATGAGGCCATCATCTCATAGCAGGTAACGCTGTAAGTCCGTTTCCACTGTATCGAGTGTATGGCTGTCATGCTGAAGCATATTTTCTCTACCGCCAGTGTTTGTCTGTGACAACGCTCTTTCGATCGCATCGATGCTAGCGTCTGTATTGAGGATAAATGGGGGTCCGTTTAGGCTAAGATCGGGAAAAAGAAGAATGGGGGCAGCGGTAATGGCTTCCTTTAGGTGGGCTAATGCATGTTCACACTTGAAATGGTCGCCATTTCTCAGTTAATCTCGTGAGAGAAAAAGGTGAGGCAGGCATATGAATGGATGAAGGCCCTAAAGTAGCCTGCTAACCTAGGAATTAGTAAACTTCCTCTCAGTTGGCTGTTTGTGGCCAATCCCTGACAGCCTGAATCTTCTCAGTGTCAGTCCTGATACCTCACTGGTAAATATGTGGCCGAGGAAGCGAAGTTCTGTTTGTATGAACTCGAACTTTCTTTAGTTGAGCGTCAGTTAGGCATTAGGATATCCCGTCTGAATCTCTGACAGGTTGTCGAGTATTTCTGATACCGTCTTACCCCACACGTTTACGTCGTCCATATACACAAGGCACTTCCATGGGCAGAGATTCTGGAGAATTTTCTGCATTACGCGTTGGCATGTTGTCGCTGCATTAGCCAAGCCCATAGTTAGCGTAATGAATTCGAATAACCCCGCGAGTACGGTAAAGGCGGTTTTGGTGTGATCCTCTGGGTGCCTTTCGATCTGCTTACACCTTGAGGACAGGTCAAGGGTAGTGAAGAATTTCTTCCCTGACATAGAGGCTAGAAGTTCGTCCACACGAGATAGGGGGGAAGGAGTCTCTGACGGTGACTGCGTTTAGGCGCCTGTAATCGACACATAGTCGAAGAAATTTGTCTTTATTTGACCAGAGTCACCGTTGCTGCCCACAGAGATTTGGATGGTTGTGTGATGCCTTGTTGGAGCATATTCTCCACCAATTGGTCTTCTTATTCCCGGAAGTGGAAGGGTATCCGTCGGGGTGGGAGGTGTTTTGGTGGTGGCGTATCTAGTGTTTATTCGGTGCTCATGATTTTTGCCCGTTCAATAGTTTGTCTGCCCATGTAAAAATGGATCGGAACGGCGCCCATGCGTGGTAGAGGAGCCGATGGTCAGAAGCCGGAATGTTGTCTTGTAGGATGTCGTTGATAAACGAAGGTCCAAAAGGTGGAGCTGTATAGATGCTGACACTGTTTTTATCCATTGCTTCCTTGTTGTCATTGAGGGGAACCAGGGACTAGGATGTGGGCGAGAAGGCTATGGTTTGGGCCTGCCGTTTTAGCAAATCACAACTGAGGACGAAGTTCCATTTAAGTTTGGAAGGCACAATGAAGCCATGTAAGATAGTTTTCTCTTTGATGGAGATCGAAAATGTTGCGACGCTGCTAAGCAGCATGGTGTATTGATATCGGTGAGGATCAGTAGTTGGGGAAATTCTTAATGGTTGTAGCGTGTCCCGCAAAGGAGACTCTCGTGGATCGGTGACACAGATAACTCGTGTCTACTCAAATCCTTACTTTATTATCAGCCACTGTTTCTGACATTTTCAATTGCTTAAAATCCAAAAAAATGTTCAAAAGGCGGTTATGGGTAAAGAATGGCTATCTGATTTGTGATCATATGTTCTGGCAGGTTTGCCGTACTGTTCGCCGTAGTAACGTTCCACCTTACTCGGTATAACCAGAGGTTATGGGGGTTGGCGATGGAAGTTTGGATAAGTGTCTGTAGGTTTTGGTGGGCCTGGTAAAACTGGTGGGTTGCCGTATATAGTTAGACATCGAGCGGCTTGTATTCCTGAGCCAGGGGAAATAAGATGCACTGAGTCGCATCCAATGTGAGGGCCTCTTTGGCATTAGCAGGAGGGTGGCTGGTGGGTTCATTGTCAGTTCTTGGTCGCGTACGCCGTTTATCCTGCGGCTGAACGTCAAGTCCTCAGCACCAGATGGAAAGTGCGAAAAGATAGATGTTTTTGTCCTATGAAGAAATAGATTAACCTCTCACGCTCGTGTTGGGTTCTCTTGAAGAAGCGCTGTTGTTCCGCGGCCACCCTCGACTTGGACTGGAAAATCTTTTTAAGTGCCTCAAAATGCTCTTCGAACGAATATAAAGGGGATAGTGCCAGCCCATATACCTTGTAAATAAGGTCGGGCGAAAGGAGCGATTTGAGAGTGGTCTTCTTGAAGTTGTCAGGGACCACCACTTGGTAGGGTGCTGTGGCCGACATCCATTGGGCGAAGTCATCACCTGTACACAGGATCGGTGGTCATATTGGTTTGGGTGTAAAGACTGGTGACGCGGGTGATTGGGTGTGGTTTGGTGGTGGTGGGAATAGAACGCGGTCGGTCAGTGAGCGTTGATGCACGGTTTTGAGGATTTGGACACGGCCGGAATTGATGTAAGGTGGGTAAGCATATACAATTTGCGGAGGTGTGCAAGGTGTTGGCACGGGATTTCAGATGGGATATTTCGTGTCGGACATAGCTTCCACCAAATTTGTAATGTTCCGAGCAAGGCGATGATATGAGGAATTGGGTTACTGCGGGAATTCTGGATATCACAGACAATTCACAACATGCATAATGAAGTAGAACAGAGAATTTGATGAAGAGGGTTTATTTGACAGTTATGTAAAATGGGTGGTCTCGAATAATACGAAGGACGAAGTAGGTAAGACAACCGAGGTGGTTGATAAGAGATCAGACCTTAAGGGTAAAAACAACAAGAAAAAGGTTATCAGGAAGGGGCTTTGAATGTGCACGTTAAGCGTGGTGGGTGTGAGACAACTTCCTTTTGATACGTGCAGAAATATTTTCGATAGGGTTAAGATCCAGCTGTTGTCAAGAGTCAAAGAATTTTTGAGGTGGCTGGTGGAGATGTTTATTGTTGTTTAAAAAAATTAGGTCGCATTTGCAAGTTTTGCCAAAGTAATGCCTCGTAAGGATGATGAACAAGCGCATTAGCGTTCCAAGTTACCGCATCTTTTGGCATCAGTATATATCGTTGTAAACGCCATTGACATGATTAATGAGCACCTGGCCTGTCCGTTTTTCGACCACCAGAAGGCCTGCTCTCCAAATTTGTCGGCCATTCAAACGTTTCCTTGCGTCGATCAATGAAAAAATATTAAATAGCCGCCATTCGTACTATCCGAATCTGATATTTAGAAAGACGGAATTTATCGAACGTGACCTATTCGTGTGAATAAATGAAGTAGCTATAGGACTCTTAATTGCGGACGGTGGAGAACCAATGAAGGACCACTTTCCCGCGGCTCCCACGTGGCAAACTTTTAGTTACAGCGATATTGCAGCCAGGAAATTGTGATTTAAATAGTTACAGGTTTTTTATTTGAAAACCACCAATCAACCATGCTTTTCATGATGAAACAAACGCAAGGTCGCGAGCTTCGTGCAAAAACCCTTATGACGCACAGACCGTTGACCCCGCATCCACGAAAGTTATCCCGCGATAAATCAACATTTTTTTCTCCGAAATAGCCATATGCTGATTTCTAAACTATTATTGGTTAAGGACTAATTTGTTTTATCTAAAAACCACAAAATAAAAAAGATCAATTTGTGGCAGGACAATTATTTAAATAAATTATCTGCTTTTCTAGAATAAAAATCTGTAATCAGTATACTCCTGAGCAAATAAAAATTTCCTTTAATCAGTTTCCTACTAAAAATGCTTTTTCATAGCATCTTAATGATGGAACCCGAATTTTTTCATCCTTTTACTAATTATGCGCCGAGAGATCATTGGCAAACGTTCCGTGTGAATAGTCCCTAGAGGTATATAATGGTACTTTTTAGTGTATGACGTATAAAATCGTCGTTTCGGCAGCTTGTATATCGAGTTGTTCCACTTAATTCTAAGCACTTTTTTATTGTTACTACTTCTTTAGAGTGTGATGCGGCTTATATTAAAAAGACTTTCACCGATGAGCGTTCGCTGATCACTAACGGAATTCACTTGTCCTGTCCTGCCTTGGAGCTCACTCGCGACCCCCGCTAGCAGCCGCACAGCCGCTATTATTATAGGCAAATTAATATTACCGGCAAAGACAGGGGGACAGTCTCGTTTGTCGTTGCCGGTAATATTAATCTGCCTATTGATAATACAAGCTAACGACTCACTGGACAGCTCTTCGGCTGCCAATTTCCGTATGCACTCAAAATTGACATCTTACAGGAAGTGTTTTGACATCCTAGGCGCACGGCAAGGTAACTAACAGTGGCAGCAGTTCGCGGGTACTCGATATATGTGTTTACGGTCCCCATTGTCGGTGCGGTAAAAAAATACCATCAACCAAAATCATTGCTGTGTTTCGTGGAAAAAATGTCATAAATTGGCAAGAGATAAGTTTTAAAGCTGCATCCGTTTCTTGCTTCGGGAAATCAAAGCGAGTTCTCATATTTGCCTTTATCCGTTTTCCATTGGTGCAAGATCAGGTTTCCTGGTTCAGGAAGGGGTTTATTAAAAAGTTTATTGCATATATCTAGCGTAAAAAAGTACCTGAATATCTGGAAGTGACTGATTTGGCTGAAATTTGGTCTGTTTTCATTCAATAAAACAGAGTTGAAATGCATTCCTCTTCAGTAACAGGCTTTCTGAGCCTCAAATAAATGCAACAAACGATAATTACTACACAATTCATGTGCCGAACTATCCACTCAAATTCCGATCATGACATTTCATTTGCTAGGTCATCTACGGTATGTTTATCTGCACGCAGTTTTGTCCGTAAAACCAGCCTGTGTGCTCAGTCAGCAAGCGCAATCTTCGTGGGCCTCGGAAGTGCAAATCCGCAAGGACGGGGAAGAGGAGCTGTCGTTCGCAGTCTTCGTGTTCTTCTCCATCACACTAATAGCATCCGCATTGTAGTCTTGATTTCTTGAACAAGACAATTAACTGACTAGTCATATAGTTTGTTCTCTTCTTTTGTAGTTATCGACGATATTGATAAGGGTTTAACCCCTTGGTGGCCATCCGAAATTTAATGGCGGCCAAGTCCTCTACCTTGCTGTTCCGATAGTCAGTAGGAAATAATGTTCCGGCATTTCAATAGGATGCCTAGATTATTTATTTCTCAGGTAGCCTAATCCACAGACAAGGTAAGATTCGGAGACCTTCTGCCCGTTACCACTGCCTGCTACATTGCTACACGTTCTAATAACTTTTATGCATTAAACAGCTAGCGGAGACCTAGTTTCTGGCATTAGGAAGTCTGTTAAATGTTCCATAACCGACGATGTAGACGCAACGTACAGTTTTCATGACGCGAAATGATCTGCCTTCACTTGAAAATGTTGCTCGGTAAAATCCATAATACTTACGCTTTATAAATGTTTTCAGTAAGAAACAAAAAATCGATATACAGAATGTAAAACTGCATCTCAAACCACCCATTTTGGAAGTATAAATAATGCTCGGCTGGTAGACCTGATTTTAAATTAAGGAACATCCAATTAATTCCTTATGTAAATTACAGTGTAGAAGCATAAAAGATACTTAAATCTCGTAGGATTACGTAAAACTACATCACAATTGCTACTTGGGCAGCAGATAAATGCAAAGCTTTATTTCGCGTAAATTAAGTGGAGCCTCACGCCATTTATGAAGGGGATAAATACGTAACTCAATAGACAATTAAAATGGAATTGGAACTTTTTTCCAAAATCATCTGGGCTTAGGTCTCGTGCGTCACCGCCTGACTCCGTCCAATGACTGAGTCATGTGTTAGCAGGGAAATATGAACTAATGACATGATACTTTCTGCTTGATTGGAATAATTAACGCCATCTTAAATGCCCAATTTGGGGGCTTTACAAATATTTTGTTTTATCTGACTCAATTGTTAAAAATTCGGTGGAAAATCAAAAAAATGCTAGAAAAATTACTTTTTCTAGCAATATAGCACCGGATTTAGCTCACCAACCCGAATCCTGGAGACCCCAATCACGCCATTGATTGCGGGCCGTACTCACACGAAATCGAATGATGGACACAAGGGGGATCCAAATCTGGCCGCTTTCCCGAAATTATTTTGATGTTGGTCATCTACCAATTCCTTACTGGCTTTCATCAGCTACATTTGTGACAAACATTCTGCGGCTGACCTGTCCGCAATCGCACATTAGTTGTATGCACGATAAAGACGCCATATGACATACCTCCGAATAGTATTTATAAGTGACTACTGATTGTCAAAAGTAGAAGTGTTTAATTTCGGTCATTGTGTTCGGCACACCAGTTATACCGAGGCCTGGTGAGCACTGATTCACTGTCAATTTCTCCGCTTTCTTGCCCGTTGCAATGCTTACGAAAACTTCCATCGACCCGCTGCGCTTCCACACGTAAACCTTTATTGACCCACCAACGTGACTTGGTTTTAGCCTGTTAGACCGGGGTTGACGTTCAATTTCTCCACTTTCTTGCTAAAAGCAGGAGATGACAGGCACTATTTGAGATGTGCGCTGAAGAAAATGCCCCAGGTGGGGACGTGATGTGGCAATCCACTTTCGTGCCCCCCGCCGTCCCTGAGCTTATTTTCTTGGTCACGACACCGGGTCCAGATGGGTGAAGACGAGACAGTGGGGTAGATGTTGCGCAAGCCTATTATCATTATACACTAAATCAGGCCCAAGTAACAGTTGCACAATGCCAATAAAGATGTATGAGACTGGAGTGGCCGTTTCTGGTCCATTAACTGGCATTGTAAATCTGCCTTTACTACTACTAGCCGCTGTGCGGGAGTCGAGAGTAAGCCCCAAGGCAGAACGGGACGAGTAACTTCGGTTAGCGATCGGTGAGCGTTTGTCGACGAATGACAAGTGACAGTCCCTGCGCCTACCATGTTGTGGGGTATATGATTGACATCATTGACAACGACGGGCGACCTGCTGGGTGATTTGTCTGGCTTGCTTGAACATTTGAAGAGTGAAGAGGGTGACATTCTGGTTGTAAAAGCGTTCTCGGCAACAAGATATTAACTATAACTGTCCTAGCCATCAGGAAAAATCTTCCATTTAGAGAATTTCGTTGAGTTAATCTCCAACCAGCTTCTCTTCTTGGCGCTCCTCGATTGTTTCAAGAAACTTCTTTTTGAACGAGGTCCTGATGTTAACAAGACATGCGCTTTCGCCGACCTAGAGCATAGCAGTCTGAACCACTTATCATGTTGATCAAATGTCGTTATACCGAGCGGAATGCGGTACTCGCAATTCAGAATTTTTGAAGTTCTTGAGTCGATATTACGTTGAACTTCCGATTTCCGGCTTGTTTAAAGCAACACAAAGGGCCCTACATGGAAGTCATGTGGTGCAGATTAAAGACTGAAAAGGAGAACAGATGTTGTACATAGATGTGTCGGCAGGAAAATTTTCTAGGCTGTACAGTCCCTTCCCTAGCGTACATGTGATTGCTTATTCGTTGCAAGACAATAAAAGGGCAAAAGGATCCCGCCACAGACGCACCACCACAAGCTGCAACACATAAATAAGTAATTCAGTTAGCGACAACTAGGCCAGCTACAATGAGCATGACCACGTTCATAGCGTGGATTTGCCAGCAATACACCGACTGTCCTACCAAAAGAATCCGGATACTAGGCCGATTTTTCTAAGTCCCAACGACCTAGCACGCAGTTGTCATCTTTGGTTCCGTCCCAGCGATCGCGTCTACTTCTTCTCACTAACTGGGACTCGCACTTTAGTTTTTATTAGCAGCATTAAAAATTTTGCAGTCCAATAAATGCCGACTATCCTCCGCTCAACTTTTTTGGGCGTGACAAAGCCTGCCGAAGCTGTGGACCACAATGGACGTTGGAACCTAACGTTGTACTTTATAGGTTCGAAGTGAATCCTGCAAGCAGCAAGACAGGAAGGGATGCCGGGCGCGTCGCAGACGATACGGCACGCGCGGAAGCATTCGCAGTGACACGACTGTCTACTTATTCCCAATCAACCAGCCTCAGGTTTTCTGCCAAACTGGTGGACGTGAACAGCCAGCATCATACGCCGCACTTTTTTGGACAACTGCTTAACAGTAAACGTATGAAGGCACATTGTACAGGCTCCACAACCTCTTGTTCGCGAACTAATGCCTGCGGCATAAATGGACAGAGGGGGCGGGGTGTCTTTAACGGAAAGTGAAACTAGCAAAAAGCTATTGAAACTGTTCGTCTCGAACTGCTCAAAATTCGGCCTTAATGTCAGCATGGAAAAGTTAGTAGTCATACATGAACTGACCTCAAGTGTTGTTTACTACGAATGACATCTCACTTTCAGTAAAACTCTATTCATAACAGTGGATAAATTCACGTTCTTGGGAAGCAAAATTTTAAAAACCCTCAAAATTGATCTCGGAATGCCGTTGGAACTCAAAAGCTAGCCAAACATTTGGCTGGGAAAAATTTCCATCTGGAATAGCCGTGGGACCCTCTTCAACATGGGACTGAGAATGTAAGAAGTCATCACTCTGGAAACGCTCCTGGACGAAACGGAGACAGTCCATGAAAGTTGGTTAAAGAACCTCAATCATTTTTACCTTAGTTACCGTCATTGAAGGGGTAGGAAAGTATCTCGGGCACCTGAAAGAGGCCATCTTTCTCAACGCCTACTGGAGCAGATAAAACTGCAATGGAGCATAAAATGCACGAAAAACGACTCCCCATCCGATTATTCTATGCTGCTGTCACCACGTGTGCTAGCAGAAAAAGCCGGTTAGATTTGACGCTACAAGAAACCCTGAAGGTCTCCCTCAAGTATCTCTAACTGGGAAGACCCCAAGTAGGCTCAACAGGCTGCGAGAATTGAGACATTCATATCCGAAGTCAATCTAACTGTGGATTTTGGGGCGAAACTACATGCCCACAATACTTACCTAATCGAAGTCGACGTTGTACGCACCACAGCAACCTGCTTAACCCCGCTGTCGGTGGGCATAAAGGGCGTGGATTGGCCTCCTTGGGCATTTCTGTGCCCAGTGCGATGCTTACACGATCAACTCGCCTATCCTATCAAAAAACACTAACTCTAGTACCATAACTACTACTGAAATACCACCAGTGTCCTAGCATCATCAATGAAAACACGTTTTTCCTCGTGCCCACTCACCACTATTGTCCCTTAAACTGGTACTGTGAAATCAGTTACAATCTCTCCCCAGTGACCACACTTTAGAATAAAGCATCGCTTTGGCTGGTCAAGTGGTAGGCGAACCAGCCCCTGTAGACGCAAAAAAAAACACCGTGGCACTCGCCTCACTTGCCAGCGCTGTCCGAGAACATTCAGTCATCGCATGGGCAGATTCGGCCATGTGTACATTCATGAGAATCTCTGGTAAAATTGCACAGTCCCAGACCCCCGTCAGCACATGCCACCCTACCTGCACACATGCCCCAACCCCCATGCTGCACATGACTCTTTTCAGGTACACACGTATTAAAGCCCAACTATTTGCAGTATATCACACACATCACATGCCAAGCGCATGCAATGTGATGTTTCAGCCTCGCTATGACTGTTATAACACATAAGAAGCGTGGTCTTTGGGGTAGCCTGGTTCTCGTGTCCTAGGAGCAACGTGACTATGGCACGTGTAGATTGTGACTGCATGTTACGTCAGCCATTGGGCCCAATTCGCTTTTCTTGTCAGCTTGTCCTGAACAGGTCTCTGTGAGAGGGAAGTGAGAGTTAAGCCGATAAGGAGAAACCATTTCAATGGCAAATCACCGCATTCCTAAATATCATCAACCTGACGTTCTTGAACCCATGACCAGAGTCTATCGGTTTTGGCTTCGAGAGTTGCCAACTGACGTGCTAATCCTGCCATTCACAGAACTGAGGCTTAGTTTGCAATATCTCCTTCCTAAGGTGAACTTACTGGTATTCTTAGCTATGTGAGATTCGAGACCCGTCTTAAATGTAGCTTGGCACATGTGGAGTGGGAACCGGGCCGTGTACGAAGGACTGCTTCGTTCTGTCTGTTACTGCGAACGCTCCTATTTCCTGTCGTCTGTGCTCTCTCTTGCTGTCGAAACACCTCAAACGTAGTATGAAAAAGTGACAGAAGTGTAGAGAAAGTCTGCTTTGTCCCCGTTGCTGTGCCCACCACGTGCAGAAGAATAGGTTGTCATCGGTTACAATTATCCTTCTTTGTGTATAAGAAATGACCACCCCTACATGCACGCTCTTACCCTACATGACAGAGCGACCTGGGCGACACTGAAAGCCTACCGTTTTCGTTCGATTTTAGATAATACATTGGCTACCAATTAAGAGAGAAAGGCCGCCCTGGTGACATGGGTACTTAATCATTTCAGCGTGGACATCGCGTAATATATGAGAAACGTTACTTTAAACTAGGGCAACTGAAAAACGATGGATGCCTATCCCGCGAAATTATGAAACGGCCACGCCAATGGAAGCGTTCTTATCACGAATCTGCTTTGAATCCTCCTCTGCGATGCAGCTATTCCGCAAGGACACTTTTGCATGATTATGATTGGCTGCGTTCCTACGTTGACTAACGGCTTCTCAGTCTCAAGGGAACATCGTCAATCAGGTCAGGCCTCGACACCGTGGCTACCGGTATTCGAGACCCCTAGGACGATGGCGGACACCGCCTGCTCTTCTCAAAAATTTAGCTGCAAGTCTAATTATGAAGATGACCCCCAAGGGATTAAAGCAGTAAGAAAACTTAACACAACGACTCGAAACCTTAACAGACGCAGGTAAGAACTGAAAGGAGTACAGGCAGCAACACGGGAGACTGGAATGGCTTTTTTTGGCCAGCCATACACAGGCCTAGACCTTGACCACTTGAAATTCGAGCCCGAGATCTTTCTTTGGGTCCCGAGTCGGCTGCTACGTGTCCGCCAACTGTCCGTTGTCCTGTCGCTTGCGAGTGAAAATATTAACTAAATTTGAACTTGCGGGTTACGGGACATGATGGTCTCGTTTTACCTTGATGACGGCTGATAAAACAGAAATAGTCATTCCAATTTCCCTAGGCTTTAATAGTACTTCGTTCAACATATATGGTCACCATGGGACTGTCTTCGTGAGCGCTAGACTAAGCTCCAAGGCACAACGGGACGAATATATCTCACTTACCCTATCGTAAATGCAATTACACCAGAGCAGGCAAGAAGTCTCAAGCTGAATGAACGCCACGCACAGTCTAAACCCAAGCCGAATCCTTCCATTGACGCAACAATACTGTTTACTTAGTAAAGCATTGGAGGGTAAAAGCTAAGCGACCGTCAAGGCGGTTTAACGCCGTTAAACCACCGAAATTGGGCTGCGGTTTAAGTTAGGTCAAATAACCATACTGACGGGAAAATCACAGATCCTGGAACGTGACACCGACTACCTGATTCAAGCGTCCATCTACGATCTGCAAGGAAGCCACCATCAGACTCCCTCACGTAAGAACAAGTTTGACCCCGAACGTCAGTCCTCCATAAAGGAGATGAGCAGGGTTTTGCAGTAAATGTCTACTGAAAAAAACTCAGGGTACCCTCTCAGTTAATGCCGAAATACGGTGGTCCTCAGACCGTGGTTAAGCCCCATTCACTTGTTCATTCATTTTTTGCTTATGCAAACGCAAAATAAATCGGCAAATATGTGACATACACCTGGAATCTCTCTTCTTGATACTAATAAAGAAATCTTTGCCTGATTACAAGTTGATCGTCTGAATTTACACCTGGAACAAACGCTTCTTTCTGACAGTGTGGATGCCGGAAAACCGACATGGCAACCTATCTAATCTCTGCAGCCTCGGGGAAAAATGTCAAAATGAATCAAAAAACCTTTCAATTCTGTCAACCGAGACAGTATCTGGAAATTACCAAGGGTGACCTGAATAGCACCACTGAAGCGTACACGCAGCGAATAATTTACCTTTTCCCTTCAATGGGTTGTAGGGGTACTAGTTAGGGGCAGCACCACGCAGCTTGCATTTGGTCGCTCCATTTTTCTCGTACAGGTGGTGAATGCTCCTGTGGCCGCCTCTAACTTGTACCCAACTCTCACGTGTGGCTCCTCGAAGTTGGGTTCTTCCCAGCGGCCACACCCCGGGCAACCGTCACGACCGGCGGGCTAAACCAGGTGAGGGTCTCCGGTGTTGTGTGTGCCTCCACACCCGGTATGTCTGACTCCCGAACTTCCCATCTCACCCCTCTCAAAAAGTCATACGGTGGGGGCGATAGCAACCCCGTAGGTGGCCCAGACTAACTCGGGTCTTTCTCCCACTAAAACAAATCCGTGACCCATAGTGCAGTTCGGCAGCCGTCTGGGATGTCCGAGCAGCCCTATTTAGGGATAGCACTGCTTGCCTCCTCGCGGAGGAAGGGGCTAGAAAATGTGCCCTAAAAAAGTGCTGGGTCTCACGTCTTCTGCAGCCGGCCGCGGCTCGCAGATCGCAAACTACGCGGTCGTAAAACTCAAACAAACAACTATACCCCCCGTCCCCATCCCTCTTGCCATACTCTCCAGGCTGCTCGAGTGAGTCCACTCACACTAGCAGCCCGGAATGTTCGTTCCCTTTTAGACAATTCTAAGAGCAACCGGCCGGAACGGAGGACGGCGCTAGTCGCTCGGGAACTGGCGCGCTACAAGGTGGACATATCTGCTCTCAGCTAGACCCGATTCTCTGAGCAGGGTCAGCTGGAGGAGGTGGGGGCCGGCTACACCTTTTCTGGAGCGGCCGGCCAAAGACAGAGCGACGCGACGCTGGTGTTGCCTTTGCCATCCGTAACGACATCGTGGGATGTCTGCCCTGCCTGCCGCAGGGTATCAATGATCGCCTGATGAGCCTCCGCCTGCCTCTTTGGGGAGACCAGTTCGCCACTATCATCAGCGCCTACGCTCCCCCAATGACGAGCTCTGATGCGGCGAAGGACAAATTCTACGAGGACCTGCACGCCTTGCTGGCGACTGTGCCGAAAGAGGACAAGTTAATTGTCCTTGGTGACTTCAATGCCCGCGTCGGGACGGACCACGCTGCCTGGCAGGGAGTGCTGGGTCCCCACGGTCTCGGTAGCTGTAACGATAACGGCCTCCTTCTTCTGCACACGTGTGCGGCACACCGTCTCCTGCTGACCAACACCTTCTTCCGCCTTCCGACGCGGGAGAAGGCCACGTGGATGCACCCTCGGTCGCGGCGCTGGCATCTGCTGGACTATGTTCTCGTCCGGAGGCGAGATCGACAGGACGTGCTGGTAACCAAGGCGATCCGCGATGCCGATTGTTGGACAGATCACCGCCTTGTCATCTCCCAGATGAGGCTCCGACTGCAACCCCGACGAAGGCCCCAAGTTAAGAGGCCGCCAGGTTAGTTAAATACTCTTTTGTTAAATTAGCCTGTTCACTATTTCGATTTCAGCAACCAAAAAACCGAGAAACTGGAGGACCTGCATGCTCCAGATGATAATGCTACCGTGGAGGCACTATAGTGTCAACTGCGAAATGTCATCCAGTCCACCACCCTCGATGTCCTCGGACGTGCAATGACGACAATGATGCCGACATCAGCAGCTTACTCGCGGAGAAGAATGGACTACACAAAGCCTACATGAACCTTTGGACTGACGCCACCAAAAAAGCCTTCTTCAGATGCCGGCGCCTTGTACAACAACGGCTGCGGGAGATGCAGGATGCCTGGATGATCCGAAAGGCTGAGGAAATCCAGGGGTATGCGAACCGCAATGAAATGAAAAACTTTTTCAAAGCCATCAAGGCCATCTACGGCCCGTGTATCAAGGGGTCCGCACCGCTGCTCAGCTATGACGGCACAACACTGCTGACAGAGAAATCGCAAATTCTGAAGCGCTGGGCCAAGCATTTCAGAAGTGTCCTTAATTGCTCATCAGCCATCTCCGATGCTGCCATTGACCGGCTCCCTCAAGTGGACACGAACAATGACCTGGATCTGCCGCCTTCCCTACCAGAAACCATCCGGGCCGTGCAGCAGATTTCCAGCGGTAAAGCACCGGGATCCGACACAATCCCACCGGAAGTCTACAAGAACGGTGGGCCCCGGCTGATGGCCGAACTCACAACATTATTCCAGGAGATGTGGCGCCAAGGACAAGTTCCTCAGAATTTCAAAGACGCGACCATCGTCCATCTCTAAAAACGGAAGGGGAACCGGCAACTCTGTCATAATCACAGAGGCATCTCGTTGCTCAACATCGCCGGGAAGATCTTCTTCCGTTTCCTTCTCAATCGTCTTAACGGTCACCTAGAGCAGGGCCTGCTCCCGGAAAGCCAATGTGGCTTCCGCTGACACCGCGGAACAACCGATATGATCTTTGCCGCCCGCCAGCTACAAGAGAAGTGTCAGGAGATTCGAACTCACCTATACACTACCTTTGTGGATCTAATGAAAGCCTTTGACACGGTGAATCGTGACGGACTGTGGAAAGTCATGCAGAAATTCGGCTGTCCTGAGTGGTTCACGCACATGGTGCGTCAGCTTCATGACGGGATGACGGCGCGCGTCACTGACAACGGGACGGTATCCGAAGCATTCGCAGTGACCAACGAAGTGAAGCAGGGCTGTGTACTGGCCCCCGCCCTCTTCAGTCTCATGTTCTCGGCTATGCTGATGGACACCTACCGTGATGAGCAGCCTGGTATCCGCATTGCCTATAGAACTGACGGGCACCTTCTCAACAGTCGGCGTATGCAGGCTCCAACGCGCGTGTCTGCGACTACAGTCCATGACTTGCTCTTCGCGGACCACTGCGCCCTTAACACCGTGACGGAGGAGGACATGCAAAGGAGCATGGACCTCTTCGCCGAAGGCAGCGCCGATTTCGGATTAACAATCAGTGCAGCCAAAACGGTTGTCATGCACCAGCCGTCACCCAGCGCGGAATACAATGCTCCTCGAATCAATGTCAACGGTGCTCAACTCAAAAACGTGGAAACCTTCGCTTATCTAGGAAGCACGCCGTCACGCAACACGAGAATCGATGCCGAGGTTGCCCAACGGATCTCCAAAGCTAGTCAGGCCTTCGGCCGGCTGCAGGCCTCCGTGTGGAATCGCCACGGTATTCACCTGAAAACCAAACTGAAGATGTACAAGGCCGTCGTCTTGACGACACTCCTTTACGGAGCGGAAACCTGGACCGTCTACTCGAACCAAGCCAGGAAGCTGAATCACTTTCATCTCAGCTGCCTCCGCAGAATACTGAAGCCGAGATGGCAAGATAGGATCCCGGACACGGAAGTCCTGGAGCGGACCGGAATCCTAAGTATCCATGCCATGCTGAGGCAAGTGCAACTGCGATGGAGCGGCCACCTGGTAAGAATGGACGACGAGCGACTACCCAAATGACTTTTCTACGGGGATGTCGCTACGGGTTCTCGCCGGCAGGGAGGTCAAAAACGACGCTACAAGGACACTTTGAAGAAATCGCTGAAGTAACTGCAAATCAACTCGACGATCTGGGAGGACCTCGCTCAGGATAGACCGGCATGGAGAAGATCAGTGAAGACTGGTTCAGCAATCTATGAGGCTAACCGGATCGCCGCCGCCAAGGCCAAAAGAGCGGCACGAAAGTTACTAGCGCCCCGGACCAACACCGCCAATGCCCAGGCCCTGCCAACATGCCCGCGCTGTCAACGCATCTTCCGTGCGCGAATCGGCCTGGTTGGACATCTTCGGACGCAATGCACCAACAATCCGACAATTCCAATTTCTACGTCAAAGTCTGCCAACCCTCCTTCTGACTCCCCACCCTCACTCCTGGCATAAATTCCATTACTCCCACCATCATAGAGACCACATCCATCTACTCATCGCCTGCTACCCCCACCACCGCAACCACCACCGCCTTCGCCTTCACTACCACGACCACCACCATTCGCGATGGGGAATCTCTCCTTAGCTGTACTCAATGCGACCGCACATTCACCACACGCATCGGCCTGGTCGGTCACTTGCGAATACATCGTACAGAGACCGGTGAGCCAGTGCCTGGAGCACCATAACACAGCAAAGATCGTCGCCTCCACTGCCCTCACTGTCCTCGCGAATTCACTCATCGCATGGGCCTATTCGGTAACATGCGCATCCATGACAGCGGAATTCACCACAATGCCGACAACACCGATACACCATGCACACCCTACGCTCCTGCAATTTTTAGCGCCCCTGCCACCCCCACTACCATGAATGACATCCCCCCAGCCTCTACCGATTTCTCCTGCCCTCACTGCGCCCGCAACTTCAACTCAAGCATCGGCCTGGTCGGTCACCTGCGAATCCATCGCACGGAGGCTGGTGAACCAGTGCCTGGGGCTCCGACATACAGTTGACGCGCCCGCCTTCACTGCCCTCACTGCTTACGCACATTTACACACCGCATGGGCCTATTAGGACACATGCGTCTCCACGACAACCTCCGGTAAACCACCGGAGGTTAAGCTACATCAGCACACAATGCCTACACCAATGCATCGACAACACCCTCACAATCACCATTTATCCGAGTATATCACGGTTTCCTAGAAACCCTGGCTGGGATGTTTGCCAATCTGACGCTTCCGCCAGACCACGCCGTCGGCTCAGTGTATATGCTGTGTGTGTCGAGTGGCTGACCAGGGAGAGGGACTGGGAGTCAGACGGCGATGGCTGCTCCATATCCCCTGAGTTAGTGAATCCTGGTGTGTGCGTTATGGGGGCCAGGTCGTGCTGTGGCGCGCGAAGACGGGTACGGCGATCCGTCAGCCAATGCGCCCACTCCCACATCAGGTAACTGACCGGCTCGGACAGTGCCTGATGGTGGGGGTTGGAGAGAGAGTGAGGTCAACAGCTCAGCGTATTTTCGTCACTATAAACAATCTGACGCGCTTGAAACTATCACGATGTGCTAAAATCCGTGGCTTGGAAGGTTGCCAACTGACGGCATAACTCGGACCGCGTGGTCAGCCCAATGTGTGTTTTGTGTGGAGTGGCTGCCTGGCGGACTGAGAGTCAGGTTGCAATGGCTCCTTCTTAATGTGGCCTTTATGGCACTCCCACTCCGTGGGATCCGAGCCAGGTGTGGTGGCACGCCCAGGGGCGGTTTCGGCCGTGCCAGCCACCTGCGCCCTCTCCCATCTCCGGTCTTATTGACTCTGTCTTGACACCGGGCTCAGGTGGGGGAGGAGGAGAGAGTGCGGTAGCTGCAGCGCAAGGCTACTATCACTTAAAACTAACTCACGCGCAAGTCACCGTCCCTGCACCACCTGGTGTGCAGCATACGGTGGACCTCGTCGAAATCGACGGTCGAACTGCCAAGCTTTAACGCTCAGAAGGCGCTTGTCGTGAGTCAGCTGTGGAATGCACTGAACCTAAAGTAGCTATTAATGGTCAGAGCTTCGGCAGTCTGAAATATTCAGTCTGCCATTGCTGTACTCAAATCACTCTATCCTGAGGAACGAAGACACGGACAATGTACCAGTGTCTTGTTTGCATCTGAAGAATATTAAAAATGAAGGGGTTCCAGGTGTTGAGGCCCTAGGAAGAAGTAGACTGTCCAGTATACGTACTATGTGAAGCAGGTTCAACTGCAATGGAGCGAAGAGCCTACGAAGCCGACCAAACAACACCTATCCAAACTACAGTGTGTGATCGATCTCATGCAGTTCACCGAAATTCCAAAATATGTTTACGTGCATGGATGATTATTTAAGTAGGGTTGTAAGTTTAACTACCGTACAGTTTAAAGCAAAGGTATGACAGACATGCCAGTATGCCAGCTTGTGAATGCTCTGGTTTTCAGCCGCCGGCAAAAACATTGTAATTGGTAAAATATCCCTACGTAGGTAGTATGCCGCCCGTATAAATGTAAATATATTTTATAGAAAACTTAATTGAAGGTTATTTTTGTTATAGTCATTTTGAAGGAAATTAAGTTTTCTTGATGACTAATACGCCACCAGTATCCAGACCCTGGCAACATGTTCACATTTTCAAAATGCCTTCAGGACGCAGATTTGCTTCGTTGAACACCTTCGGGTTAACTGAAACATCGACATGACCGACCTACCTCCCGCACCGCAATACAGTACCACCACCGCTGACGACAGCCCTCTCCTCATTGTAAGTCTACGTTTGATTTCCCCGTTCGCGCTTGCCAGAAACATACATTAGCATCACATTGGGGACACAGAGGAAAATTACCAGGAGTTTAGGCCAAAATCTCCCCAGTGTTACTGCACACTTCCAGTCATATATGGGCCGCCTGCGAATCCATCGCAGCTCGACTGGTGATTGTCCACCTGGAGCCCAAAATACCGTAACCGCTTCCCCTATTCCGACTGTACACGTAAATTTGGTCGCCTTAGGAACCTACTCGATCAATTACGCATCTATGACACCAGCAGTTAAAACATAACTCATGCAACATGGTTTAAACACATTCGGGTACCACACCTGGAACCTATCCAATAGCTTGTCAAAGTCGATATTGACGAGGAATCACCATGTGTTTGTATCACGCATTAGACGGACGTGCACAACGCGTCAGCCAGGCCAGACATTCTCACTACCGGCCGACCGATGGGTTCGGACAGGCCACTGGCGCATGCGAGAGGGAAGAACGAATGATTCCGAGCGAGCGTTTGGTCGCCCACGGAAAATAAGGAAATGAGCCTGGAACGTTGCCAACTAACTGAGCAACTTGGTCCTGGATCATTTACCATACAAACAGCTTAGGTAGTCGGTAAAAGCCTAGGCGTGCATGCTTCGCAGATCTTGTGCTAATGCATGGTGCAGCTGCGAGGTGCTCGGTTCATCAGTGAGGCCTCTAGGTTTTACCATCTGCTTTCTGATATATATAAACATCGGTTGCAATGCTATTCTTTTTTCAATTTCCCCGGAAATTAATGCGTGAACAGCCAGAAGGTGGTTCAAAGAAATATTTTCAGATTCAGTTTGAAAGTCGATAGTAAAATTTGAGCTGAACTCCATCAGCTACTGTGGAATAACCGCGCAATTTTCACAAACTGCTAACAGGCAGTCAGTTGTACAGAAACACTGAGTGAGTTATCATACCGACAGCACAGGAACCAGAAAACACCCGGGGAACGCTGGGGGATCCCACTTAAATGCTGAACCCCTCGCAGCTGCGTGATGCAACGGCACAAGATTGGCGAACCACGCATGCCTGGGCTTTTAGCTAGTACCTGTGCTGTCAGTATGGCCAATAATACAACGTTCACATAGTCCTGACTGCCCGTTGGCAGCTTGTGAATGTTGCGCAGTTATTAAGAAGTGCTGATGTAGTTCAACGCATCTATTTTATATCAACTTTCCGACCGATCCTTAAAATGTTTGCTCTAGGATTAATTGCGAATGTGGACACTAATTTCTGAACAAATAATAAAGAGCAACTTGATCGAATCCTCAATTGAGGTTCGATCTGCAATAGTTCCTTACTACTGAACGTTAATCGAACTTTATCTTCGGCGATCCGCCATCCAACCTTTCCTTTGAAACCTTGTTCTTGCGTAATTATGACCGGGGCCAGGTCTGACACTCGTAGACGGGATGTTAGGCCTCGTCAGCCCTTAATATTACGCTCACCGCCAGTCGGTTTTGCCTTTGGGCAACTTCGTGGCAAGAGAAAGAGGGGAGAGCAGATGCTGTACCCGGTCGTTGGTCAGTGATTGGTTGTGTCACCACCATAGGAAATGCTAAACGAAAACCCTTTGCCATACCGGATATTACGGTCATGTACCATGCACTTCATAAGTATCCTAATGTTTTCATCACGCACTCCTGCGACTCGTTTTTGAAAGTTCGTCAAGGACAGAAGAACACTTGTTTGGGCCAGCCTCGCACTGACCACTCGAAAAAACTGTTAACGCCCCCTAGGGGATGTGTTCTACGCATCCTTTATTGATGATGGACTGTCAAACGAAATCGCCCACATACCTAGTTTATGCATTATGCATGCTAATTTCTGTGGTGCGTCCAAGCAGCTCGATTGGCTAGCGCGAGGAAACCGGGAGGTAGCTATTACTTTACAGTAGAATTGGCTGACTCTCAATCTCACTATCACAGGCACTACAGCCAATCAACTACAGGAAGGAGTGCTGTCGCAATTATTGGGTGATTTCGCCCAATAGCAGTCCACTGCGATGCTCGCTCTCAGATAAGCGTATATAGGCAAAATGTTTGGAGAAGACGCACACTAAAAGTTCGCCCTCTGCTCCGTTTGAGCCCCAGGGATCCGGGACGTACCTCCTAATTTTTACTTCAATTCGAAATGGTAAGTCATTCACTCATCACACAAGCATCTCAACTTCAGCGTGAATGTATAAGCGTACATGTAGGTCAAGCCGGCGTCCAGATGGGTAATGCCTGCTGGGAACTCTACTGCCTTGAACATGGCATCCAGCCCGATGGGCAAATGCCCAGCGACAAGACACTCGGAGGCGGTGATGACTCCTTCAACACCTTCTTCAGTGAGACTGGTTCGGGCAAGCATGTGCCACGTGCAATATTCGTTGATCTCGAGCCAACGGTCGTTGACGAAGTTCGCTGTGGAACTTACCGTCAGCTCTTCCATCCTGAACAACTCATAACCGGCAAGGAGGATGCCGCCAATAACTATGCTCGCGGTCACTACACCATCGGTAAGGAGATTGTAGATCTGGTCCTGGACAGAATTCGCAAACTGGCTGATCAATGCACCGGTCTCCAGGGCTTCTTGATCTTCCACTCCTTCGGTGGAGGTACTGGTTCAGGTTTCACATCTCTTCTGATGGAGCGTTTGAGCGTCGATTACGGCAAGAAGTCAAAACTGGAGTTCTCTGTCTATCCAGCTCCTCAAATCTCGACTGCTGTCGTTGAGCCATACAATTCTATTTTGACTACGCACACGACACTGGAGCACTCAGATTGTGCTTTCATGGTTGACAATGAGGCTATCTATGACATTTGCCGGTAAGTTGATGTCCATTTTGTCTAAAACAACCGTTTAGACGTAACTTGGACATTGAACGTCCAACCTACACTAACCTGAATCGCCTGATCGGACAAATCGTGAGTTCAATCACTGCTTCGCTGCGTTTTGATGGGGCTCTGAACGTCGACCTGACAGAGTTCCAGACGAATCTCGTTCCATACCCACGCATTCATTTCCCTCTTGCCACATACGCACCCGTTATTTCCGCTGAGAAAGCATACCATGAGCAACTGAGTGTTGCTGAAATCACTAATGCATGCTTCGAGCCATCAAATCAGATGGTGAAGTGCGATCCACGGCACGGCAAATACATGGCTTGTTGCATGCTCTACCGTGGCGATGTTGTCCCGAAGGATGTGAACGCTGCAATTGCAACGATCAAGACGAAGAGGACAATTCAGTTTGTGGATTGGTGTCCAACCGGTTTCAAGGTCGGCATCAACTACCAGCCACCGACTGTCGTGCCAGGTGGTGATCTGGCGAAGGTTCAGCGTGCTGTCTGCATGTTGAGCAACACGACGGCAATTGCGGAGGCCTGGGCACGCCTGGATCACAAGTTTGACTTGATGTACGCCAAACGTGCCTTTGTGCACTGGTACGTCGGTGAGGGTATGGAGGAAGGAGAGTTCTCCGAGGCCCGCGAAGATCTTGCCGCCCTGGAGAAGGACTACGAGGAGGTCGGTGTCGACAGCGTTGAGGCCGAGGGTGAAGAAGAGGGCGAGGAGTATTAGTCTCTTGCATGTGTCACTTGAATCGTCATGATTTTTGGCAAATTCTTCGATAAATAAATGTTTTTTCGTCACCCAATTCACGATTCATAATTTCTCTTTTTATCGTTGGGGAATGTTGCGTTTCAACTTTCTCTCCATCAAAGTTCTTTTTTCGAGGTAGCATCCTGCTCCCCAGATGAATTCCTAACCATATTCGTAGCATATTAATGTGAACTCCTGATACTGACTAATGTCTTCTTTTTTCTTATTTGGACATATTTGGCCTCATTCGGTACAGAAAGTATGCTGTTAAGTTAGGAGTGGGTCAAAACCTCGGAGGCGTGTATTCTATACCATCAATGATATTTATGTGCAGAGTTCGGGGTTAGCTTACTTGGCAATGTAGCAAGCTGCCGATTTATTAGTAGGCTCATTTTTTAACTTCAAAAACGTAGTATTGGCACTCCTTGTCCTATGCGCTTAGTTACATAAATTGGTCATTCCCAAACATGTGTTCAGTAGCTAGCTTATCGATTATCGTGAAGAAGCTGTGAACAAACTTCGGCATCTGGATCCAAATCCAGGCTACATGAGGATCGAAAGTTCTGTCATAAAGCTAAAAGGAGACGGGAAATGTTTCTTCCACTGGGGCTGATATTCAGACCAAGCATCAACGCTGAGGGGTGAATTAGTCCGCTTAACCGCCTGATGTGTTCGTGTTTGCTTCCCAAGAAGGTAGTTCAAAGCAGTAGTACTAGGTCTCTAAGTTCATCTTAGCTGTTTTAAAGCCTTAAAATCGGCTCCGCAGTTGTTTCGAAGACTGATTTAAACTGTGAATTCGTGCCTGAACTTTGTCTAATTTATTTCCAGATAGGGTTATGTTGGCGCTTACTAAAATTTTAAGGGCATAATTTTATGTCATGGGTGTGGTTTAGAGTAGAATAAGCGTTCAGGCTTAGGTTAAAGATAAAGTTAGGGCGGCAGTTAGGGTTAGCGATAGCGGTAAACAGCTTCCACCTGCAGTTTCGACAAACCGATCATCTTCAGTAACCCGTCATCAAGCCACTATAGTTACATATGCCCTGGGTTTGGGAATCCTGGTGTGTGCGTTAAGGGAGCCAGGTCGGGCTGTGGCGCACGGAGACGGGTACGCCGGCCCTGTCAGCCACTGCGCCCACTCTCGCATCAGACAACTGACCGGTTCGGACGTTGGTCTGATCCTGGGTGTAGGGAGAGAGTGAGGCCAACAGCTCAGCGCATTATCCTCACTATAAACAATCTGAAGCGCTTGAAACTATCATGGTGCGCTAAAAGCCGTGGCTTGGAAGGTTGCCAACTGACAGGATAACTCGGACCGCGTGGTCAGCCCAATTGTGTTTTTGTGTGTAGTGGCTGACTGGCGTACTGAGAGTCAGGCTGCAACGGCTCCTTTTTAATGTGGCCTTTATGGGACTCCCACTCAGCTGGGATCCGAGCCGCCCCTCCCTTGTGTTGTTGGGTTCTTGTTTGTGTTAGACCACAGAGCGTGGGTCGGCGTCCTCTCCCATCTCCGGTCTTCTTCATTGTATCTTGGCACCGGGCCCAGATGCGCGGTGGAACAGAAAGTGAGGCAGATGCAGTGCACGTCTACTCTCCTTATAAGCCAGCGCAAGTAACCGTCCCTGGACCACCCTGCTGTGGATCATACAGTGGACATCGTCGAAACCGACGGTGGAACTGTCATCGTTATATATGTAGTCAGCCTAGCACGGGGCAGGACTGGGCCAGAAGACATGAAAGGTCACAGGAGGAATGCGAGTATTCGGTCCTTAATGACGTTACAGGTTAGGGTTTGTGCGAAATAGTAGAAGGGGATCATGCAAAGGTCAGACTTTGTGACATTGGGTGTATAGGCGATCGAGCGTGTGTAGCACCATCGTAAACGTTTTTTTGTGGGACAGGAGAGCAGATAAAGAGGGTACGTTAGGACTCATAAATTACATAATCTCCGTAGATGTGTGTTGTGCCCTGTTGGGCGCAAATCCTGGATAAATTCTGCTTGCACGCATGGGGTTGGATTTTATAATCGGATAGTCATCACTTTTTCTGTCACTGGAATATGTTGGCTAAATGGCCTTGAAATATTTAACTGAGATCTACCCGATGACCAGCATCAGCTATATGTACAAGACTGTGGTTTCAGTTTCTTCCCGTACTGGTTCCATGTCGTTATTCGTTTGCTTCTTCGTAAGGCAACGTCAACTTTACATTGACTTTTGAATGCTTCTACGGAATGCTATATGGGAGAACGAACCGGTGAGAGACTGACACAAAAGTTGTTTCGATGCTTCTCTCACAGTCCTCGCGCATTTATAGGCCTGAAGTTTGCAACTTGCAAAGTGTACGCTTGTTCATGCTTCCTACCACTAAGGAAAAGAATCATACCTCAGTTTAGTGCATGCCATTTTCTGACTTACACTGATTACTAGGGGAGCCCTGATGTAAACCCCCTTTTCAATGTTGGTGCCCGATCAGATTTTTCATAATTGTGTACCAAAAATTTAAGGTGTTTAAGTTCGCAGAAAACTTTCCTACGGATGAACGACATCATTCCCATAGGCGGCTAAGGCGATTTTAGGTCTTTTTCCCATTAAAAAAGTCATGCCTCGTAAGGAAATTTTGAAGTGGCTTCGGGTGATTGGGTGGCCTATTTGGAGGAGCACTGGTTACCCGATCACCGAGAAGAGGCTGGAAAATGTGACCTATTCCCCTGCCTTCTACCGGAGGTAGCACCGTCACTCTGGCAGCCTGGTAATTTTCGATCGCTTTTAACCAACCTGATGATCTACGGCAGTGAAAGAAGGAGAGCTTCGATTGCCCGCGAACCGGTGCGCTATGGGTGGACATCGTGGCTTTACGGGACACCAGATTCGTCGAACGAGGAAAAAGTGGACGAGGTGGGTGGTGGATACAACTTCTGAAGCGGACGTCCAAAATCAGAGCAAAGATATGAGTATATCTCGTAACGCGACCGATTTGTGCTCATCTACCACAGCCTACTCTACCTGGGAGGGTTATAGGTGGTGATGTGATCGACAGCTGCAAAAGCAATAACCTTCTCATCATATAGGCCTGTACGTAGCACAGTCTCCACCTAACTGGCGCCTTCTTCCACTTTCTCGGCTGGAAGAAGATAACATGGATGCACACTCGCTTGCCTCACTGGCATTTGACGGACTATGTTCTCATTCGGAGATTGCACCATCAGATGTGCGAGCGGCCAAGGCGATATGATTTGTGGACTGCTGGACTTCCATCTTCAAGGCGAGGCTTCAACTGTAACCCCACAGTCCATCGCAGGGTATTCCAAAATCAGTTGAGGTAAATATCAGACTAGGTCATATGACTAGTTAATTGTCAACAACTGCTGAGGTCGGTTGAAGGCATCTGCTGTATGCCGTCCAAACCACCACACTGCAGGTCCTCGGTCGAATGCAGCAACAGCTTCACGACTTGCTCAACGATAATGATAATAAATCGTCCTCTGTTATCTAAGAGGTAGAGAAAACATGGATCGAGGCCAAAAATGAATACATAAAAGCTACAACAGCAACAGTGGGTTAAATCTTCTCCAAATTTTTACCATTACATCTTCCCGAAACCTCATTTATCTGCCGACGCGTAGCTGGAGCAGGGACCCGAGAAACTGGAATGCAGTTTACGGAAACCGACTGCAGAGTCTGGAAAAAGGGGTCCGATATTTAAACACCTCGGTCCAATCCTAATAACTCTATCAGTCACCAAATGCAAGAGAACTGCCCATAAAGTCAGATCAACTTAAACATCAGCTTCCTGAGCAGGATGATGTCCCTGGACAAGGTGCGTCACGATTGATTCTGCAAAATTATCCTAAAAGTTGTTTGTCCCGAAAGATTCAAGACTGGACGATGACGCGGTTCACAGACAACAGGGACACTCAAGGAAACATTTTGCCGTGATAAACGGGGTGAAGTGGGACGGCGTAATATCTTCTCTCCTCTCCCCTTCCCCCACCCCATCCTCTTTAGTCGTATGGTATTGGTCAACTTGGTGGATTCCTACAGTGAGAAGCGGCTGGAACTGAGCACCATTTACCAAACCGATGGGCAGCAGCCCAACGTTTGACGCATAACGGCACCTTCAAGAGTCTCCAAGGCTAAGGTTAACGATTTCTTGCCCAGGAACGAGTGGATGCCAAGCATAACAACGGAAGCAGGTCAGCAGTGAATTGTCGACTGCATCGTCTCGAGGTACTCGAAGTTCGGCCCGATTCTCAGTATGGAGAGGTCGATGACCATGCATCAACTGGTGCTACATCAATATTAATGAAACTCGATTCACGCCAGTGGAAAAACTCGCGTAATTGGAAATTTGTGTCCCAATGAATATCTAAATCAACGAATAAATCGTCAATCGTATCTCCCAAGTCAGCCAGGCATCCAACCGATTACATCACTCTATCTGGAATAGCCGCAGAATCTTCCTCAATGCAAGCATGATGATGTACGGGGTTGTTGTGAGAACAGGCTCCTGGTCGGCACGGACACATGGGCAGCCTACAAAAGAGTAGCAATCGAAGCAGATGCTGCGAAAACCTACTATTCCTATCAAATAATTAACATACAAGTCATTTTCCTGCGCCCACCATGCTGCTGGGCACAAGTCAGACGTCGTCGTTCGCGACGGCAGCCAATTTGGCGAGGTCGAACTAAGCGTTTTTAAGGGGTTTGGAGCACGTCCTTTTACTGAAAATTTTCAGACATGCGATTACGGCCTATGCGATGGCCTGGAGAAGTTTGGACAGCTTAACCTAAAGGAATGGCTGCTTATTGAGGGTCGTAGTAGCAGTTCGCCTGACACAAAGTGGTTTATTCGCAAATGAGGGACCAGGCCGATGTGTGATGGCATTTGTGCGCCCAATGGATGGAACCCAGTCCACGATGTCAGTGGGGATGCTGATGGTGGGTGCCGGGATGAATGACGAGTTGGACTGAATGGCTGGAAAGCGAATCTGGGGGAGGATGTGGTGATGCAGATGCGCACCCAGGACATCACTGAGGGGTGTTAAGTGTTGTAAAGCCGATTTGCAGCATACGAAATTTACGTGCCCTGTTATTTTCAATGTTTTTTCCGCTGTAATGGACTACATAAAGTGCTACTCCAGTCCGCTATGCCTGCGGATCCTCTGTGAGGACTTTCCAGGTCTCGGGGATGATTTTCAGACACATGAGGGAAGCCTTCCGGATGCCTTTATATCGTCCAGTCCCTTCGTTTTGTTTGCAAATAGCCAAAAGAGAAAAAGGTCGTTGTGCATCTCCCTTTTAGCCTCTGTTTTGGCGTCGGAAATAATCGTATTTATTGGTATTGCTGCTGTTAATGGTGTAGGTCAGGCGTAGCCCCGTTTCCCGGACATCATATTGTGGATTGTGTGCCATTTCATTGAACTATTTCCAGCGTTCCTGACGTGTGTGGCCAAGTACTTACTTTACGGTGAGTTGCGTGCCATTCTGCAGTTCCTTCCATTGCGTCTCAATATTGACAAGAGTCCCCAGTGCAAATGTTTTTTCATGCAATTTATGCAATTCAATTAGTATTCAGACGTATGACACAGTATTTAAAGCGGTAAGGACTACTTGCATTGCCCAATAAACATGACATGAGAACAAGACCCGCAGTGGCTTTGTGCTAAAATTTCTGGGTAACCACGGTCCGGTATAATGTAAGGTTTAGGAATAACTTTGAGGTCAGGTTTAAGGTTAACATTGCGGTTAGAGTCAGCGGTATGTTTAGAGTAAAGGTTTGGGCTCGAGTTACCCGTAAGGGTAGGGCAAAGGGTAGGCTTAAGGCTACGTTTTAGAGTAACGTTAGGGATAGGGTTTTTGTCAAGACAAATAAATGTGTATCCTTCCTGGAATTACGCTCATGACCACCTTTATTACTTGGGTGGGGCATTCTTATGCTAGTGTTCTCTTAAGGGAGCGTATTAGTAATTCGTACCTTTTCCTCGCCTAACGTTGACTTACCCTGCGCTCGACAGCGAACTTGCGGTTGAAGTTTCGCCTTGGAGATGGCAGTTTTGTGGTCCGTCCAGTTGTCAGCATCTAATATCGCTTTGGTCATTAGCATGCTTGACGAGCCTGTCTCCGTACGAGAAGATAGTCCAACCAACGTCAGTGGAGCAAACGGGTGTGTATCCCTCTTGCCTTCTTGAGGCCAAAGAGGCAGGAAAAGGCGGTTTTCAGGAGAAGACGGTGGTATGTGCAGGCCGGTAGGATGAGAATGGCATTGCTATCTCAACTGCCGGTCTGGTAACCCCTTAACATACATCCTTCTTAGAGTAGTCGGGATCCATGCGGACGATGAATTCACCATGGGAAAACAGTTTGTACGCCCTCGGGTCAGTCACTATGACTTTTACCATTTCCAGCTGACATCTCCATTGAAATTTCAAGAGCATTCCAAGCGAGAGGATTCGCAAAGTACACGCATTTTTATTGGTGTTACATTTAAAAGCTCTGCCTTCTAAATGATGGTTCTGTGGGCCTCTATAAACTAGGTAATTATTTGCCGCATTTGCAGCACAGGAACTAGCTAAAAGTCCAGCCACGCGTATTTCGTTCAGCTTGTGCCACTGCATGACGCAGCTGCGAGGGGTTCAGCTCTTCAGTGGGTGCCCCAGCGTTCTTCAGTGTATTTTCTGGCATATTAACTCCATATCTCAAATTCTGAAGTAGACGTACCCAGCTCCGGGCTTTATTAAGGAATTCGTGATCCGGAGAACGCTTCCTTTTCTGGAAGCCTCAGGAACCAGATCAACTAACAGCTTGGTATCTGTAAGTGCATTACGAGCCAAAAACGTGGACTTGACTTCCGAATGCACTTACCCCTGGTCCAGAAGCATAATTT
Organism: Schistocephalus solidus; assembly: GCA_017591395.1. Classification (NCBI taxonomy): domain Eukaryota; kingdom Metazoa; phylum Platyhelminthes; class Cestoda; order Diphyllobothriidea; family Diphyllobothriidae; genus Schistocephalus; species Schistocephalus solidus. The sequence goes on from WEDG01002550.1 coordinate 290,538, forward strand.
TGTTCCTTTGTGGTTACTAGAGCATGACGCACCTGTTCTTTCAATTCACTGAAATAGAAGCTGATTAAGATGAGTACTCTCTTTCTCTCCTGACTGTGACTATCCCGAGTTTTATTAAAAGGACATGCCCGAAAGACATTCGACGCGAAGGAAACAAACGGTGAAAATAAAGATCTATTTACCAAATTAAAGCACTGCTTTCCAGGCATTGCCGTTGTGGGGCTTATGAACAAAAACCTGGAGCTGGTGTATATCCGTTCAATTGTGCACTAGAGCAGTCACTTGACCATGTTTGACGCAATACTACCCTTGAAAACGAGGTTAGACTGTCACCAATTTTTAAGCACGTACGTTTTTTCGAGTTTTTCTGGTCAGGAAGGAGATATTTATCGATAGGTTTCGTTGGATAGTCCTGTCCAAGCGAAATGCCTTTTGGAAAACTTTTATCCCCATTAACAGCTGTTAACAGCCCTAATGAGGGGGCACAGCATCAGGTTAAGTTTTCTTTGAATCGGTCCGAGTGGTTTCTCGGTAGATTGATTTCTGAATGGAACTGTTCACTCATCTTTGTATAAGAACGTTTAAGAAAGGCAGCATGCCATTTTCCTCAAGTTCGAGTGCATATGTGAACTTTTTAGATGCCCCGTTCATAGTTTTGTTCACAATTTTTGTCTGATCCTTCTATAGGGTTCAATCGGCCAGAAGCTCCTACGGCTCGGTTGGGTCGGAGCGAATAAGAGAGAGTCTGCAGTTTTATTCTGGTGCATCTAGTTGATGCTGGTCGTTGGTGAGTTGTCAATAAAATCTTCATGACCATGCATCGGTTACCTATTTGCCTTTCAGTACTATTTCGACAGAAAAAGCGAAGACCCTCCGATTAGAAAACTCAAACATACGCGCGCAAACACACATCATGCATTATTTACGTGGTGTAATGATTCAGTCCTGACTGTTCCTCTTTATCCGCTTCCCTCACACAAATCCAGTCTGTTCCTACGGTGGTTCTGCATACACTCGGCCGTCTGCCTATACCTCCGATATCCGCATCAACTATTGGTAATTACATCTGATCCTTGAATGATCCACTTCTATGACATATCAGTTCAACCGTCAGTGTCAGCGAAGTTAACCACGTGCCCCAACGCAAGGTGGCGCAGGTACGTTAACTCGCGCCTGAATTAGATTATAATGAGTTTAGGCTTACGCAGCATCTTCTGCACCCTCTCCGCCCCTCACCTGGGCCCTGTGTCATGACCAAGTCAAGAATACCGGAGGCGAGAGAGAGAGAGAGAGAGCGCGGATGGCTGGCGCGTCTGGAGCCGCCCCTGAGCGTGCCGCCACACCTGGCTCGGATCCCACAGAGTGGGGGTGCCATAAAGACCACATTAAGAAGGAGCCATTGTAGCCTGACTCACCGTCCGCCAGTCAGCCACGCTGCACAAACACACACTGGGCAGACCGCACGTCCTGAGTTATCCCGTCAGTTGGGAACCTTCCAAGCCATGGTTTTTGGTGTAGCGTGATACCTTCAAGTGCGTCAGATTGTTTATAGGGAGGAAAATGCGCCGAGCCGTTGACCTCGCTTTCTTTTTCCTTTCTCAGACCCTAGCCACCGTCCAAACCGGTAAGTGGACTGGTGCAGAGAAGGGGCGCAACTGCTGATCTATCTCAGGAACTATTCTACGCGTACCACGTAAATGACCCGGCCCCCAACTATAATACAAAATGGATATAGTTGCCTTCTACTCTTTACGCAACCCCTAACCTGAAACTCCATTACGGACCGCATTTTTGTCCTTCACCTTTCATGTCGTGTAGGCCAACTACATATTTAACAACACTGACTTGATGACGGATTACTAAAAACAATCGTCTGCCATTATAGTAACCATAGAGCTAAATCTGCCGGTAGGCAATGCGAATAAGGCCTGCGCATGTTTAGCGGATGGGTGAAACTAAGTCCACGCTTAATCAAAAAACATCAAAGGCACTTTTTAGACTTTCAACTAGCTAAGACAGTCTCAGCACAAACTCAGTGCTTTGTGCTGCCTTTGGATCCAGCAAGTTTAGTCATGTTAGGCGATTAAGTGGATCCATTTACCCTTTGGAGTACATGACTTGCCGCCTCTACCGCTTCCGATTAACAAAAAAACCTCTCATCTAGATTTTGCCTCAAGAACGGAACTTTTGGTCGCCGCGTAACCTTCATGCCGAGTCAGCTGTTCCGTTACAGTACACCTTCCGCGGCCAGCAGGGAGCTTCGCGCTGTTGTCGTGGCCACATACTCGCCCGTCCGTCGGGTTGGTGAGTAATCGTGGCTGACGTGTGCTGTGAACGCCCATCTGCGCGCCGCAGGAACTGTGCCCTGCACTGTGGATGCAATGCACGCACACCCACGCACACACAGGCGCCGTTGTTTTAATGTCGCGCAATGCGATGAGTCACTGCTGGAGGCATCTTTGCGCGCGGAGGTTTGTCTTGGCAAAGCTTTTACTGACTTTGTCCTCCGCGCCTAGGACCGATGCATACCGCTTTTCCGTGTACGGCGTGGCGTACAAGCGCGTGTAGTCTGTCGTTTTTCCTAAACGTGGGCTAGGGAACGCTTAGGACTCGAAATCAATAAACGAATATTCCTCTCTCTTCTTTTTAATTTTGGAAACTATTCATGCACTTTCCGCTACCTCCTACCGCTCTTATAGAGGCCACCCAGGCATTGGAAGTCAAATCTAGGTTTTCTAGCATGCTTCCGGATGGGTGTTACCTACCTCAAGGCCTTCAGAAGTATTTGATGTCCGCGGACCACCCCAATAGGTCTACATGGCTTTCCGGTGCGTGTTTTTTTAAGAGTTAGTCAGGGAATAACACTGGAAGCACGCCGTTGGCCAAACATAAGTGAACTTTTCCCTGCATAGAAACGCATCCTACTTACTAATTTTCCTTACGTTTGAGTACTTTTCTGTTAAAGTATTTCATTAAAAAACTAGATGAGAAAATCAACTTCATCTGTCCCTAAGCATAAGTACAGCTCCAACTCTTCTCTGTCTGAAGCGAAGGAGATATGAGATTTATACCGGCTTTATCACAGGTATGTACAAAGGTAATCTCCGACCTACTCTATGTGACTGACATTGAGAGAACCATGTGAACATGTGGTGCAGCTAGTGCTAGGAGGACTTCTGATATCCTCATCGGTGCGATAGCGACGAACTAGCACTTGATCCTCCTAGAAAATCGTTCTTCAGGTTTTAAAATATTCCAACTCTTTGAGACGGCAATACCCCCACGTAGTGCGAATTACTTTCGTTATTCTCAAAGAAGGGCAGACTGCGTTTCCCGAGCTTCGAACATCTACACAAATATGGAGTTAATTTAGGTCACATCGTGCCTCTGAAATTCTCAGTCTACCTAGAAATCATCCGCTATTAACCTTTAACTCCGGAGTCGTTCATAAATCCATCTCGGTTCGAACAGTGGCTCAGCGGCCCAATAACTTTGCTACACTGAGGGGACTAGCTCATACACTGCAAAGACCTTCAAGAACTGATCATGTGCATGCAGAATCGCATACCATGTGGTTTTAGTTAAAGTATACTCTCTTCTTCCTGAGAAATAACAATAACAGAGCAGGAAATGGCGAGAGCAATTCTATTTTTCTTTAGCCAAAATTAAGTCTTCGGTAAAGTCCTTGATTTTATTCTGCTTCCCAGAATATTTCTTGACTTACGCTCATCCCCAATAAATCTAATCTAGCATTCACGTGTAAAACTAATCAAAGTTAATGTAGTGAGGAATTACCTTGACTCAAAGAAACCCATAAATTGAAATTTAGAATCTCAGCCTGTCGCTAACAACAGGCAGCGACTGATCTCACGAAATTTTGACTGAAGTGCTTCCCACGCGGAGGAAATACTTAAGCGGAGTTACAATATTGAGTAGCTCTTGACAAAATCCCACAGTATTTCCGACACGCCAGCATGTTCCCTTTTGCATGCACTTATTTTTGGCCGTCCGCAAATATATTTTTAAAAAAATTCAAAAAATAGATTTTTATGTACTCATTTTGTAGCAAGTCACGTTGTGCTTAAATTTTATACGTGAGGAAAGGGTATCTATGGGTTTTAAAAGTTTACTGCTTATGAATTTGTTAAAGACCGTGCAGGGTCCATTCAAGTAGCTATCTGTCAGTTTAATCATGCTTTGCATGCAGTATACAGCCTAGTCGATATCTGTTGCAAATTTCAGATGAATTATATGGCCTCCTTAAGAGGACATGAAAACAGGAACCGTCCGCAATGCAGGTGGCTTTGTGCCCAATTCCTGGGAAAAGCGGGTTGTGTTTGTGGTTAGCATCAAGGTTAGCGGTAAGTTGATTTGCGGGTACGATTAGGGTTTAGGTCAGGGTTAATGTTACCTGCAGGGTAAGGGTTTAGGGTTAGGGTTTGGAATAAGATTTGGACTAAGGTCGAGGTTTTTGTTAGGGCTGACATTGGAATTTGGTCACGGCGGTATTTAGCCTTAGTGAAATTATGCAAACGACCACACTTATTACTGGGGGGCGTTCCTTTTCCTTGTTTTTTTTAAGGAATCCTCAACAAATTTCCTAAGCTCCATATGGTGTCTTCTTAATGACACAAGGAAATTTATGTTTTTCCTTACACCGAAAATATACAGCTTGTAGACTGAAATATCAAATCGAAAAATGCAAAGGCAGGTCGGGCTCAAAAGGCTTTGGCAACGACAAAAAATTTTAAGCGACATTTATCATTTTTTCAAATGCCAAATTTTATTAAGGTGGGATTCGCTACCAACTGAGTAAAAAAAGGATGTGCTTGGAACAGGTTGTCTTTAAGGTATATTTGAATTTTGTAGATACATTAAAACTCTTATGAAAAAAACACATATTACTTAATTAGTCATTTGTAACGAGTGAAATTTTTCAGGCAGACGAAATTAAGTGCATTCTGAAGCCAAATTCCTGCAATGTGTGAAATATCGAGGTATTATGCCGCAATATTACAATCCCATTTGCACGGTCTTTTCTCATCGAAAAGGCATTCCAGATTTCCGTTTATCATTTCATTAGCTTCACCACTGACGCAAGCTTTTTGCTGCTAGGTCTACGCTGACATTTATTGGTCTATATGCCTAGTTTTAGCTCTCCGTACCCGAGAACAAAGATGATGGGTAAATATTCAATCCGCATTTTGTCAGATTTGAATAAACTCGGTGAACTTGGTGAGATTCGAACCCACGACAACAAGGCTTGAGTAAAACCAATACTATCTGCCAAAATTTTCCCACTCAACCAACTAAGGTTACAGCAATCCAATACTAGTTACTTCGAGAGTAAACTAGTGACAGTGTCTGCAATCACAGCCGTGATACGAGAGAAGGTGAACTGCAATTTGAATGGACACTGGCTGAAGAACACTACTGAATTTAGTAAAAATGGCAGAGGAGTGGGAGAACACAGTGTTTGAAGAACCGACGAAGGCAGCCCATTTTTGAACCGGGTGTATGTGCTTATCTTGTTTGAGTACAATCGGTAAAGAAAATATGTCAAGGTACAGAGGGCAGTTCTCTCCTTATAGACCTTTCATTACAGTAGCATTCTTATCTTATTAAATTTTAACCGAAATGCTGAACTGTGTTTCCGATTCAAAAAATTCCGAAAATAGAGTCATAAGATAAATTATTCTGCAGCATGATTCCAAGTTATTTCAGTCACGTCGGAAGCCGGCTTCTGTGCAAGCTTGGTTACAGCTGTCTGTAAAAATACACTCTGTAAAAAAATGACCACTTAATTAGTATGCGTTTTTTACATTGATTTTCGATGCTTTCATCAATTAACATACGTTTCATAGAAAATATTTCAAATACATTTATCCTTGTATGTTTCATAGCGAAATTATGTCTCCTTCCAATTTTATACTTGAAAAGAGGGTAGTTTTCAGTTCTTTATTAATGCCGTGATCAACATCCATCGCAAAATTTTATGAATACTATAGGACATCGATAATAGCGCATAAAAGTTGGATTTTTCTTAGACAGAATGTCTACAGTATGTAATTTGAAGACTCTGAATTTAAGTGTAGTGACAAGCCGAGTCTACAGTTACTCAGAATTGGAAAAGTTTGTTAAAAGTGAAAGTTTGCGTTTTTTCAAGTACAAAAGTTAAGGAAAACATTATTTGGTAGAAAATGAGTATGAGAAAGAATTTCTTTGTGTGCGTTCTCTAAAATAAATTTGAATTTCTAAGGGTATCGAAAATATATTGGAAAATTTCATACTCATTAAGTAGTCCATTGTTACAGGGTACAGTTTTTGCAGACCATTGGAACGAAGCTCCGCCAAAAGTTGGCATCCTAAAATGCTTGAAATATCGTGGCATTAGGCTGCATGATAAGTAATACTGCAACTTTACTTAGGTAATATTTTCGAATCGAAAAGATAGTTCAGGGTTTCAGTTGACATTTCATGTGATAGCACCATGCGATCAATCCGGGCGATATGCTGCCTACACTGAGATGTAAATACTGATAACAAAGGAATCCAGATGAGGGCTTGGGTGGCTGTTCTTGATACCTTCTTAAAATGTGAACTCCAGGTATGGCACCAAATGTAGATATACGTCTTTGCTTTACTATGCACTTAGAATAATCGAAGAGGTCGTGGAAATGGTCAAAAACGTTTTGACCAGTGTGAACTAGGTAAACGGAGTAAACTGTATGAATTAGCATGCCAACCCTGTCTGAGGCTTAAATGAAGGTCTCGATTCGAGCAATCGAGATTTAGTGCCTCATCATGCAGCCAGAAGTTCAAATCCAGGCATCCAATCTCCTAAACAGGATAGGATTAGGAGGCACTAGTGTTCGGTGAAACTTCTCTCTATGTGATTGAGTTCTCTCCCACCAACTGCACCACCTTTGCATTCATCAGTTTGCCTTCAAAGAATTCACCAATTGCTGGGATTGAGAACATGGCACAACGAGCAATTAGCATTCAGACAAATAGGTAAAGGGAAATAATCAGAATTAATGGTTTTAGCTCGAAAGAAGACTGCACCAGGCACCAGAAATTCAAAATGGTATATCACTGGAGAATGACCTCCCCTCTTTTTGGCGCCAAGTTCCAGGAAGTTTAGGAGGTTAACATTAATGTTGAGGGGTACGGTAACAGGCTCACCAGGCAAGGTTATGTCAACCGTTACTCCAGCCTGCAATTGGGCTTACGCAGTTGACAGGGATATTTCGCTGTTGGTATTGCGAAAATCTGTCGTCAATTTAGACAGGCCGAATCGCAACCCTTCCGTTCCATTCTTTAATTTAATTAGATTAACCTTAATTGGGTATATAGCTTGCAAAACGGACCACGTTCGTTTAATGCTCAGGACTCAGTCTGGAATTGAGAAATGTTTCGCTTGAAAGTATGGCGTGTGAAGTTATTAACGTCAGATTAACAAGGATGACAAAGATAAGGGAGACTGGAGTGGCCATTTCTGGCTTGTTAGCCGCCGTCAGCCAGTCACACCCAACCCCAGGTGGTGCATCACCCGAGGCTCGAGCACGCAACCTGTTGATCAGAAGTTCAACGCTCTAACCATCAAGCCATGAGCCCGTTGTCTTCGCCGTTTTAGAATATTGACATGCGTTGACGAACGCTCACCAATCGATATTAGAAATCACTCGTTCCGCTCTGCCTTGGGACTCACTTTCGAGGCCCGCCAGCAGCCGCACAGCGGTTAGTAGTAGTAGTAAAGGCAGATCGTTAGGCTTCTGATCAACAGGTCGCGGGTTCGAGCCTCAGGTGGTGGAACACCTGGGGTTGGGTATGACTGGCTGATGACGGCTACTGAGCCAGAAATGGCCATTCAAGTCTGCCTTGCCTTTGTCGGTAATGTCATTCCGAGAAAACTGTACCTATCCAATGATTCAAAATGGGTCTTTTTTAAGTCCTTGTCTACGACCTCGTAGGTTAAGTCAACGAATGTGAAGTTTTCGTAGAGGGCACCCTATTTTAAAAGTATGCAAGACATTTTTTCTTGTTAAAAGAGCTAAATATGTGGTTCCCATGCATTTTTTATTTGCTCGCGCCACATCGAGCCAGAGGAGCGGGCTAAAAAGCAAAGATGGGCATCGCTGTTCGCAAACATGTCGGAGGAAAGAGTTAAAAGTGGACAATTTTCCTCCAGAGGTGAGTGGTTACAATCTTGGGTGACATGGGAAACCGAAGTCCCTACCTCGTAATACAGGTGTCTTTGTGTGAAATTCCAGGAAAACTGGCTAATCCCGTGCCCTAGCACTGAACATACTCTTGATCCAAACTCTGACCTTACCCCTAATACTAACCACAGGTTTGCTCCAAACCCTAACATGAACCCTATTCCCATTCTCCTTGGAATTTCATCATTACAATGCATTACAATTCATCATTACAATGCATTACAATTCATCATTACAATGCATTAAAATGCATTACAATGTATTACAATTCATCATTACAATGCATTACAATGCATTACGATTCATCATTACAATGCATAACAATGCATTACAATTCATCATTACAATGCATAACAATGCATTACAATTCATCATTACAATGCATTACAATATATCATTACAAATGCATTACAATGCATTACAATTCATCATTACAATGCATTACAATGCATTACAATTCATCATTACAATGCATAACAATGCATTACAATTCATCATTACAATGCATAACAATGCATTACAATTCATCATTACAATGCATTACAATGCATTACAATTCATGATTACAATGCATTACAATTCATCATTACAATGCATAACAATGCATTACAATTCATCATTACAATGCATAACAATGAATTACAATTCATCATTACAATGCATTACAATATATCATTACAATGCATTACAATGCATTACAATTCATCATTACAATGCATTACAATGCATTACAATTCATCATTACAATGCATTACAATGCATTACAATTCATCATTGCAATGCATAACAATGCATTACAATGCATAACAATGCATTACAATTCATAATTACAATGCATTACAATGCATTACAATTCATCATTACAATGCATTACAATATATCATTACAATGCATTACAATTCATCATTACAATGCATTACAATGTATTACAATTCATCATTACAATGCATTACAATGCGGGGTTTCTTTATTCCCGTGTCCTATCCATTCGTGTTTCAATTCCTGAGCACAGTCACTCGAAACATGGTGCATTGCCTTATTCCGCCCTGTGCACCATACTTTTCACTCTCTCGCGTCAGACCGACTGGAAACCATGGAGTTAAGCTACTATTGACCCATGGGAAACAATTATTACACTATCACCTCAATTCCATGGACAGTTCTCAGTCTAGTATGCATAGTTAATAAATAAGCTCTCTGTAATCATCTTGGATGGTCCGTAAAATGAAAAACATGGAAAAGGCCAGAAACTCCTGGGGACATCTGAGTTTCTAGAAAAGTGCTGTATTTGCAACAACTCCTTGCCGGGATGATAATTTAGTTGCTAGATGAGGACACAAGTCAGCATGCTGATTTTTTCAAGTATGCAACTTCTCTGTTTACTCTCAGGGTGGTTAAAGTGTCTCGTCCGCAATCACCGAAACCAACAGATTCCCTTACTCAGTCTTTTTCCGGCAACAACAAGTCACATCCACGAAACAAAGAGTCTTTCATTATAATGCAGGGTTGACTAGATAACTGGATGCAGATGGTTCCGATTTTGACCTATTTCATGCTTCAGCTCTTCTCTTTCAAACATATGCCACATTAACAGCAGGTAGTTACTTGTAGCACGACCCAGTATCCTAATTCTTCCGTGGCTTCAGTATAACACTCGGTAACAGTTGCTTCGACGAAGGCATCTCAGCACACGAAGGAGGTAAAACACAGCAATAAACATTGAGTTGTATTATAAATAGAATGCACCTGGCACGATGGCAAAAGCTCCATCGCTGATGTCAAAATGTAGACCTTGTTATTCAAGATATATGATTGAAATGCTCCCCTCCTGGACCCGGTACGTTTAGTGTTTAAGTTGCTTTGCCGACCCCAGCGTTGGCCCTCTTTCCACTGCAAGTATTCAACATTAAAAAGATACACCGGTAAGCTGGCCTAAGTGTAACTATGGCACCTGTGTTGCCATGGTTATCAAAAATAATAACGGGCCAGCTGGAGAGGGAAAGCTTTGCAGTTTATGTAAAAGACCATGATCAATGTAGAGGGTAATATAAAGTGTCCCCTGGCCGCCATAATTTTGATGCACAAATTAATTGAAGTGAGGACCTTTTGTGCGTTAGGACCAATGAGAGCAGGTTTGGACGCGCTGAGCTTTACTACCATTGGTTCCGGTCACTCCTTGATGCATGAGGGAGCTTTGGGGGCTAGATTAAAAGTTTATTTTCCAACGCAGCCTTTGGAAGTGCAGTAGAAAGGAATTTAGGCTCAAAATTTGGATGTTGTGTTTATTTTAAAAAAATATTTAAGCTTATTTGTGTGCTGGGCGCTCTCGTTCTTATAGCCCTCCAAAATTTCAGACACATTGCATTCCAAACATCATTCAACACATTGATCTCGACTTCACGCCGCCCTAAGTAGGCCAGGGTAAGTACCCATTGCCGGGCTTTCGTTTAAACAGAAATATCTATTTATTGTTTACTGCTTGGTTCCATCTGTTAAAGGACTTCACAATCGCATACAATTTATGTCTAACCAACTTCACTCCAGGCCTTCACGTCTTGAATTGAACGTGTGGGACCAGGATCTTGCAAGCCGCCGCTGTTTATGCATTTGCAATTGGAAGGGTGATAGCGTCTTAAACTAAATCAAAATGAAATCATTGACGCTGGCCTTCTTCACGCAGATGCAAGCGAGATACTCTGCCTAAAATGGTCCTATGACGGGTGAAAGATAATTTTTTTAAGAACCACACCGTAAAAAGCATTCTTAACTCCTTGAATATCCGATTTTTGGTGGAGCTAAGTTACCGAAAACCCTACTTCCTCGCTAAGCGGGCAATTTATGGCTCAACAACTCTAACGATCATCCAACAGGCCCATTTGGAATAGTTTCCACAGACAGATCGGTGTCTTGATCGCTGTTTCGATACAGACTGTGTTGTTTTAGATCTATAAACTTCTGAGCGTTAGAGAGTTGGACTTCTGATCAAAGGGTTGTTGGTTTGAGCCCCGGACGGGGCACCACCTGGGGTTGGGTATGGATTGCTGATGAAGCTAATAAGCCAGAAACGGACATTCCAGCCTCTCCCATATTTTTCGACATTGTTCATTTGCCTTTAGTTCTGCTAACACTAGCCACTTTGTGGCTGCTGGCGGGGCTCGAGATTGAGCTCCAAGGGTTGGCACAGAACGTTACCTTGCGCGTGAACTAGTTTACAGTGAAGTGGACTTGCACACATCTCTTGCACTTTCTAGTCTCTCTCACTCACCTAGTTATGATGGAAAGACAATGTCCAGATGACTGGATGTTGGTTGCGGCATAGTGTTCGACCAAAAGGAAACAATCTATCTACGCGTGCCACACATAAAACCTGATCCCTACATCGTGCATCAGATTTTCATGAAGGCAGTTCGGAGCACGCATGTGTGAGTGTGCCGAGGATATCAAATTGTGAAGGATTCATTGAGTCTGACACTCAGTTTATGGATGCACCGATGTACCCTGTCATTTGACAGCCCTGAAATCCACAACTTTTGGCCTGTCGTGATAAATTTAAACATGCCATATTTATTGTAGTGAGGAGTGCGTTGAATGCTGCGAGGATGGGTCCTCTGTTGCCGGCCTCCGTCTCTCTTTCCCCTGCATCAGTCGGTCGCTCACGCCTGTTACCAGCTGGTGCCGGGACAGGGTGCAGTGGCTGACACGTACTTGGCACAACATCATTAAGACGTGCCGTGAGTCAACCTGACCCCGTTTGGTCCAACACAGTCCACTGTGGGTTTTCGGAAGCAGGAGTGAGCAGACATTTATAGTGGTCCATGCCCCATTAGAACACCCTTTTGTCACCCCGTGGATAATAAAATGGAGCCAACTGAGGTACACAATCCCTGGGGCAGTGTACCCTATACCGGTAAACACGACCAGTTTCAACCTAGAACCCGCACATATAAAGTGGTTGACATCAGTCTACCTACCTCTGTTTCCCTCTCAGGCCTGAGTTAACCCCCTAAAAGTGCACCCTAGCCTTACCATCGTCCACTGCTGTCTGAGACAGCACCAGCGGGTTCCGTAGGTACAAATACCTCACTTCTTCAGGCATCTTCCACCTTCTCTTGCTAACCGAGACTTTGTATAGTGATTGGGGCGCTCTAGATACGCTCACCACCGCACATGAGGTGATCGGTACAATTATAACAGTTAGTAACGGCACCCAGGGAATAAACTAAGGTCACTAAAGCCCTTTTTGTTACAGGCAGGAGGTGATGATACTCTGTCGGTGGGACAGTGACAAAGTACAGTTTTTTTATTTTGAAAGGAGTAATAGGATGAGGACCTTAAGGAGGAGGAGGAGGAGGAGGAGGAGGAGAAGGAGGAGGAGGAGGAGGAGGAGGAGGAGGAGGAGGGAGGAGGAGGAGGAGGAGGAGGAGGAGGAGGAGGAGGAGGAGGAGGAGGAGGAGGAGGAGGAGGAGGAGGAGGAGGAGGAGGAGGAGGAGGAGGAGGAGGAGTGAAATGAGAGAGTGTGAAAAGCAACTGAAGAAAATTAGTGCTTTGGCTTAATAATCTGTCGGTCAAGGATTTACCTTGCGTATTAACCCCGGAATCAGCCACAATTTCTCGCAGTTTTACATTTTGTCCGGAGACTTTTGCAATATATTTACTTTGAAGAATCTTTTGAAGTCTGTTAGCCTCAGTCTGACTTATGCTACACTGCAACTTTTACTGGCGGAAGCATTAATTTATTTTTGTTAGTCGAAAGAGTAGGACACGGGACTGGATACTCTCCGTATTACCGATGGCCCTGCGCTGAATTCCAGGGAGGGTTGGAGTGAGGGTATGGTCAGAATCAGAACACGAGAAAAGGTACCTCTGAACTTTATCGCAAGGTCACACACCCTATTTGGGTGGTTACCTAAATCCGTGTCCAATTGCCGAAAGTGCTTCGAAATCCCTTTCATTCTCATAAAGGAAGCTTTAACTTTTCGGTTTATTATTTTCCTTTGTCTGAGCGCAAACTAAACTTCTAAGTCTATTCGTTTAAGCAAACCAAACTCTATGGTACCTCCTTTTCCATGCTGATGTTTTGGCAGCATCCAGCAACTATTACCGGTGTTTGTCGAGGGAATAACCTTTTGATTCGTATTCTATGTCCGTCCTCTTCAGTCCTCCACTGAGTTCCCTCCTTTTGTTTTTTTCCTCTGTTTTATCATCCCATTGAAATAAAAACTTCCCTGCGTGACTCGCGAACGACCATTCTTCCTTCTTTTCTCAAGCAAATTCCCGAGAAAAATAACCTTCAGTTGAGGTGACTGAACAATAATGCGTCACAGCAGCTATCGGTCAAATCACTGGGTCTCTTAGCCACTTATTCAAATTTTCACGAATAGAGGCGGCTATGTGAGTCTCGGGGTCTTGTGGCAAAGCAGAGTATGTTTTCACTATGAGGACTAGAATGTTAGCTCCAGCTCCCCGACGCGCGTGGGGGCGTATCTCCTGAGAATATAAAGAAAAATAACACGAGCATTTTTGCAAGCTTAAAGCAGGGGAGAGGGGTAGAGGGACGGGGGAGGCCATGTGCCCCGGGCTGAAGCTGAAGTTCAACTGCCTGGCCCGTCATTGTGTCACAGTGGCGTGGCCGTGTGCAGTCTTGGCTAGAAACGGTGTCACACCATCTGGCCACCTGGGCGTACAGCGTGATATCAAAGGGCCTCACTATTGAGCAGGTGGAACCGACATAGGCAAGGGAGACCGGAAGTGCCATTCCTGGCTTATTAGCTGTCGTCAGCCAGTCATACCCAATGCCACGTGTGGATCACCTGAAATTCGAACCCGCAACCCTTGATCACTGGATGTAACATCAGACCGACGGTTATATTCCGACGATGTCCACCGTGTGTTTTACAGAAGGTTGGTGCAGGGACGGTAACTTGTGCGTGAATTAGTTGTACGTGATAGTAGACTTTCACCGCGTCTACCACACTCTCTCTTCCCTTACCCATCCGTGCTCTGTGTCCAGACATAGTCAAGAAGACCGGAGGCGGGATTGGGTGCAGTTGAATCATATCCCACCATAGTTATAAATGGCAACAGTGGGTGGTGTGGCATGAGCCTGCACTTAGGCATGCCCATGTTTGGCACGCGCACCCCCATGTTCAGCCTTTGTTATGGGATCTCATCCCAAATAAGAATAACGTCTGCCGTACGCTGAGTTGGACCCCGTATTTGTTCAGCGCATCTACCTCGCGGCCCGTTTAGAGGGTACTCCGAGTGTAACAGTCTACCATTGAGACACGGGCCCTATTGTTTTGCCGGTTTCAATCAGAAATATGAATTATGATAGTGTGCTGTTCACCAATCTGTTTGAGGAACAGGTATATCCCGTTGTGCCTTAGAACCCTCGCAAGTAGTCACATAGCGACTTGTGGTATATGTTAATAAAGTGGAACAACCAAAGACCTCACTATGGAGTTTCAGTTGTTAAGATCTCCAACAGCTCGCGCTCTGCTTTCTTGCCGGCTCTCGTCCTTACTTCTGCGTTCCCGCGAAGTTGAGAGGGAGAGAGCTACACTTTATTTTGAAAGTAAACTTCCAAAACTTTCAGCAAAAAGTCCTCCATTCACCGTGAATAAGGTTGGGCATACAGAACACACAACACTGGAAGATCACAAACGAATGGCCGAAGAATGCATAGATTGACATAATGAAGAATCGTCCTTGAATGCGTCTCAAAATATCGATAAAATTGGACTTCCTTCAAAACGGTGCCAGCGTCGTGCGCTGATAATCTCATTGTGGTATCGTTTGACATCGTCCGGCTTGTCACCTCTATTCCACCGAACCTAGCGTGCAATATCCTACGCAGATCAGTGCAGAGAAATACGCCTAACCGAGGAAGTCTTCAAAAACTGAGCATCCAATGAAACTTTCTGTTATATTAGTTACCACAATGAGGACCTAGGTACTATCTAAGATCCCACAACCGCGTTTCAATGATACTGGGCCGCTCTATTAAACTGGGGGTTTTCAGATCATAACCCAGCGTTCATTGTGTGTTTTCAGGTCGATATGTGGCCGACCGCAAACATAGCTACGCCCCTCGCCCTTGTTCAAGACCCGATTTTTCGACCGTCGATTTCGACTAAGTCCACCATAAGCTCCACAGCAGGGTGGTGTAGGTACGGTGACTGGCACGTGATTTAGTTTAAAGTAATATTAGACTTGCACTGTATCTACCGCACTCTCTCCTCCTCCACCTGAGCCCGGTGTCATGACAGATTCAAGAAGACCGGAGATGGGAGAGGGCGCAGGTGGCTGCCTCGGCTTGGGTCCATAGGCAGTAGCCGCCCTCTAGGCATGCCACCACACCCCCACATTCGGCATTTGTTATGGGAGCGCAACTTAAATAACGCCTGCCTTGCCCTGATGTAGCCCACGTATTGGTCCAATGCATCTACCACGCGAACCGTTTAGGGGGTGCAAGGATTTCAAGAACCACTACCTCAAGGTCATTCAAATTTGCAGCGAGCGGTTTCAGGCTCACTGACCTGTAAATGCTTGACCGACTTCCATTCGCACACGCACGTGCGTCCTGCTGGTCGTGGATACCTCCGACAGTTTCGACCGTCGATTTCGACGAGGTCCACCGTATGCTCCACACCAGGTAGTGCAGGGACGGTGACTTGCGCGTGAATTGGTTTTAAGTGATAGTAGCCTTGCGCTGCAGCTACCGCACTCTCTCCTCCTTCCCACCTGAGCCCAGTGTCAAGACAGAGTCAAGAAGACCGGAGATGGGAGAGGGCACAGGTGGCTGGTGCGGCCGGCACCGGCCCTGGGCTTACCACCACACCTGGATCGGATCCCACGGAGTAGGATTGCTATAAAGGCCACATCAAGAAGGAGCCATTGCTGCCTGACTCTCGGTGCGCCAGTCAGGCACTCCACACAAAACACACATTGAGCTGCCCACGCGCTCCAAGTGTTCCCGTCAGTTGGCAACCTTCCAAGCCACGGCATTTAGCACACCGTGATAGTTTCAAGCGCGTCAGATTGTTTATAGTGAGCCGTCGACCTCACTCTCTCTCCCACCCCAAACTAAGACCACAATCCGAGCCAGTCAGTTGTCTCGTGTGGGAGTGGGCACATTGACTGACGGGTCGGCGTACCCGTCTTCGCGCGCCACAACATGACTTGGCCCATAACGTACACACCAGGCTTCACTTACTCAGGGGATATGGAGGAGCCATCGCCGTCTGACTCCCAGTACATTGGTCAGCCACTCGACACACAAAAGCACATCGACTGGGCCGACGGCGTGGTCAGGTTTAAGCGTCAGATTTGCAGCATTCCAAGCCACGGTTTCTAGGAAATTGTGATTTTATCAGGTATATTATGATCATTGATAGGATGTTGTCTAAGTATTCGTGTAGATGGTGTGCGCTGATGTTGCTTAGCCTCCGGTGGTTTACCACAGGTGGTCGTGGAGGCACATGTATCCTAATAGGCCCATGCGGTGTGTAAATATGCGGGAGCAGTGAGGGCAGTGACTATATGTCAGAGCACTAGGCACTGGTTAACCAGCCTCCGTGCGATTGATTCGCAGGTGACCGACCAGGCCGATGCGTGAGTTGAAGTTGCAGGCGCAGTTTGGGCATGAGAAATCGGGAGAGGCTGGGGGATGTCATTCGTGATAGTGGCGGTAAGAATGGCAGGAGCAGATGGTGGGCATAGTGTATCGGTGTTGGTCGGCATTGCGGTGAATCCCGCTGTCATGGATGCGCATGTAACCAAAATAGGCCCATGCGATGAGTGAATATGCGAGGTTAGTGAGGGCAGTGGAGGCGGCGATCTCTGCTGTGTATTGGTGCTCCAGGCACTGGTTCAGCAGTCTCTGTATGAGGGATTCGCAAGTGACCGACCAGGCCGATGCGTGAGGTGAATGTGCGGTTGCATTGAGGACAGTTTAGGAGAGATTTCCCATCGCTGGTGACAATGGTAGTGATGGCGGCGGCAGTGGTGGTGGTGGTTGTGATGGTGGGCGTAACAGGCGATGAGTATTGGGATGTGGTCTCTATGATGGTGGGAGAAATGGAATTGATGCCAGGAGTGAGGGTGGGGGAGTCCGAAGGAGGGTTGGCAGAATTTGACGTATAAGTTGGAATTGTCGGATTGTTGGTGCATTGCGTCCGAAGATGTCCAAACAGGCCGATTTGCGCGCGGAAGATGCGTTGACAGCGTGGGCATATTGGAAGGGCCTGGACATTAGCGGTGTTGGTCCGGGGCGCTGGTGACGTTCATGCCGCTCTTTTGGCCTTGGCGGTGGTGATCCGGTTGGCCTCATAGATTGCTGAACCATTCTTCATGGATCTTCTCCATGCCTGTCTATCCTGGGCGAGGTCCTCCCAGGTCGCCGGGTTTATTTGCAGTTGCTTCAACGAATTTCTTCAAAGTGTCCTTGTAGCGTCGTTTTTGACCTCTCTGTCAGCGAGCACCCGTAGAGACATCTCCGTGGAAAAGTCGTTTGGGTAGTCGCTCGTCATCCATTCTTACCAGGTGGCCGCTCCATCCCAGTTGTACATGCGTCAGCATGGCGTGGATGCTGAGGATTCCGGTCCGCTCCAGGACTTCCGTGTCCGGGATCCTGTCATGCCATCTCGGCTTCAGTATTCTGCGGAGGCAGCTGAGATGGAAGTGATTCAAGTGCCTGGCTTGGTTTGAGTAGACGGTCCAGGTCTCCGCTCCGTAAAGGAGTGTCGTCAAGACGATGGCCATGTACATCTTCAGTTTGGTGTTCAGGTGAATACCGTGGCGATTCCACACGAAGGCCTGCAGCCGGACGAAGGCCTGACAGGCTTTGGAGATCCGTTGGGCAACCTCGGCATCGATTCTCGTGTTGCGTGAGAGCGTGCTTCTTAGATAAGCGAAGGTTTCTACGTTTTTGAGTTGAGCACCTTTGACCTTGATTCGGGGAGCATTGTATTTCGCGCTGGGTGGCGGCTGGTGCATGACAACCGTTTTGGCTGTACTGATTGTTAATCCAAAATTGGCGCAGCCTGAGGTGAGGAGGTACATACTCCTCTGCATGTCCTCCTCCGTCATGGTGTTAAGGGCGCAGTTGTCCGCGAAGAGCAAGTCATGGACTGTAGTCGTAGACACATGCGTTGAAGCCTGCATACGCCGACTGTTGAGAAGGTGTCCGTCAGTTCTATAGGCGATGCGGATCCCAGGCTGTTCATCACGGTAGGCGTCCATCAGCATAGCCGAGAACATGAGACTGAACAGGGTGGGAGCCAGTACGCAGCCCTGCTTCACTCCGTTGGTCACTGCGAATACTTCGGATACCGTCCCGTTATCAGTGACGTGCGCCGTCACCCCGTCATGAAGCTGACGCACCATGTGCGTGAACCGCTCAGGACAGCCAAATTTCTGCATGACTCACCACAGTCCGTCACGATTCACCGTGTCAAAGGTTTTCGTCAGATCCACGAAAATAGTGTTTAGGTGAGTTCACATCTCCTGGCACTTCTCTTGTAATTGGCGGGCGACAAAGATCATATCGGTTGTCCCGCGGTGTCGGCGGAAGCCACATTGGCGTTCCGGGAGAAGGCCCTGCTCTAGGTGAACGTTCAGACTATAGCACATCATATGCTCTACGTCGCTATGCGACCGCATGCGAGGGCTCTAGTCTGAGCTCCAGGGCACAACGGAACATTCATGTTCCTTAAGCAGATCGGTGAGCCCCACACTATCATCATATTCCCGATCACAACCGACAAAACAACGAGCCCGTGGCTCAATGGTAGAGCGTTCGACTCAAATACCAAAGGTCGAGGGTTCGAATCCCAGGTGTGCCACACTTGGGATTGGGTATGACTGGCTGATGACGGCTAATAAGCCAGAAATGGCCATTCCGGTCTCCCTTGTCTTTGTCGGTTCCATTCCATCATATGCTACACGTCGCTATGCGACCGCCTGCGAGGGCTCTAGTCTGAGCTCCAGGGCACAACGGAACATACATGTTCCTTAAGCAGATCGGTGAGCCCCACACTATCATCATATTCCCGATCACAACCGACAAAAACAACGAGCCCGTGGCTCAATGGTAGAGCGTTCGACTCAAATACCAAAGGTCGTGGGTTCGAATCCCAGGTTTGCCACACTTGGGATTGGGTATGACTGGCTGATGACGGCTAATAAGCCAGAAATGGCCATTCCGGTCTCCCCTTGTCTCTTTGTCGGTTCCATTCCATCATTTTGCTACACGTCGCTATGCGACTGCCTGCGAGGGCTCTAGTCTGAGCTCCAGGGCACAACGGAACATGCATGTTCCTTAAGCAGATCGGTGAGCCCCACACTATCATCATATTCCCGATCACAACCGACAAAACAACGAGCCCGTGGCTCATTGGTAGAGCGTTCGACTCAAAAACCAAAGGTCGCGGGTTCGAATCCCAGGTGTGCCACACTTGGGATTGGGTATGACTGGCTGATGACGGCTAATAAGCCAGAAATAGCCATTCCGGTCTCCCTTTTCTTTGTCGGTTCCATTCCATATATATATATATATATATATATATATATATATATATATATATATATATATATATATATATCAGCTGGTCGTCAGACTATGGGTAATGTACAAACGCATTTAACTAATTTACTGTCTTACAAAGGAGTCCACATTCGTAGATGAACGCTCACCGATCGCTAATGGAACATACACTGGAACATAAAGAGCTAAAAAATGTCAGATGAATAGAATGCCATAGGGCAAAAGTATAATCTTGGGCTATGGAGAGATGTATTTCGATAGAGACCAAGCGTATTTATGTCTCAGCTTTGGCTAATGGACCAGTTCAGCGCGCTCTTCATTGTCACTAAATGCCTTTTGTTTTGACGTTCTCTCGCTGACATCCCTAGGACTTCGCGTAGATGCTCTCGGTCCTCTCAGCCCAAAAACCTCAACATTTAATTCGTTCCCTTCTCTCGCTTCTTTTCGACAAATGTGCAGTTTCATAGTTCTTTTCAAATTTCGTAGATGTTTGATTCCTGCAGCTCGCACTTACTGTTACTTCTCACTAACCTATCTCCTTTCCCTGAAACAGCCATGGACACTTTTTGAGGTTCAAGCGAAAATACAAGTCCCAGGAAGAAATGGAGAATAAGTAGATGCAATCGCTGGGACAAGGAATTTATTCGCCTGACGTTTCGGATTCCAATTCGAAGCCATCTTCAGAGACCGTACCAGATATGGGTAATTCGTACACTGGGAGTTGCAGCATTTAAAAAGTAATGGGTCCCCGTCATCGAAGATGACTGTCCTTTGAGCGATAAGATGGGTCAGAGAGGAGCACCCTCCTTGTGTACCCTGGAGAGGCCATAGACCCGGGCCAAGGCCGTGTCCTGGGCTCTAGCCATTCGTCGATTGGTCGGCGTTATTGCGCCCGAGTGCTCCAATGCCAACGGCATCGCATCCTCGATGAAAGTGGATCCGTTAATTGACATAGGCGTGTAGTAGCATAACGACTGCATTCCATTAATACTGCAACTCCCAGTGTACGAAGTACCCATATCTGCTGTTGTCTGCGAAGATGGCTTCGAGTTGGATTCTGAAAAGTCAGGAGAATAAATTTGTTGTTCCAGCGATCGTGTCTACTTCTTTTCACTTTCTGAGTTGTCAAGGCAACCCTTGTGACTAAAAGTGTCCTTTCTCAGTCCCTACCTGCTGCATCGGTCTACATTTTTGCTAATGCCTCCTCTTTCACCCTAGATGCAGCCTCTCAGCAAGAGCACCTAACGGGCATCCAACCCTTAGCCTTATTGGCCGCCAAAATGACACCCCAGTACACTTACCCTAGCAGCTCTGGTCGAAAAGCACTTGCTGCCTATCACGCCATTAAGCGTTTTCGTAACTCTGTAGAAGGCAGAGATTTTCGCATTTGCACTGACTAAAAACTTCTTATCCATGCTTTCTTCACTCTCTCGTACAGGTATTCGTCCCACAAGGTCTGTCATCTCGATTTGCTTCTCAGCACACCACCGCCATCCGTTTTTGAAGACATTTTCAATAAGTTTGTTGACTATTTTTTTCCCAGCACAATATTAAAGCTATTGTCCACCCTTCGATCGACCTGGCTGATTTGCAACCTCAGCCCCACTTTACAGGACCAATTTTACGTGCTAGTCGCCTTGAGATCAAGGTCATTCCTCTGTCCACTAATTCATATAAAATGCTGTGCAATCTGCCACGTGACCGCTCTCGACATCCTGTACGAGGCGAGATGTGTGTTGATGTTTTCATCACAATGTACAATCTTTCTCCAGCGGGCTATCCAATGCCTTGCTAGCGACCGTTTCGTCTGACCCACCGGCATTCGCCAGTGAGCTCGCTCAAGTTTGGCCTGTCAGAAGGTCTAGATCGAACAGCGCAACAAAGCGCTGGTGGGCGCCTTTCTTGCCTGCCAAGGCGCCTTTTGCAGCTATTCTCTCGCTGTTACTAACCCATTTACACTGCGGTTAATCGCAAATCACATTTCAAATATTACAGTGGATACTACTGCTTGAGCCTTTCTGGAGCGCTAGGTATAACCGTACCATATCCCCTCAAACATAACAACAGACCAAGGCCAGCAATTTTAATCCAGACTTGCTAGTTACCTTACTTACCTCCTCGGATGTTCTCGCATACAAACAAGAGTTTAATAATCCCTCATCCAACGATGCAATAGGGCCATTCTCCGCGTCAAGTCAAAACTTCGCCCGAGCCTATGACAACCCCATTAATTGTAGGGGGCAGCTGCCCCTAGTCGTGCTCAGGATCCGTATCACGCTCAACCCAGATTTGGAGTGCTTCGTCAGTGAACTCAGTTATATGATGGAGTATTGACAAAAGACAAGAGAGACCGGAATGGCCGTTTCTGGCTTATCAGCCGTCATCAGTCAGTCATACCCAATCTCAATTGTGGACCATTTGGGACTTGAACCCGTGACCTTTGTTAATTAAGTCGAACGCTCTACCAATGAGCCACGGGCTCGTTGTCCTGCGGTTTTGATCAGGAATATCAATGATGAAGTGGCACTCACCGATCATGTTCGGAAACATGCTGTCCGTTTTTGCCTCGGGGCTCAGTCTAGAGCCCTCTTAGGCAGTCGCATAGCGACTAGTAACATACATATGATGGAGTACCGAAAATGATAAAGGAGACAAGAATGGCCATCTCTGGCTTATAAGCGGTCATCAGCCAGCCATAACCAATCCCAAGCGTGGACCACCGGGCATCAGGCTTCGTACCTCCTGGAGACTTTTTTGAGCCGCGCTCAGTTCCAAGGATTGTGCAAATTGTTGTCAAATATCTGCCCAATCAAAGTTATAAGCAACTCACTGCAACGTTAGAGCTTACTGATGTAACATGCGGGCTAATGGAACACCGGTCCGTCTTCTACTATCTCTGGACTGTTTGTGCTACAACCCGTTAAACACTTTCGAGGGGAAATACCACGACTGAATACTAATGGACAACGCCATGTATAAGGATCTGAATTCACTTCACATATAGAAAGTTCGTCTAAGCGGATCAGTCATTCTGCCGGCCTACGTTGTGTTGGTTTTTATTCCTTATTCATGTTACTAACACGTCGAAAATAGTTTTAAACCGCCACTTCGTTGGCTTGCAATCCACCAGTCGCGAGACACTTCTAGGTAGCACATCCTCGCTGTCTTTGAGCTTAAAAGGTTTCTCCTGGATGGAACTTACCAAAGATCCTGGGACTGGCTAAGTTTTATACCATATCCACCCCAGATCGTTATGCGGACGTCCTTGCAAGTTGTCAAAACAATCCAGAAACTCGCACCATAAATTGCCGCAGCTTGTGATTTTGGCCCCGTGCTCATTAATTTTTGATAATTCACTGGTTTCCTATGCTGCCCCATTCTTCTTAGTACAAGTCTTACCCTTGATCTGAAGTTCGAAAAGCATAGCAACTAGTTCGACACTTATATTCCAGTGCCAATAAGTGCGCCTTTTTGCCGCTTACACGTTTCACTCGCCGCTTCTCTTTCCCTTTTAACGCCCTCGCGCACCGACCCAACTTAAGCACTTAGTCAGAACCCTAACCACCTCATACCCATAAGCATCACCGAGAAACAAACTGTTCGACGTTTTTCCCACACTCTTCGAACCTCGGGGTCAAGATCTTTTGCTAGCGCAGATAAACAGACAGCCGCCGTTTGGCTTGTTGTCGGCACTTGCCCAATCAGACATGTAAACGGATTTCAACCGATCTCGGACGGAGTTGATTGGCTATCCGTAAACCAATAAAAATATATTTGGACAGTGTGCTTCAGAGGTAATAAAAGCCCAGCTGCAGGTTTGGCACACGATTTCGCCTGTGTCGTCCTCGTGCTCCGTTTTAGTTCCGAGGTTAGACCTTCCGCTCTTCACTTTCAAAATGGTAAGTGTCTTTGTTTAAGTTTCCGTTCACTCTCCCGAACATTATAGCGTGAATGCATCAGTATACATGTCGGACAAGCCGGTGTCCAGATGGGCAATGCCTGCTGGGAACTCTACTGCCTCGAACATGGCATCCAGCCCGATGGGCAAATGCCCAGTGACAAGACACTCGGAGGCGGTGATGACTCCTTCAACACCTTCTTCAGTGAGACTGGTTCAGGCAAGCACGTTCCACGAGCAGTTTTCGTTGATCTCGAGCCAACGGTCGTTGACGAAGTTCGCTGTGGAACTTACCGTCAGCTCTTCCATCCTGAACAACTCATAACCGGCAAGGAGGATGCCGCCAATAACTATGCTCGCGGTCACTACACCATCGGTAAGGAGATTGTAGATCTGGTCCTGGACAGAATTCGCAAACTGGCTGATCAATGCACCGGTCTCCAGGGCTTCTTGATCTTCCACTCCTTCGGTGGAGGTACTGGTTCAGGTTTCACATCTCTTCTGATGGAGCGTTTGAGCGTCGATTACGGCAAAAAGTCAAAACTGGAGTTCTCTGTCTATCCAGCTCCTCAAATCTCGACTGCTGTCGTTGAGCCATACAATTCTATTTTGACTACGCACACGACACTGGAGCACTCAGATTGTGCTTTCATGGTTGACAATGAGGCTATCTATGACATTTGCCGGTAAGTTGATGTCCATTTTGTCTAAAACAACCGTTTAGACGTAACTTGGACATTGAACGTCCAACCTACACTAACCTGAATCGCCTGATCGGACAAATCGTGAGCTCAATCACTGCTTCGCTGCGTTTTGATGGGGCTCTGAACGTCGACCTGACCGAGTTCCAGACGAATCTCGTTCCATACCCACGCATTCATTTCCCTCTTGCCACATATGCACCTGTCATATCGGCCGAGAAAGCATACCATGAGCAACTGAGTGTTGCTGAAATCACTAATGCGTGCTTCGAGCCATCAAATCAGATGGTGAAGTGCGATCCACGGCATGGCAAGTACATGGCTTGTTGCATGCTCTACCGTGGCGATGTTGTCCCGAAGGATGTGAACGCTGCAATTGCAACGATCAAGACGAAGAGGACAATTCAGTTTGTGGATTGGTGTCCAACCGGTTTCAAGGTCGGCATCAACTACCAGCCACCGACTGTCGTGCCAGGTGGTGATCTGGCGAAGGTTCAGCGTGCTGTCTGCATGTTGAGCAACACGACGGCAATTGCGGAGGCCTGGGCACGCCTGGATCACAAGTTCGACTTGATGTACGCCAAACGTGCCTTTGTGCACTGGTACGTCGGTGAGGGTATGGAGGAAGGAGAGTTCTCCGAGGCCCGCGAAGATCTTGCCGCCCTGGAGAAGGACTACGAGGAGGTCGGTGTCGACAGCGTTGAGGCCGAGGGTGAAGAAGAGGGCGAAGAGTATTAAATATACTTACCCACTTTTCACTTCTTGGCCCCTTAACTTGTTTTTTTTTCGGACAATTTCGCCTCCAAATAAACGTTCTCCCCGTGAAATAAATTCGTTATAATATCGTTTTGTGGTTTTGTAGGCTTCAGGGTTCACACGAAGGTTAACAGTGATGTGCTCAATGAAATGGCAGTCAAATGTTGATCGTAGCCCTCCTTGAACGTTCGCTAGGATAAGCATTACAGCCATTGAACGTGTCGAGGGTGGTGTCTGGGCGCTAGACGGATTCCCTTTTGCTGCCGAAGATATCTGGAAGTTACAATTTCACTGGATTCGGAAACCTGTGTGGGGTAATTTTAGAGCGTGGAGTTGCCTTTAATCGAGTCTCCCTGGTTCGCACTTATTTCTTCAACCTTTAGTACTTAGTGAGCTTGCGTAGGCCGGCTTTTTCTCCAGAAGGGCGTTCGACTCTCAGGAGTCAAGGTTCCCCGGAGAGGAGTAACATCGGATCTCAAACAAGGTAGTTATTTGACTTTTTGAACTCGTGCCGGATTTAATCTTTGGGAGGTATAAAAGTGCCTAGTTTGTCGTTGAGTAGTACCCACTTAGCGCATTTATTTATTGGCTTTCCCTATATGTGTCTAGTGGGGTGTAGGGGTACTAGTCAGGGGCAGCACCACACAGATAGCTTTTGGTCACTCCATTTATCTCGTGCAGGTGGTAAATTCTCCTGTGTATGCCTCTAGCTGGTAACAAACTCTCACTTGTGGCTACTTGAAGTTGGGTTCTTCCCAGTGGCCACACCCTGGGCAACCGCCACGACCAGTGGGGTAAACCAAGCGAGGGTTTCCACTGTTGTGTGTGCCTCCACACCCGGTATGTCTGACTCCCGAAATTCCCAACTTCCCCCCTCAAAAAGTCCTACGGTGGGGGCGACAGCAACCCCATAGGCGGCCCAGGCTCACTCGAGTCGTTCTCCCACTAAAACAAAACCGTGACCCATAGTGGAGTTCGGCAGCCGTCTGGGATGTCCAAACAACCCGGGATGCCATCCGGAACGACATCGTGGGACGTCTGCCCTCTCTGTCGCAGTGTATCAATGATCGCCTGATGAGCCTCCGCCTGCCTCTTCAGGGAGACATGTTCGCCACCATCATCGGCACCTACGCTCCCCCAATGACGAGATCTGATGCGGCGAAGGACAAATTCTACGAGGACCTGCACGCCCTGTTGGCGACTGTGCCGAAGGTGGACAAGTTAGTTGTCCTTGGTAATTTAACGCCCGCGTCGGGACAGACCACGCTGCTTGGCAGTGAGTGCTGGGTCCCCACGGTCTCGGTAGCTCTAACGATAACGGCCTCCTTCTTCTGCGAACCTGTGCAGAACACCGTCTCCTGCTGACCAACACCGCCAACGCCCGGGCCATTTCATCGTGTCCACGCTGTCAACGCGCTAATCGGCCTGGTCCGACATCTTCAGACACAATGCATCAACAATCCGAAAATTCAAACTTCTACGTCAAATTCTGCCAAGCCTCCTTCGGACTCCCCCACCCTCACCCCTGGCATCAATTCCATTACTTCCACTATCATAGAGACCACATCCTAATACTCATCACCTGTTACCTCTACCACCGCCACTGCTACCTACATCACCACTACCATCAGCAATGAGTACTCTCTCCTAAACTGTCCTCAATGTGACTGCACATTCACCTCACGCGTCAGCCTGATCGGTCACTTGCGAATCTATCGCACAGAGACTGGTGAACCAGTACCCAAACCACCAAAACACAGCAGAGATCGCCACCTCACTGCCCTCACTTTTCTCGTGCATTCACTTGTCACATGGAACTATTCGATCCAGGTGTGTTGGTACGCCCAGGGGTGGCTCCGGCCGCGCCAGCCATCTGCACCCTCTCCCATCTCCGGTCTTCTTGACTCTGTCATGACACCAGGCTCAGGTGGTGGAGGAGGAGAGTGTGTGGTAGATGCACCGCAAGTCTGCTACCACTTTAAACTAGATCACGCGCAAGTCTCCGTCCTTGCACCACCCTTCCGTGGAGCATACGGTGGACATCGTCGGACTACGACGGTCGAACCCTCGTTGTCGGCCCCTGGAGGGGGTGCTCAAGTGGCGCTTGGTCATCCGATAGTCCAACCGTCGATTTAGACGAGGTCCACAGTACGCTCCACGGAAGGGTAGTGCAGGTACGGTGACTTGCGCGTGATTTAGGTTAAATTTATAGTAGGCTTGCGCTGCATCTACCGCACTCTCTCCTCTTCCCCCACCTCTGCCTGGTGTCAAGACAGAGTCAAGGAGACCGGAGATGGGAGAGGGCGCAGGTGGCTGGTGCGGCCTGAGTCCCTAGGCGTGCCACCACACATCCCCCCCTTGTTCGGCATTTGTTATGGGAGCGCAACCCAAATAACGCCTGCCGTGCCCTGATGTTGCCCCCGTGTTGGTCCAACGCACCAACCGCGTGGCACGTTTAGGTACAAAATACAACAGGGAAGGGTCCATGTTCACCTTTGGCGGTCACAGAATCCATGCTCATCCATGCTCTTCTACTTTCGCTTTCTGCGTGCAAGCTCCCAAGGGGGGAGAGTGGAGGGGTAGAGAATAAGTTATTTCCGCTTTTTGAACAAACCACTTCATTTCCTTTAGTGTACTTATCAGTACGTTGGCCCCTCGTGGTCGTCGAAGTTCGACCAAGCTTGAGCATCTGAGTAGAGGGGAAGCGATTACTAGGTCTGTTAAACGTTTAAGGGCCTCATTACACGGTGGGTTGGGTAGAAGTGAGAGTAGCTGCAGAGAAAGTCTCCTTTTTTAGGAAAACTCAACACGGCCTCTCCGGGGCGGTGACGAACGCCGTTGATGATTGCGTTCAACTACTTGTATGAGTAGACGGCCATGGTTGTCTGAGTTTTTTTGATGACACACAGTTACACTTCCTATCAGTTCTGTTTTCG
Source organism: Schistocephalus solidus (assembly GCA_017591395.1). NCBI lineage: Eukaryota > Metazoa > Platyhelminthes > Cestoda > Diphyllobothriidea > Diphyllobothriidae > Schistocephalus > Schistocephalus solidus. The sequence goes on from WEDG01002550.1 coordinate 318,596, forward strand.
TCAAGCACGATGAAGTTTAAGAGAAAATTACTTCCGTGAAAGCCTACGGCCGCCTCGAATAACTGTTTCGTACGAACAACAATTTCATGAAATGCATATACTTTTAACACTCGTCGGGTGATCAGTGGGCGCACAACTAGAAGGTCAAAATATTGAAATATATGCTACTGAACTCCATTAAAGACGATTGCGGTTGAAAGGTAATTAAGTGCGACAAAAGTGGAAAGCGGTTGGAGATATTTTTCGTTCCTGAATCCGGAAACAATACTGACCATTCACTAGGGCCACGACGCCAACGTTGAAGGGAAAAAGCAAAATTGTGCACTGCGGCCGTTGGCAAACATGTTCAGACACTCCTCAACTTAGGAACGGCATGTCCATGAGTTTGTAGGTAGAAGAGTGTTTGTATTCAGTAACTCGGCAGCGGCATGATCAGGAAAAATATCGACCAAGTCCACGATTAAAGCAATCCTTCAGCTGCTTACTGAAATCCTGGTATCCTATTTAGCTGAAGAAGAAGTTGTCGTGGACTGAGATTAAATGCAGTAAACTGTTCAACGATATCAATGCTGTTTCTAATGTCGTTTACTCGATTTGATAGTAAAACGGCATTTCACAACGCTAAAGTAATTCGCTGAGTTAATTTTGGCTGATATTGTCCATTTCCATCACTCTGAACTTATTGCTGTGAAGTCTTTCCGCCCGCACGCCGAAGCTTCCGACATATATATTGCCACACCTCAGGATATCAGCGTTCCGTATCACAATTTCTGGCACGATAGCTAACGTGAAAAGAGACAGAAATATAAAAATAGAGACTTAAACTGCCTCGCAATAGATATTCATTTTTATGTAAACCTATCGGCTTTTCTCTCTCTCTCTCTCTCTCTCTCTCTCTCTCTCTCTCTCTCTCTCTCTCTCTCTCTCTCTCTTCAAGCAAGTTCAACCCCTTGAACTATAATCGTAAATTTTACAACCCGATGACCGTTTGGAAAAATGTTGGGCTCTTCAGCCTACCCTCGTGCTTTGTTCGCAACGTGCTTGAGAGCGCCCTAAACCAACGCAATTGCAGCACCCATTAAAACCAAGCGAAATGATGCCGCGGACTCGCTACTATCATTTCACGCCTTCGGTTTCTGCTTTGCATGGCAGTTTTAGTATTCATTTGCACAGATCCAGTCATTCGGGCAGATGAATGGACTCTGTTACAGAGTATCAACTGCGCCATTCTGCCTTGGCAGGAGAACTTGCTGCGAAAATGTGAGCACGCGGCTGTTTTCTGGCTGGGTTTTCTTTCGCCAGTCGTATGGCCGCCGCCACCGCCACCACCGCCGCCGAACGTGTATGCTCCGCAGAAGTCAAAAGGACGACAGGACGGTTGGCAGACGAGAAGCCAGCGCATGGATCAATAGCAGTCCGTGCCCTCCCCTTCACGCGCAGAAAAATTGCTGTTGCTGCCCGCGAGCGCAAATCGGAGTTGCCGTGGCAGAAACCAACTGAAGCAGGCAAGAGAGTCAGGCAAAGAGGACTGGCAATTATTTTTGCAATAACTAATATTCAACCCGTGTTAATGCCTCTCAGATATTTGCACGTGGCACAATCGACGGAGCAGATTTTTACCGAGGAAATTTAAGTATACATGCAAACACTTTCAACTATAGGATGAATTAAATAACTTTAAATAGAGGGATTTTAATAATAAAGAACACCAAGTAAACCGGTTTTTACTTGACTATTTTGGTGGACGAGGTTGTTTTTAGAGGCTATTCAACTCAAATTGTAGCCGGTTGGTAGTAAGTAGACAAGCATTTATTTCGTTGATGAACGTGTTGCACTTCTGATCAACAGGTCACAGGTTTGCTCTTCGGGTGGAACACCATCTGAGGTTGCGTATGACTGGCTGATGACGGATAATGAGCCAGAAATGGCCATTCCAGTCTCCCTTGTCTTTGTCAGCACTGTTAATCTGCCTCTACTACTACTGACCGCTGTGCAGCTGCTATTGGGGCTCTAGCATGAGCCCGAAGGCAGAGCGGGACGAGAAAGTTCCTTTAAAAATCGGTGAGCGTTCATCAAGGAATGTTCGTAGTCACAATCTAAACTGGCAAGACGATGAGTCCGTGGCTCAATGGTTAGAGCGTTGGACTTCTGATCGGCTGGTCGCTGTTTCGAGCCCCGCGTGGGGCAGCCATTCTGTTCCCTTTCCATCCATGCTCCTTCTAAAACGAAACTAAATTTTTTTAAATGCCCTAGGATGCATACCGTAGTTAATTTTTGCTTATGTGGGCATGTCATTTATGAAGTGCGATCCAGAATGCTGTTCATCAAATAAGCCTCGTCTATCGTCCGAAATGTATTTTCGCAAATCATCAAACAATTGATGACCCGCTCATACTCCTTTGCTCCAAATCATCGCTTTTGGACAATAGGTTTAACTGAAGTCAACAAAATAAAAGGTAGAAGGGGATTCAGTTCGCGGTTGCCTTTCGGTATGAAAGTCATCGGTATTTCATATGATATTACAGATACTTGTGAGCAGAATACATTAGTTCACTGATGTTATTAACAATTCTGAAATGTTTTGAAGTTCAACTGATGTTAAAAAAGCTTAATAACTTCGCTTGTGATCTTATCAACATGTTTTTGTTTTCCGCACATTGCAGAACAATATGTTAAACCGATTTCAGCCGAACACAATCTTTCCGTGCGTATCTTGATCCAAAGTGTGCATTATCTTCTCATGTTTGCCCTGAAACGGGACCCATGGCATATGCGTTGAGCCCAGACGTGGGACGACAGGCTTTATTGGGGATGCGCATCCATAAAAAATGTCACCAACGGGGTCGGCAGAGGTGGTCTGCCTAAGTGCAGCCTAACCCTCCGTTAGTCACTTGTGCCTTCTCCCGTTTCCAGTTTTCTTGAATTGGTCCGGATACCGGGTCCACGTGGGAGAGAAGGAGAGCGTGTGGTAGCTGCTATGCAAGTTTATTATCATTATAAACTAATTGACGTACAAGTCACCATCCCTGCGCCCATTCTGCTGTGGCGCACACGGTGAGCACAGTCTAAATCTTAAATCGAACTGTCGTGTATGTGGCAATGCATTGTGAGTGCGCCATTAGCAGGGACGCTGATATAAGTGTCCACTCACAGTCCTCTCGAATCAATGTTCCATGGAAAATCGCATCAGATGAAAATGGTATACGCTTCACGGGCTGGACCGTTGCAGGTATGTTCGCCAATTCAATGAAAAACTCGAACGCCGGTAAAAAAAAAGTACAATTTTCAAACTTTGCCCTCAGCTTCTTATTTGCTGGAACTTATACAGTCTCGTTGAGAGCAAATAAAATAGCATTGGTCTTTTTCTATCGATTTTGTATAATAGATAAGAATTTGGTTGGCAACGGATATAGGTAACCCCGTAATTCATGTAGCCTTACGTTAATCCCATGTCCTAACTTTAACCCCAAACCTTAGCCCTTACGCTAACTCTCCTAACCATAAACCCAACAGCATTCATCCTAATTCCAACCATACACTTTCTCCTCCTAGGCCTAACATTAAAACAAACCCTGTCATTAACCTCAAACCCAACCCTAATCCCATCTGGCATTTCTCACCCAGCCACCTGTAATGCGGGGTACTTATATCCATCCAATGCCAAATTCTGCCTTATTCTACAAAAGCCGTTGAAAAAAAACAAAGGTGTTTTTGACCAATGTGCACCTAAGAATATTACGAAATAACTTTTTGCTTTTTCCTTCCCTTACGGGTAGTTTTTTGTCAAATGACGTTCGGACCTATCTGGTACCAAAGCCTTTTTCAAAAGCCTTTTTGAACAAATTAAACTGACTAGAATAGATTTAACTTCTTCCGTTTAAATAACATTAATACGATTTACCTTTTACTTTAATTGCGACTGAATGAACTTATCTTCTTAGTCTTATCTAATTTACTTTACTGCTGTCCTCTGCTGTCGCTGTGGCCGTCATTTTTTAGTTTATGAAAAGCTTTTTCCCCTATTGAGCTATAACTAAGCGGGATACATAATGACGGATGTAACGGAAACGGACATTCCGCGATTCAGCGTCCCAGACAGCGGAAAGCAAGAACATCGTAAAGTATTTAAATCCAAAAATCTGTCACCTCTCTTTGGATAACCAGGCAAACTTATAAGATACGGGAATAGAAACCCGCTAATGTAGGTGGCTGTGCACTAAATTCAAGGGAGATCCGAGTGAGGGTTACGTTTGCGGTTAAGTTTAAAATTAGGGTTAGAGTTACGATTAAGATCATGAGTAGGAGTAGGGTTGGATTGAAGATAGGGCTAGGATTAGTATTAAGTTTAAGGATAGAGTTAATTGTAAGCTTATGGTAAGGATTACATTTTGGGTGATTGTTAATGGCATGGCTAGGGTAAGCACACGGAATGGGCACCCTTTCTGGATCTTCGCGCACAACCACGTGTTGAACTGGGTGGTTCCTTTTCCGGAACTTTACATAATCCCTTTATAAGGGGCTGTTATTAATCGTTACTAATAATTTCAGTTGTATTCTAATATAGTTGGAAGTATAAGTTCAAAATGAAGCACTGAAAAAAACAACAGGGCATGAGAAATTTTTTTTAAATATTTGGGAAAAGTAATTGTGCAAAGAGAGGACGCCGAATAGCGGAAAGTCAAAAAAATATTTGCGATGGGATTTGCTGGCATTTTTAGGGAAGGAATTTTACAAAAAGGTAAAATAGCGGATTCATATGGTGGCATATTTCAAATACCTTATTACATGCACGTTGCGAGGACTGCTGAAATTTGCTCTTTTTCATAGACCTTAAAGTCATGTCAAGGGATTTTCGCATCACACTCGTTTTCGAATTTTGTTGCCACGGCAACTAAGGTGTCAGTTTCCTACATGTAAAATGTTCTCCGTCACATAATTGCCTTTTATGGGTTTATTAACTAACGGATAAAGAGCAGTTATCAAACTCAGTTAAATTCAAAATGAAATTCTGATAAGTAGGCCTTTGATCCAAAATAAACCAACGACAGTCGATTTATCCACGTAAGCTCTGGATGAGCTGCTGCATGTTCTGGTAACCGTAAATGAAAGACTCACTAAAGGAACATCAAGCCGAAGCTCCCTAACGCAGGGTAGTAGCGAACCCGGACTGAATGACCTCCGCTTAAACGTGAAAGTTGACCCTCTGTTGGCCAGAATTACATGGAAGACGAAGAGGCCAACAAACGCTGGGCAAGAACGTAATATGTGGCCCGACAGTTCGACCATCGGTTTTGACGAGTCCGCCGTACGTTCAACAGCAGGGTGGTGGAGGCATGGTTACTGGCGCGTAATTTAGTTTAAAGGGATAGTAGACTTGTGCTGCATCTACTGCACTCCCTCCTCCTCTCCACCTATGTCCGGTGGCAATACAGAGTTGAAAAAAAACGGAGATAGGAGATCATGCAGGTGGCTGGCGCGGCTGGGATTCCTAGCGGCCCCACCACACCCCCGATTTTGGGGAGCGCAAACCGAATAACGCCTGCCATGCCCCGATGTGGCCCCTGTGTTGGTCCAACGTGGCCCATTTAGGGGGCACAATATGGGGTCCAACCCAGGGAACAAAAATATATGTTAGCGAGTAATGTGGGCCTGGTAGTAATAGAATTTTTATGAATAGGGCTCAATGAAGAAAAGGATAGTGTCGACCTAATCCTTACCCGATCCCTTGTTTTCGTTAGGGTTAGCATTCGTTGCCCACAATAGTTTATAGGCCCGAAAGGTGTGCGGAATAGTCGGCTACATACATGTCCGTCCATCAGTCAGATTGTTGACCGTGTTCAACTAGAATAACTTGTCATCGCAACATTGATCTGTATGGGGAGAGAAACAGTATTTTATATGAAGTTCATGCATTTAGCCAGCTGTCAACGCCTCACTTAGCAGTAGCATTCGCTCAGCGTACAGCAATGAAGACGAACAACAGCACGTAGGCGATAATAGCATGGGAACAAAAAGTGATTAAATTAACCATTGAAGAGAAAATCGAGTTGATAGTTCTTAAGAGGATTTGGTTTTAACCCTGCTCGGACAGGACGGAAGTCCACTTCCAGACATGTTAGTTGATCAGTTACCCGTAATTCACTTCGGAGCATTGCCCAAACATGAAACCTTGTTATTTTTCGAGGAGTGACAGATCATGCACTTCAACTGACGACGTGAGTGCCTATGATGCCGAGTAAAGAGTATGCGATAGGTCAAAAATTGGAAGTTTGTCCACTTGCCCAAAAAATGAAGCCAATCCATGATTGCCCTCCACAGCATAGGTGGTTTCTGCGTTAAACCATCTTCAGATACATAATCATGTGTGACGTCAACGTTACGGAGCTGCTCCACAGGAGGTCTCGTACTTTGCAATCTCCTATCCGGCTAACTCGTGGCTCCATCTTTCGGTTTTTTTTTCGTAACAGGCTGTCTTTTTACGTCGACCTGTGTTGGCGTGGGACATGTTGTAGCAGATCTATTTGACGGCAGACTGCTGGATATCAATCTGCGGTAGTTAAGTTAGGTTGGGCTCGGCGGGTCAGTGGGGGGCACTCGGATAACCCAGTTTCGAGAGTGCAGATGGAAATGAAAATTTATATTTCTTATGCTGAAGTAATATAACACGAGAAATCCTCACGCCTGTTTCTTTGCCCATGGCGTGTACTTCAGTGGCGTCCCAGATAAATCGTTGAGGACTTTTGAGTGAGTGAGCAACGATGAAGGACAGACAGTTTGGGCTTTTTATAACGGGTTCTCAGGAGTCAACCTATATGGACAAAATACACACCGGAGTAATTACTGCGAAGAATGCAGCAAAGTAATCTCATCTGGGGCTCTTTGGAGATGGAATTCTGTCCTCGAGATATGGCTGCGTTCAGTAAGAGTGCTTGTTTTTGTACGATGCGACAACTGTCTTGCTGCGGGCAGAGCGCAGGGCGGGAACCTTGTCGATGTGTCTGAGATCTGTGGCGTTTCTTCTGAAATCCGGCTGGAGATCTGTCTGATCGAAATAACTTATACGGGCACACCAGCTCGTCGTTAAGCGGGTTGGCCCAACTGCAATGACTAAAGGTTCGAGGAAGGAGAGTTCAGATAAGGTTTATGTTTGGAGCTATGGACTGATGGCTTTTAGTATTTAGGATTATCTCTGCAGTAGACCCTTCCACATGAAGGCTTGTTGTGGTGCTACTATCAATCAAGCGGGCTTTCTCTTCCTCAGGCGAAGAATGCTGTGTTAACCTCTTTCTAACATTTGTACGGCCACAACTGGAGTTCGCTTTCCAAGAATGGAGACCCTGGACCGCTAAGGACCTCACCATCTTCGAAAAAGTTTAAATGCTTGCAACCAAATGTGTAACTGGACGAGGCTGACTACTCTGTGAAACATGGGTATCTTGTATTGATATCTTTTCTTTGAGCCACAGGCATCTATGAGGGGACCTGATACAAACATTCGGATAATGCGTGGTCAGGACTGCTGTTTTCTACCTGGGGACTTCGGGTAGGCAACTACCATGAACCTGCCAGGTAATCCACCACGCGTTACCGGGGGCAAGCTGGACACACGTGAGTTCATCTTTAACAGAGTGGTTGAATTTTTGAATGCTCTGCCAGCGGGTGCCGGTATGTCCGCATCCACAGGGGCTTTTAAGAGGATGGTAAATCATTATAGCAGTAGGCAGCATAATACCGTCCGACCGAAGCCACCTTGATGCGTTATGTTAATAATATTACTGTAGATAGTCCAGTAACACTTATTTGTGCAATTTTTATACTGTCTTGAACTTGGCACATTGGCCTCCCGACGTTCGCCCTGGCACTTCCAGACCATTGAGATCGTACATGCTTTTACTTAAAGTAACCATTGTACGATGCACCTACGAGTGTATATATATATATCGCGTCCATCTTCTCCCGAAAAATACAAAGAAGAGGAGAGGCGAATTCATTGACCAATTTATATTCGTACTGAAGTTTCGGGAATTTCCCAACTTCCATAATCAGATTATTGTGGTTGCTACCCCTGTTGAATTGAATTTAAATTGTTCAGTCTTGCCGCTTGTCTCGTATTATATTCGCTGTGGACGACGACCTTTGAGCTGTCCGCTTGCTGCTGCCTACTTTTGACCTTTCCGCCAGCAGTTAACCTCGGGGAGAGAAGCGCTGACAGAAAATGCGGGTAGGTCTATGTGCTCTGGTTCGAGCTTATTATGTATTCATGTAGTCCGTCATAACCCTGACTAACAGTCGGGAACTGGAAACACGTAGCTGCTCTCGTACCCACGACCATCTGCGCCACGTAGGAGCGCATCTTTGAGTTTCTAATCCCAGCTCGTATTCAGAGCTATGACTGGTTGCATGAAGACAAAAATATGCCCAAAAACAGTACTGTATAAATCTACCAGCATTCTCTGTCATTCAACCTTCTGCAATACACATATTTACATAACAGATTTGTCAGCAATCAATATTGAGTATAAAAATATGATCAAGTATAAAGTATTCAAGTCTTCTGTTGAATGTTTCAAAGTTTTCCGCCAAGACAACCGAATTCTTACGTTTGTTCTATCCTTCAATCCTCAATTGGGAGAAGAATTTGCTTTGCCCTTCAAGTTTGGCGTAGTCTGTTTTCAATTTTTACCAGAAACCTCTAAGGTTGTAAATTTTTGCCAGTTCAAAAGTCGCCAAACTGAATATCATAATCTAGCCGTCTGAAGATTATAACGGTCGAGAGCATATCTCCTCAGTATTGCCTTTAAGAGTTATGAGAAATTTTTAATCTTTCTCGGCATGTTTCGTAAGGCAAGCCTCTTAATCCGCCGACTAGGTTGACTGCTCTTCGTTGAACGTCCGCCAACCAATATGTTATATTTTTTTCTTTTAGAGGCACCAAACCTGGACGCAGCCTTCTAACATTGGACGAACAAACGTTCCAAACACTCGACCGAAATGTTCTCCATCGAAATTCAGGAAGGATCTCCCGATCCCGCCTATGATACCCATGACCTTATTTTATACCTTGGCGCAGTAAGACGATGGCTTGAGAGTAAATGTCATTCACACACTGATGTCTATAGCTGGTTGACTGCTTCGAGTTTGTGACCACCGATTATTTGGAAAGATTCAAATTTTATCGTACGCCTATTGCTAGAATATAATTGAACAACTTGACACCTGTTGCAATTTAGGTTATGGAACCAATGATCACACCACTGCTGCACACAATCTGAACGTTTTTACAATTTTAGCGCATCTTCTGGCATGCCTTTTAAATTTCACCTTCGGGTTCGTCGGCCAACGTTATCCTCTTGCAATTCGGGTAAATCAGGCAGTCCTTCACGTATATTAAAACAGAACAGGATCCACAACACACTCCTGATTAACGCCAATGATCTTCACTCTGTTTGGGCGTTACCAATTAAAACACGCTGAAATCTGCCTGTAGGAAAGTCGGTCAGCCATTTGAGTAGATTCCCAGTCACACTGATTTGACTTAACTATTATTAATGTGTGCGGGTCACTGTCAAAAGTCACTTTTGAAGTCAGTGCAGAGTATGTATACATATACGTTCTGGAGTGTTTTCGAATTTGAGCCTTCATTTTTGCTCTCCATTCACGAGGGAATTTTTGTATTGTATATTACTCAGCCTGCGTGTTTCATTTTGATATATTGATCTTTTTCTTCCCATTGCTTATCTGCATTATGATCATGTGTGCATCTGTACTCTACACTAGCCATTTTTGAAGGAAAGTAAGTCACCAAATTCACTGACGACTGTCTATGAGGCCAGCTGCTGCCTTTTTCGACCTAATGTCGTATTTATGATTCCCCACGTTAACTGTATCGTGGTTTCATCAACAAAAGCTTATGCCGGGTAAAAAAACGCTGCGATGTAAAAATCCCACTCAAACGCCAATCAAAAAATTAACTGTAAGTTCTAGGTTTCTCCTCGATAAATTGTCATTCGAGCTTCAACAAAACTCATGATATGGAGCCACTTATATTTAAAACGTTAATGCAGCCAAATTGAAATGGTTCGTATTTAAACGACATGTTTAAATAGTGATAATTACTCGCAATTAATTAATCCTCCGTCCTTCTGTTACTTTTGAACTGATCGTACGTCTTCATGGCGCAGCAGAGGTGGAGGCATAGCTGTTTTTAACAACCCAAATTTGTGTGTATTCTGTGAGTCGCTATTTTCATACTCTGGCGATTTGATAGACGTTATCACTGTCATATGCAAGCCCTTATTGTTACATACTTTTAACGGCATTATATTTGTTAGGAGCTTTATTCCCCCTTTAATTGTGACGGTGCTTTAATCTGATTTTTCGACTTTTTTCACAAAAACTCGCTATATTGCTGCGATGCAAACCGTTTCCCTCATACTTTTTAGGCTTTGATGATCTTTTTTCCTTTAATACTCATGCTGACGTCACTCCTAATCTAATTTTTACCAACCACCCAAAACGTTTTCTTTTTATAAGCAGAGATCGGTTGTCCGGTTTCTGATAATTTTGGCTTATAAAGCCTTCCAAAGATCCATTCCACTTCTAAGCGTGCGCTGTTAGACAAACCCGAAGGAAAATTAGGATCCGCAATATCACCCAACAAAAAATTTACAGATGTTGTTATTTGAATATCCGGAAGGGCACTATCATCGGAAAAAATAAAACGAATGCTCAATCGTGTAAAGTTAAGTTATGAATAGTAGGTCGGCTTCTTGGTGATGACAAATGACAAAAATCAGTGAGATCAAAAAAATAAATAAAAAGAGCAGACAGTGAAAAGAACTCCTTGGAAATTTTATGGAAAATGGGATTTGTGGGTATATAAGAGCTTTCGCTCGTAGGAGAAAACATATGCGTAGGGGAAATCATGTTACGATAGAGGCTACTTTTCACCACCGCAGGTGCGATCATAATGCGTATCGACTAGCTACAGGCGTTACCACTAAGGATGCTAGACAGTTAAAACCATCGTAGATCTCCTCAGTTTGCTTAGTGCCGAACGAGGAAAGGTCCGTAGTGATCTCGAAGGTCATCTTCGAAGTGCCAGAAATGCAACCATGATACTCTCATTGCTGATCGCTGAGACCACCGAGAGAAGAGTTCGGCACGATCGTCAACAGTCCGTGTAGGGTTAAGGCCGCAAACACCATCAGCCCTAAGGCGCGGCAGATGCGATGGTGGACGAGGTTGTAGCAGTTTGCAGAGGGTCGAAAAAGAGTAGAACTATGGAGACCAAGGAAATCAACGGGGTTGTCAATATTTCCCAATGTTGGTCGAAAGCAAGAGGGAACGAAAAACGGATGCGAAGATCGTCCCTTTTTTAAAAAAAGGTGCAGGAAAAACAAAACTGCTTCCTGAGGGGATATGAAGCATAATGGTAGGTTGCCTCGGAGCGTAATACGAAAGGGTAATGGGAGGTCTAGCAATTAAGTAAGAAGAAGTCAATATAGTGCGTTCAGAAGAGCACGGGAATCGATGATGAGTGTGAGGTCTGCCCAGCTTAGTAGTCAGATTATAATTCTCATGATGGTTATCGGCAAACGAAATGGAGGTGCTTTAAAATTAGTGCAAAAACAGGCTGCAATTATGTGACGGTCATTTTACTGAGGGATGGGTTTTGAAGACATCTTAGTTCGTGAGGAAGGTGAGGCATGAAGCATAATTTGGAGACGGTCTTATAAACTCCCGATGGTCCTTTCTGGGGATCATGGAGAAAGCTACTCGGAAAGTCCTGCTCCTCCAATTTTCCGATTCCTTAAAATTTGCATATAAGACCAGGCATACTACTCTAGATGCTACTGTTCTTGTGGTCCACTCGGCTCCAAGAAATTCAGATAAATGTTTCTTGTGTACGCAGGTGCGTTTCTTGACTACTACGCCACCTTCAATACTCTCCCGTGCCACCTCCTCCTTACCAAAACATCCGCATGTTGCTCTTTTGGTTGAGCTGTATCTTGGCTTGGAGCTTATCTTGGTTGCGGTACTCATTTCATCCAATCTTTCTAGCCAAAATCTAAGATCCTTACAAATAACTGTGGACTTGTCTAGGTTTCTTTCTTATCACCTCACCTCTTTTCCCTCCAGACTGACGAGTTGAGATGGCCAAACGATTATTCGTATGGTAAATAGGCTGAGGATATGGTTTTTGGTCCTCATCTTGGAAATAAGACACCTCTAGTTTCCGAGGGAGGGAGTGAGCCACATCTCATTGTGGTCTTTAGAAAATGGTCTTCTGTCGAATAATTAAAAAGCAGTTCAAAATCTTCTCCGTCTACGACCCTCTTCCAGGCATGAATCCTTGGAATTCTTCGCGATGAGGTATCCTAGTTCAGATAGCATTATTTTACTCCGACGTTCAATGTTTCATTCTCACTTCATACTCAAACATTTTTTCACCAAAATTTGAAAATACCTTTATTGCATTTGTCGTTTACGTTTCTAGCTTACACCTACACCGCTAATCTGGAAATTTATGGATGCCTGCATTCTCCCTCTCATTCTCTTTTGTTCTCCTGTTACTTTTACTGCTTTGATTAAAAGCGATAAGCTGATTTTTTCAATGTATTCTCTGAATGTCCTCCTCTTCTGCTGGGGTTTTCTATGTGACTTTAGTTAATATGATAGTGTTATGATACTTCACAACGGTCAGGCAATTCACTGATCGAATTCTGGATGATGACCGTTCCCATCAACCCTGGATTTTATTGCTGCGAAGTCTTCCCTTCCCATGTGCCAACGCTTTCGACATATCTCTTGCCATACATCAGCATATGAACGTTCCATTTTGCCCTTTCTGGCACGATAATTTCCATGCAAAGTGACAGAAAGGCAGAAACTGAAACCTGCTCATTTGTATTTAGACCTTTTAACTCTTGCGTGATTGGCGAATTCATCCTCTGGTCACAGTGAAGGGAACCATTTTTGCTGAAATTTGGCATGATACTTTCAAAATAAGGTGCACTTCTCTCTCTTACCCGATTTAAATATATTTCTTCCAGTTCCCCGTGGATATAAGCAGGCTAGTGAAACGGAATCGAAGAATTCCAAATCAATACCGATATACTCTAGAAATTTTTTGATTTAAGATGCCTACTCAACTTCTCTACATTCTATCGCAACAGGTACTGTTGAGACTCACAGTTTTGAAACTAATTTTGAGGTCTTATTGGCCCTTTATATATATATATATATATATATATATATATATATATATATATATATATATACATATATATATATATATAGGGCCAATAAGACCTGAAAAATTAGTTTCAAAACTGTGAGTCTCAACAGTACCTGTTTGGTATTTGAGTCGAACGCTCTACCATTGAGCCACGGGCTCGTTGTTTTATCGGTTGCGATCGGGAATATGATGATAGTGTGTTGCTCACCGATCTGCTTAAGGAACGTGTTTGTTCCGTTGAGCGCTGGAGCTCAGACTAGAGCCCTCGCAGGCAGTCGCATAGCGACGTGTAGCATATGTTAATAATGTGGAACCGACAAAGACAAGGGAGACCGGAATGGCCATTTCTGGCTTATTAGCCATCATCAGCCAGACATATCCGATCCCAAGTGTGGCACACCTGGGATTCGAACCCGCGACCTTTGCTATTTGAGTCGAACGCTCTACCATTGAGCAACGGGCTCGTTGTTTTGTCGGTTGTGATCGGGAATATGATGATAGTGTGGGGCTCACCGATCTGCTTAAGGAACATGTATGTTGTTGGTTCCCTCTAGGGGCAGCCAGAACCGAAGTGCTGGCGTGCAATACCTTACATAACTGGTGTATCCGAAGAATTTGCTAGACTAGCGAGCGAATTTCGGATAGGCGTGGCTCACAGACCGGAATTGACAATCCGCCGGCAACTCATGCAACCTAAAGACCCAATCCCCTTCAACCAAAAATCCGGCGTCATTTATCTCAAAACATCGCTAACTGTTGACCTAGCAGGACAAGTTCTATCTACATTATTAAGTATTTGTACATTTTGGCTGCTCAAATTGTCAAAATTTTATTTCATTACTAATGTTTGGTTAGACAGTGCCTTGCCGGTGCTATCCAAATATAAATTCTAAATTCTAAAAAAAGATGAACATATGTTGTGTTAATCTGAACTGACTGCGTGCAGATATGTTACAACAGGCTGTAGCAGCCGAATGGGAAGATCAGGCGGGAATCCGGCTCTCAGAAGAAGGTGGAGATTTGGACTTTATCCTGGATGGTAATGCCTCTATAAGGATTCTGTTTAAGAGGTTGGTAATCTTCGAGTGTGTTCCAAGCTGTATTGTGTGCTTGACGAATAGTTACGCGGGAGGGTTGTTGACTCTGGAACTGGTAAAGGATACTGAAGCTCGACTGCGAGGTGTAGTTCGCGTCCGGTCTATAGGTACTGAGGGCTGAAGCCCGTGGAGGAATGAACAGAACCACTGTAGGCTAGTAAACAGAGGGGCAAGTAGACATCCCAGTCATGTTTATGACCGTCGCTGGAGAAGGTTAGAAGAAGTTAATGTATTTTATGTTAAGAACGCTCTACGAGACCGTTCCCTTCGGGGTGGTAAGTGGTTGTTTGGGTTTTATGAATGTCAAGAATCTGACAGATGTCCTTGAAGAGCTGACTCAAATTTGCTGCTACAATCCGAATGGGATGAGAGGCATGCTCCCCAGTGACTTATCCACGTACGACTAATGGCATTCGCGACAGACGTGACATCTTCATGGAGGATGGGAACAGCTAGATCTATTTGGTGAAATAATCGACCATTACGAGGATTTTATCAAACCAACGCCCTGAAATTGGAAGGGTTCCTATGATATCGATGCCGACTCGTTCCCCGGGAAAACCCGTAGTCATGGGCTGCAATAGGGCGTGGAAGCTGGGTCAGGTGAGTTGAAGGAGGCGCACTTAGTACATGACTGACAGAATTGAAGGACGGATGTGTGTTATTGTGGCCACCAAAATCTTGTGCAGGCAGCGAGTTTGGTGTGGGCAGTGAGTTCGGGGCGGCGCTGACCACCCTGACCCAATTCTGAATGAAGGTCAGTGATTGCATGTTCTCTGAGACACCCGGGGACGACTGAACGCAAATGGTGAGAAGAGGGTCATGAAAGAATAGGACATCGTTTTCAACGGTGATTTTGGGCCATTGATTCAATAGCAGGGGCGCATTGTGGCTAGATCTTCAAATGTCGTGTTCAGTGGGTTTGGAGAGCCCCTTAGACAAATAATGGTATATGACAGTGGTATCAGGGTCCGCGCTTTAGGCGGATAGACAAGCAAAACGGGAGGGCTCGGAGACTAGAATGGCGTTAATGGCTCTCGGTGTTAAGTGTAATACTGAAGTCTCGGCTGCTGACACGTGGGAGAGTGCGTCTGTAGTGCCATACTTTTGACCTGGCCGGTACTGGCACTCAAATTCAAAATCCTGTAAGAACTCCTGTCAGCAGGCGAGCTGGTCCATTAGGGTTTTGATGGACTGCAGCCAATAGAGTGCGTGATGGTCTTCACCTTATCTAAACCGTTTTCCCACCAGCAAGTGTTTAAACTGTTGCATGAACACGACAATCGCCAACAATTCTCGTCGAAAGGTACAGTGTTTCCATTGGCTTTTAGCAAGTGTTTTGCTGTTTAAACAGATCGGGTGCTCTATCCCGTCTTTATCAGCTTGAGACAGAACGGCACCGATGGCGAAGCCGCTTGTGTCAGTCTCAAGGGTGAAAGTAGAGACTTCATCGTCAACGTTCGGAAGGGTCAATGTGGGAACCGAACAAAGGACAGCTGGAAAGTCGTTAAAAGCGTTATCGCAGTCAGAGGCCACGTATAGCTATGACCCTTTTCGGTCAATTAATGGAGAGGAGTAGAAGCCTGTGCGAAGTTTCTAAAGAAACAACGGTAATAGGACGCTTGACAGATGAATCTCCGTAATTCCTATTGATTGGTTGGTGTCGGTCAAGTATGTATATATTTTATGCAGTCGGCGATGGGGAAAATATGTCTCAGTGATAAACAGTGGCCTATAAACTGCATTTAAGATGGTGAAAAGAGATACTTCTTGGGATTAAGCGTGAGCCCGGCTTTACGGAGAGCCTCCAAGACCTGCTGCAAACAACCGAACCCGATGATGTCGTCTAAGTAAACTAAACATTTAAACGGTCTGAAGTGGGCCAAAACGCGGTACAAGGTGTAACGAACCACAGTTCCAACAGAATTGTTTGCATGGACTGGTGGGACTTTTCGCGCGGATCCCGGATGGGGATGGAGTGATGGAATGTCGGTGAAGATGCCGGTGCCCCCTTCCACTCTCGAACGCTGACCCCCATCCCCACGAGTACCGTCGCCGCTCATCGTATCGCTACCCTCCGTTCAATTTCAGCATCCCTTCGTCCCGCCCCTGCAGTTGCCCACAGCGTTGCACTCCCCACCGGTTATCCAACAGACATGACGTAATTTCCCCCACTCCAAAAGGGATATCGCCTCATGTAACGCTCCCTTCTTTATTTTCTATTGTGCCCTTTCATACCTTTATATTCTTCTTAATAGTAGAATCCATTTCCAACATTTCTGTCGTTCCTTCTAATGACTGTTGCGTTTGAGTGATCAGCATGGTGCTTAGAGACCCTGTTCAATACGCGCATTGTCTAATAACGACTACAGGTGCGTTACTCGTCCGTGTGTGTGTGCAAACCTCGAAGTCTTCGGCCGCTACATTGGTGGCAGCGGTGGGATGAAGGAGCACACTTGCCACCTACCAAACCAACCCGCACAGCACTGAGGACAGTACTGCATTTCAGAGGGAGGCCATGTAACGAACCACAGTTCCGACAGAATTGTTTGAATGAACTGGGAACACTTTTCGCGCGGGTCCCGGGTGGGAATGGTGTGATCGATGATCTGTGAAGATGGCCGGTGTTCCTTCTTTCCCTACCGCTGACATCTCCTCTCGTTACCGCCGTCGTACCGTTTCGAAAGTCCCTGACCGTCAGCATCTCCACGACCCTCACCCGCATTTGCGAACAGCACTGCACTCCCCACCGGTATCTAACTGATCATTCGTGACCACCTCCCACTCCAAGCGGATCGATTGTATAAGTCCCCAGTATTCGCTTGTATCTTTATATTTCTCTTTTACTATCTACAATTTGTTACTGTTAACATAGATACCTTACGTTATAAACTTATTCTCTCCTGCTATCTATACATGTGTGTATGATGAAGTGTGTAACGATTCTGCCGACGTTATATGGCTACAGATTGTCCTAGTGATATACTCCACAGTGTGTGCTATCTTTGACATTCTCGGCCGTTACAAAGGCGCGCAGGTCGATTTTTGAAAGCTAAGTGAAATCTAAAATTTTGAACGTATTTTTTCGTTTATACTGTCGTTATTGGCTTAACTGTAGATAAAAGTTTTGCATTTCTAGCCCTTAATCGTATGCAATTACCTGTGGTCTTTGTCTTTAACAATAGGTTGAACTATACAGTGTCATATTATTCACCTGACATAGCCTCATTTCTCGTTCTCAATTTTTCACGGATTTATTTGTTTTTTGCTATCTTTATTGGCTAAATTGTTGATAAAGTTTTGCATTTCTAGCCTTTTGACAACTACAACTTGCTATCCCTATAAATCCTCGTAGAAAACGTAGAATTATAAAGCACTTACATAGAATTTAGGTTAAAATTTCATAAATTTATTTTACCCTGCGTATCCTACGTAGATCTTACTCATATTTTCGACGAAAGATGAAACCAACAAGCTCAATGCATCGTAAACTACATGCATCGGGACCAAAACGTTGCTTAAATACACCTACCAGTTTCAACATTGACTCAAATGTACAACCCATAGTTAAAGCTAAACAGCTAGATCTGTCCGCTTTACAGAACTGCAATGCCTTCATGATGAAGTTTGGATCCATTTTGTCTATACTCGGCAACCTGTTCGATGGTAACATATCTGATGTTCCCTCTCAGGATTGCAGACGTCTCGATTCGCTTGTTCACTTGGTCGCCAGCGAGGCTTTTGGCAGACAGAAATGTAATCACAATTTTCTCCTAAAAAATGCTCCCATACACAGACAACCAGTTGACGTTGCTATGGACTTTTTGTACTCGGGTGGTTTCAACTACAAAATAGTGGAAGCAAAACGCCTTTCTTCGCGTAGCAAGAATCCTCCTATACTAGTTAAATTTTTATCAACAGTTGAGATGGACTCAATCTTTTCTCAACGAGGTCGTACTTCTCGCTATTTGGAAATGACAAAATGTTTCCTTTGTCGATATCTTACACCAATGGAGCGAAGCAATGGGTCCTTCCTATCATCAATTTCTCAACCTAATATTCATAAGTCTGGTCGTATTTCCACTAACGTCAATGCACCAGCTAATTCATCTCCTCTGATGTCTAGTTAGGTCAGCCCCTCCACTCAACCTTCTACTTCGTCTCCCCCGCGGCCGAATACTACAATTTCCGGTGCTTTCAGCCCCCCTGTAATGTCCGCAACCCAATCTATAGCATTTATACCGTCTAACCCGTCTAAAGCACTTAGACTGCAAGCCTCCCCTCATAAACACAATTCTCCATGCCTCTCCGCGAAATTGCCCGAATCACATCAGATAAATAACGTTCTTTAAATAAAAAATCCGAAATCATCTAAATTTAACTTATTTAACCCTCCACAAGCTAGCTCGTCCCATAACCCCACGGGTCATCTTATACCCTCAATTATATCACCTAAGACAGGTTTTCTGAAGGACGCAAATCTAACCCAGACCCAAAAGCAAGAAAGCGCAGGTCTCAGTAATCGCATACTGCCCTCTCCAAAACTAAGCAAGCCTCTCCAACAGGCAAATAACCCTAACCATTTAAACCGATATACAAGACCTGACTTTCCAGCATTTAATTCTTTTAACTGCTTGCCATCTCCCATCAGCCCCTGTATCCCATCTAACTTCCCGTCATTCCGTTTTAACTACCAACAGGCATATCCCGGTCGTAACTCCTATGGCGGTTCGATACCGGAAAGTTTTATTCCTACACCTTTTCAGATATCCCTCTCAGCCTTTTTGGTAATGACGTTCTATATACCAATCGTTATGGCGCAGTTTGCAATTACCCTCCAAGCCACAATAATTTCCAACTTAATTACCCACCGCCAATTTTTTTTAAATTAATAACGATAACCCTAGTTTGGATACTCGAAATACCCTAGATGTCATATTACTTAATGCTAGATCTGTTATAAATAAGATGGCCCAACTTAGAGCCATTGCTTTCGAGTTAATGCCTGATGTTTTATGTGTAACTGAATCTTGGACCCATCCCTTAATTTCCGACTCTTTGCTTGTCATGAACCAGTACGATCTCTACCATCAAGACCGCACTAGTAAGCGTGGTGGTGGTTGTCTTCTCTATATTAAAACTTCACTTAAGCACTTCCCGTTTGATCTAGACGTTACGCCATTCTCTGGTAATTATGGCTTCGTATCCATTATCCTGTCGCCCTGGCAAAAGGCTATTCTCGGATGTATTTACTACCCACCTAATTCATCATCCGATGATTATGCAAAATTTTTTGAAATTTTAAATTGATTTTGGAGTCCAATTTTAACAGTAAAATAATCGCTGGGGATTTTAATTTTCCTGAAATTGACTGGATTTCAAACTTTTGTCCATCCAGATTTCAGCCTTTCCTATATACCATTAATTTTTCTAATTGGTCACAGCTTGTCCGTTCTTCGACGAGAGACAATCATATTTTAGACCTGATTTTCACAAATGAAATTGCTCCCCTCTTCATTGATTTTAAGCAGGGCCTCTTCCAAAAACACCATACATTAATTAACTGTTGCTTACCAATTGTCTCATCGAAAAAGGCTAGCACCGTTCGTACCTATCATGTTTTTCACCTCACAGATATGAGCTTAATTAACAACTTTTTGGATTTATTGGACTGGCATCATCTCTCCTCCATGAACGATGCAGCAAGTCTTTGTGAATTCATGTCAGTTGTTTCAGATAACATCCTGGAATTTGTGCCAACCAAAATTGTCAAGCCCTACACTTCTGAATCCACCCTCCCCCACTTTCTTTTGCCAAGACTAAAGAAATTGAGAAGCAATTAAAAGATCAATATACTAGTTCGTTATCTGTACATCTAAGGATTGCAGAGATTTTTGAATTATCCTCTTAGATTCGGCTTGCAAGGAACAGACAGAGGGAATCATGCGCACTCAGCGAACCAAATTCTGCAAAATCCGTTGCTCAACTGTTCCGCCGTCGATCCTGCTCTAAACGAGGTTTTCCATTTTTAACATCATTTATGCTCTATGTTATTTGAATGTGCAATGAGCCGCACGTCTCGGTTTTGATATAGCTTTATGAAACGAATGGTACTAGCGGTTTCATACAGCTAGATCAAACATAATCAACACTATGATATTTAATACAAATATGAAGACTGTATGACTGCATTGAAAGTTTCTTACCGTTGAACTCTTCTTGCTCCTAATCTATTTTCACATTTTTAGCAATCAGTAAACTAAGTCTAATTATTCGGCAGACCCCCACACCGGAATCGACTGCGCTCGCATCTGATTGGAAGTACCTATCCCTTCGAATCGACCGCAGACGTTTCTACCTCTGTCAAATGAATACCCTCGAACGTCAATAACAGACTAGTCTTGACTCTAAACATTATTTCCCTGATACATTCATCTTCATTCTGTATAGCTGTTTTTAACTTCATTTTTGCTATTTCTAAACCTTTGGAAAACAGGTTTTTACTTAAAAACAAACTCGTCATTTCAACACTGCTATTTAAGCAAAACAAACAAAACCAAAGCTTAAGTGTTTAATGAAAAGAGGAGTTTGTTTTAGGTTTTTTCCTGTGTTCTAAGGATTTGACGGCGCCAAGCAGTGCCAAATCAATAAACCTATTATTTATATTATAAATACCTCCATTACTTAATGAAACTAGGAACTTCGTTCTCGAAGACTCTAGCAAGACAGCATTGTTAAGTGCATTCTTTACAAATCATCTTACGATGGAATCTGAACCGGTTCCGACGTTTCAGGCATCCTCATTCAATGTTGTCAGCACCATTGACTTCTCCATAGAACTAATTCGTAAGCGAATAATGCGTCTGAAAAACTCGCACTCTTCGGGGACTGACGGTATTCCAAACTCAGTTATTAAGAGAGTGCCGAGCTTTCCCCGATTGCTTAGCCATGTATTCTCAGTTTATCTTTTAAACGGATTCTTTCCTGACTCATGGAAGACATCTATTATTCTTCCTGTATTCAAGTCGGGATCTCGTTCGGACGTAAATAATTATCGAGGCGTTCACAAAACCCCCACTCTAGCAAACCTTGAAAAAAATTATTTTTAATCAAATTCTCGACTTTTGCTTAGAAAATAAGCTCTTAAGCGACTCGCAATATGGTTTTTTACCTGGGAGATCATGCGAAGTGTGTCATTTAGCTTTTCTTAACCTCGTCACTTCCCTTCCTTATGAGCAAGAGTCAGTGGTTGTGATCTTCTTTGACCTGAGCAAAGCCTTAGACAAGGTACCGCACAAACGTCTTCTGGTGAAACTGGAAGCCCTCGGCATCTGGCCTCCTCTCCTTGACTTCATTGGTTCCTACTTGTCTAACCGCAGCCAGAAGGTCTGAGTAGGTAATAGCTATTCAAGGCCTCAGCCGATCATGAGTGGGGTTTTTCAAGGCACGGTTCTAGGTCCCCTTCTCTTTATTCTGTACATAAACGAAATTTCAGCTTTACTCACAAATTCACAAAATTTCGTTTACGCTGACAATCTCAAGTGCATTTATTCATTTTCTAAAGACACTGCCAATAGTTGCGTTGATAAAATCAACACTGATCTACTTATGCTCTCACGTTGGAGCTGTAATTGGCAGATGGCGCTTTCTTCATCCAAGAGTAGTTTCATGTGTTTTGGCCCCGCCAAGCTTCCTGGACCCCTCGTATTTCAAAATAGTACACTTTTAGAACGATCAACCATAAAAGACTTAGGTCTAAGTTACACGAATAAGCTAGCATTATCGCCTCATGCAGATCGAATTTCTGCAAAGGCTGCACAGATAGGTGGTTTTATATCACATATTTTTTTCCTTCTGGAAATAAAATTAAACCCTACCGCATGTTTGTTCTTCCTATCCTAGGATACCGCTGTCCCTTCGTTGGACTGATGAACGCCTCTGACCGAAGTAAGATTGAAAAAATTCAGAGGGTTTTTACGCGAAGACTATTTTTCTCTTCCTGCATCCAGTATCTCTTATACGGATAGATGCCAGTACGCAAACATTAAACTTCTGTGGGTAAGAAGACTCGAAGCCGGTCTCTGCTTCCTGTTTCGCGTTAACTCTTGCCCAAATCTCCCACGAATTAACGCTCTCGCTCCGGTAGATTGACCCTATGCCACTCGTAATTCCTCCATGATCATTTCACCACCCCTTAGCTCCACAACTAATCGTTCTCAGTTTTTTGCCTCCAAATATGCTTTCATCTGGAATAATCTTCCACTGAAAATTAGGTTGTCGTCCACATTAGCTATTTTCAAAACAAAATTACGCAAACATTTAAATACGGAAGATATTAAAGTCCTTATTGTCTGTTTCCTTCCCAAACTCGCAACTTTTGGATTTCGAAAAGGGTCCTCCTGGTATTTGAGGCAGCTCCCTTGATATTATATTGGTCTCTACTTATATTTCCATCATCCTCTGCAGAGTAAATCTTTGCATTCACTTTTTCGTCCCCTCCTTTTTAAACTATCATTGCCAACTCTTGACAACCTTGATACTTTCCTCCGATTTTGCAACCCCGACGATGGTCTCCAGGTTCAGTTGATGATCAAGGCGGGTTCTGATGGTTTTGCCTCTTTGATTGGTGGACTATGCAGTCGGCAAGGTCGCATCTCGATGATGATCTCATGACCTCTACTGTCCCCTCTTCGTTTTGACCCTGGTGTCCACGATGAGTTCCTCCTCTCTCACCTCCACTGGTGGTTACAAACAGTAGCTCTGACTGCTATATTATCTCTCACACGACAAGGAGCGTTCCGAAACCCTCATACGTTGTCAGCAACATCACAGTACTATCCCATTGCGTCTAGCTATTAATTTTTTAGTGAAGCAGTTTTTTTCTCCTATTTTTTAATTGGCAGCTCGCCGAACTCCGCCTCCGATTTAACCGTAGGAGTTTTTTACTGCTTCTTTTTCTAGTTCATTGTATATGTCAAAGATTGTTGACTATTGTTTTAAAAATGGCAAATCATTCTGAATCGGACATGCCTACCATATTATTCATTTCTGCTGTTAATATGGCTGCTCACATAGTGCAGAAATTATCCAATTTGTATTTATTTATACCGCAATACTAAGTTTGAAATGACGGGGCTCTCTGGGCCTTAAATATACAATTTATTTATTAGGCGGTGGCGTTACACAACCCGAAAATAATGTTTGTGGAATTCGAACAGCCCCTGTAGAATTGTGACGGCTGACATTTGGTGGTCCTTCTGGTTGATTTCGACCTGCCAGTAGCTAATGCATGATAATCACCACATGGCCTTCAATCATCGGCCAATTTCTTGGGGACCATGTGCAGTGGAGAGGCCCATGGGCTGGAAGAAATGCGAATAATCCCCAAATTTAGCACGTGCTCGAACTCCTTTCTAGCTATCCTTAGCTTTTCTGGATGAAGCTTGTGTGGGTGGGCGTGAACGGGTTGCCCCTTTGGTAACAATGTGATGTTTAACTGTATAC